>JAAFCE010006949.1:3501046-3511176 GCA_013389805.1 Trigoniulus corallinus
ATCGTGGCTCCCCCGAGCGCACCCTAATATCGTGGCTCCCCCGAGTGCACCCTCGTCTCGAGGCCCCTCCAGCACACTACATTTTTGAGTTGTTGGCCATTATAATTGACATAAGACTAATTTAAACCTCCAATTTCTCAGCAAAATGCTCTGGATATGGAATAAAGGCTCTTTCTCCATCACGCCTGAAGAACCACGTCGCTCTCCGCACCACCGTTGCAGCCTCTTCCCAATAAACAGCACAGCGAAGCCTGTCATTCAACAGCACGTCATAACGTCCTCCATCAGTGGCGACCACAGGTGACACGTCTTGGCCATTGTCTGCAAATAGTTGAAGAACAACATGTCACGGATTTGGAAATGAACAATTCCAGAAAAGTAAGGTTGGCTTAAGGTCATTTCGGGAAGGGGGAGGAAGGGAGGAGTCCACCTTAGTCCACCAGTACCGTCCACCTTAGCAATTGCAGATGCAAAATGCGTTTGCGCCACACTGAATGTTGGATTCCCAACTAAAACGCCTACCATCTCCTCCGGGATCAAGACTGGAGCTGTACTGCGTTGGGCACACCAGTTCTCGCCTGATAACTGAAGTTCAGCAATGCAACCCCACCTAACACTAGCAACGAACCAACTCCAGTTAGTACATACATGGGGGGGGCACTTAGGAACACTGTGTACAGCTAATACCCAAAAAAATCGTCGTAACAGCGTAGTGTCTGCATTACAACTACGCAGTGGACGGGGCTGTAATGACCTTTTAGTTGAAGGGCCCCAAGACACCAACAAAACAAACAAAATTTACCGTTTATGTTACTAATTTATTTACTAACTTTTACTTAATTCCTCTTCAAGCCGAACAGAATCCACAATGCTGAAAGGGATCCAGACTTCCTTCTTCTCTACTTTCCTGCAATAAAACCAGTGCGGTTGCACCGGCCTGTAGCTAACTTGTTGCAGATGTGGTTGCAGCTGTGGCGGAAAATGTTGTTGCTGCGGCTGCGATGACGTCCCAGGCACATCATTCCCAAAAGGTGAGGTTGCAGAGGTAACAAAATTAGGATTATAAAAACTTGGTTCCTGTGTAGGAGCAAGAGGTGGCGGTGGTGTTGGTGCAGCAAATTCCTCCGGAAGCTGGGGTGCTTGGTATCCTGCAAAAGAAACTGTTTTTAATGAAGGATCACTGTGGGTTAAGCAGGGAGAGCATTCCATAAACGTGAACAACACACGGGGAAAAACGGCGCCTAACATCCCCAGGGTGGAGCGAGGCAGTAAACAGAAAACGACGCGGACGTCAGAACATCCACAGATGATAGGAAATCCCGGATGACGAAGTGACAGGGGTGACGAGGATTACGAAGAGCAGCTCCCAGAATCGTTAAATTGCACAACAGGAGATACTGTACTGCAGAGGGTGCATTGCACCCGGGCCCCACGATTGATGGGGACCCCATCAGGTCCCAGACCATTGCTAATATTAAAAGTTTAATACGTCATTGTAGGAGCAACGTCCCTCATTCGACCCTGCCAATGCAACATAAACGTAACCTAACAACCTTGCCATTGAACTACACCAGGGTTGAACAACCTTTTCTGGCGTTCTGGGTCACTCGGCTGCTCCATGAACTGATTGCCAGCCACAGGCTGTCAAAACCAAATCAGGTGAAGATAACGTTAGGTGTTACATAGCAGGTAGGCTATAATGCATAATTAGAAATGATGCACCATGGGCCACATTACAAGCCTCAATGGGCTACAGGTTGGACAACCCAGAATTAGAGGTTGAGTCAATAATTTAATAATGCTATTACTTTGGGGTTGTTAAAGCCAAAATACCTTTAATAATCAGAAGTGTAATAAAAAAATATGACACAGGTCCAACTGAAAATGTTCCAAGGCGTGGACGTCCACATAAGCTTTCAGACCAACTCATAAATGCAATGGCGACATATTAGGACACATGGCATCATCCAAAAATGTAATACCTTCCAAAATTAGGAAGGATCTCAGAATGGGATAGGAGGGCCTCTAAGAGGAGTCCATTTACTCTGAATCATTTTATTTTTACCTTTGGATATATATTTTGGGGCCCCCAAAAGGATGTTTGCACCCGGGCCCCTTTATAGAGAAGGCCGGCCTTGCCCATACCTCACACAAAAAGGTGTAAAGTGGGCCATCCGAGGGCACCGAAAGATAGCCCGCTGAACAGCGTCATACACGTCTCTGACAGCAGCAAGATGAGACGAAGGCATCCCCGCCAAAAATGGGGCAGAATACTGGATGAGCACAAGGACCTTAGCGCAGAATATCAAAATCAGTTTTGGAGTAGGAATAAGAGACCTAAGCCTAAGAAACGGATACACCAGGGAATGAATTTTAGCGATAAGGGCATCAAAAAGTAAGCCTAGCAAGCTCAACGGCCTAAGAAGCTCCGGAGAGACGCCTGGGGCGAGCGAGGCTGCGACAACAAGCACTTTAGTTTTGTCGGCATGGATCGTCATCCCGAGTCCCGCATACCAGATGGTGAGACGCTGGACAAAACTAGGAATAGTCAATAAGGCCCTATTTAACAAAGAGGGGGGAGGGGGCAGGCAATCCAAAAAAACTTATCATCTGCATAGGACCACATGGCTCAAACGTTGCACATGGACGGAAGTGAAGCTACAGCCACACTAAAGAGAAGGGGCCCCAACGCAGAGCTCTGTAGAACGCTTCTCACCACAGTGCGGGCCTCAGGAGACGAACGCAGCAAAACCACCCTGCTATCAAGGAAGGAGACTACCAAATTCACAAGAAATGGGTTCCTTGGGGGAGTCGAAGAGGGAGAATAGGCTGAGGTGGTATGGTCACGTCATGAGAAGAGGGGAAGAGGAGCTCGTTAGGTTTATCCCAGGAATGCAGGTGGACGGTAGCACCCGGGGTAGGGGAAACCAAAGCAGACGTGAAAACAGATTGTCCGTAAGGACATGGCAGTGTGTGGGGCGGACGGGGTACTGGTGGGAAATACACGGCAGTGGAGGGCTAGAACCCGCAGACCCGACCCTGCCATAGGCGGGAGAAGAGTTTGCGGGATAAGGGTTGGGCCCTAGAGTTTGCGTTGTTTGTTTGTTGGTGTTTAAGGTCCCGTCAACTACAAGGTCATTAGAGACCCGTCCACTGCATAGTTCTAGTGCATAGTCTGCACAGACACTACACTAATGCGACGATTATTGGGTATTAGCAGTACCCAGCTTTCCCGAGCGACCACCCATGTCAGTACTAACTGGGCTTGCGTTGCTTAACTTCAGTGATCAGACGAGAACTGGTGTGTCCGACGCAATACAGCCGCTCCCCTAGAGTTTGCGGGGCCCAAGGCAGGAGGCGATAGAGGGGCCCCAGTACCAAGTGTTTTTAATTCACCAGCGCAGGGCCCAAGACGGCCGCCTCGCCCTGCCACAGACAACCCAGCCAATATTCCTGTGGGTTCCAGACGCCTGGCTGGGGTGCCCCCAACCACAGCATGTTCAGTGGACCCACAGATTCGACCCTGCCACAGGCGGGATAAAGGTATAGTGATCATGATGATGAATTTAGTACCTTTAATAAACAGTGCGCTGCTTATTTGTTTCCACCTTGAAGGTGCGCCGGTTATTGGAGGGCGCTGTTAATTAGAATAAATACGGTATCTGTCCTCCGTTACAATAACGGGTTGGGAAGTAAGCCAAGCAGCTATAACAGGCAGAACCCTTAGGAGGCTGCTCGCGGGAGAGGAGGAGGAGGCGGATGTAGGACAGGGGAAATTTGCAGCACCCAACGTTCTCTACCAACCACCCATGTTGGTACTAACGTGGGTTTGCGTTGCTTAACTTCAGTGATCTCACGAGAACTGGTGTGTCCAACGCAACTTGTCCGCACCAACGCAATTTGGCCACTAAGGATTTCTTGGAGCACTAAGGATTAAAGATCGATGATAAGTAAGCATAGGGGGTTGCAGCTTGGGCCGGCAGCCGACTGTCGTCAAAATACCGTGCAACAGATCCCCCATTTGTCCGTTCAGAGGGACAAAGACCGGCATCCAACCCTCCCATAGGCGGGAAACGGACTGGTAATTAATTAGGTGATTGGCATTTCTATCTCAAATCACCAAATTCAGGCCCCTTGTCCTTTACTTACTTGGCATTAGTTAGTGATAATGTTGGTCGCTGAAATTCAAATGTCGTGGGCTAATTTTGGGACCCCAGTATTTCTACTTGTATTAATTTGGGTCCTAAATAACGACGAGGACTTCCAAAAAACGAAAAAAAAAACGTATTAGTACCGACGTTGTGAATAAAATGGCGACGAAAAGAACATTCTTTACTGATTCTAAGAATGTGCTCCCAAGCGCCACCTAGTGTCAAGTAATCCTCTCTGCACAATTGGAATTCTGGCTAAAAAAACAACTACTAACCTTTAACCTCCTATGGCAGGGTCGGGTACCCATCTTGCCCCTCTGAATGGACACAAGAGCGATATATTGGACCGCGTTTTTCCGCAGCCGGTTGCCGACCAAGGCTGCAACCCCCGTGCTTATTTATAGTCGGCCTGCTGTTCGTTGGGGCATTCCACCGACGCCAGGGGGGGGGGCGAGCTCCTACACCTGGAAATTTGGCCTCATCTACCCGTTGCACATTAGAGAGGGTTCTTTTAGACGCAAATGCCATCGTACGCCAAACGGGACCACGGTTTTACTTCTCATCCGAAAGAAGGCGCACTCGGGACCTACCTACCTTTTCCTGGCAGTGATGACGCTGTAGGGAGCGGCGAGTTGCGTTGGACACACCAGTTCTCGTCTGATCACTGAAGTTAAGCAACGCAAGCCCAGTTAGTACTGACATGGGTGGTCGCTCGGGAAAGCTGGGTACTCCTAATACCCAATAATCGTCGCATTAGTGTAGTATCTGTGCAGTTTCTGCATTAGAACTACACAGTGGAAGGGTCTCTAATGACCTTGTAGTTGACGGGAGCTTAAACTCCAAAAAACAACAATGACACCGTATACACCTCAGGGTAGTGCACAGCCTTTACTTCCCATCCGCCGGAGGGCGCACTCGAGACCTCTCTCAATTGCGGTGGACACACCAGTTCTCGTCTGATCACTGAAGTTAAGTAACGTAACCCCAGCTAGTACTGACATGGGTGGCAGCTTGGAAAACTGTGTACAGGTACCGCTAATACCCAAAAAATGCAGTTTCTGCATTAGAACTACGCAGTGGACGGGGCTCTAATGACCTTGTAGTTGAAGGGGCCTAAGACACCAACAAACCACGGGACCTCTTTCTTGCCTGTGAGAAGTCAACCCATCTCGATCCAATATCGAACCTAGAATCACTGACGCAGGAATGGAGCACGCTACCTCCTGGGCTACCGAGGCGGATTTCAAATAACGAAAAACAACTCATACTGACGTCATCATCTGTGGAGCCAAAGTGCCGCAGTTGCCGTCACACGGCACATCATCATCATAAGCACAGTCAAATATATGTCAAAGTTCAAATTGAGCAAAATAACGTCACGTGAATGACCAGGGAGTCAACTTTGTAAAATCAACATCATCGCACCCTGGTCCTACTGATGACGAATAAGGTCAGCCAATTCTGTACTGTCAAACTGGTGCAGGCAAGTTGCGTTGGACACACCAATTCCCGTGAGATCACTGAAGTTAAACAGCGCAAGCCGACGTTAGTACCAACATGGGTGGTTGGTAAAGAACGTTGGGTGCTGCAAGCCTCCCCTCTCCTATGTCCACTACCTACCTCCTCATCTCCTGCAAGCAGCCTCCTAAGGGTTCGTCCTGTTAAGGCTGCTTGGCTTACTCCCCAACCCCTGAAATTAATTCAGGAATCCTATGACCAGCGGCTGTTTGTTCTGTCCTACCTCTACACCATCCATTACGTTTAACCTCTGTACCCCTGTGATGAGTTTAGCAGCCCCTCTTCTTCATAACATGCAAATTCTACGACGAACCACTGTCCCGTTGGTCCGGGAAAACGTCACCACGTGTATTGTTTACGATTTCTCACTGCACTTTAATGGGACTCGTTCCACACGGAAGTGCACATATAGTTTACCCTTTTCTCCGGGTCGGATACATGGAAGAACCCATTTATTGCCCAGGGTGCCATCCAGTATATCGTCTATTTGTGTCAGTGGAACCAAAAAAATGGGTATCCGGCCCTGTCAGAGGGAGGAAAAGGGTTGGTAGTTGCTTTTTATGCATAAGGTACTTTTGCAGTGCACTAACGGATTGTTATCATCAGGGAAAACGCTGTCAATTGTTGCTTAACACATAAATTGATCCCTGAAATTAAGCAACGCAACCCCAGCTAGTACTGACATGGGTGGCCGCTTGGGAAACTGGGTACTGCTAATACCCAAAAATCGTCGCATTAGTGTAGTGCCTGTGCAACCCGCCGCGGTGGTGTAGTGGTTAGCTCACTCGGCAACTACGTCAATAGTTCTAGGTTCGATACTGGACCGTGGTGGGTCGGCTTCTTTCGGGCGAGAGAGAAGCCGCGAGTGTGCCTGCTTTCGGATGAGAAGTAAAACCGAGGTCCCGTGTGGGTGTACGATGGCGCTTGCACGTAAAAGAACCCTCTCTACTACGCAACGGGTAGTTGAGGCAAAATTTCCAGGTGTAGGAGCTCGCCCCCTGGCGTCGGTAGCATTCCCCAAAGAACACTAGACCGACGATAAATAAGCGTAGGGGTGCAGCTTTGGCCGGCAACCGGCTGCAGAAAAAAACTATGTCCAATATATCACCCTGTGTCCATTCAGAGGGACAAATGGGTACCCGACCCTGCCATAGGCGGGAAAAGGGTTAGGAGTTGCTTTAGTGTAGTGCCTGTGCAATCTCTGCATAAGAGCTACACTGCGGACGGGGCTCTAATGACCTTGCAGTTGAAGGGCCCTAAAACACAATCGCCCAGGACAGGGTCGCATATATGGATGAACCCTTTTCTCGATTCGGACAGGTTTAGATACACGGAAGACCCATTTCGTCCTTTTCTCGCCTACCACTGGGTAACACGGTAGAACCCTTTTCTCGTCTCTAACGGGTTGGGGTACACGGAATAACCTCTCCACTCTTTTCTCGCCTGTGACAGGGTCGAGCGGCTGTATTGTGTTGCACACACCAGTTCCCGTCCGATGCACAGACACTACCCTGTTACGACGATTTGGGTATTTGCAGTACCCAGTGTTCCCAAGCTATCACCCATGCCACCTCTTGATTGCTGGGGGTCAGCAATGCAGACTATGGATCCCAGACCATGCAGACCAGCTCTTGATCCCCGAAGTTAAGCAACGCAACCCCAGCTAGTACTGACATGGGTGGCCACTTGGGAACACTCATTACCGCTCATACCCCAAAATCGTCGCATCAGCGTACTGTCTGTGCAAACTCTGCCATGACCTTTATAGTTGAAGAGCCCCAAAACACCAACAAATCAATCAATCGGGGCATCTCTCTCGCAGGTAAGACGCCAACCCACCTCAGTCCAGTATCGAACCTAGAACCACTGACGCAGTTACCGAGCACGCAACCCACCGAACTGTAAAAGATATAGGCGTTTAGATCGGTAAAATAGCCCAGAGTTACGAGCTCGCTACATCACGCAGGAATCGGTAAATTACCTCAATAACCATTCGTAATTCAAACTGATAATATTAAATGTAATATTATCCTTTAATTCCGCCAAAAAACATATGTTTGGAAGCTATCAATTGGCGGTGAGACGGGAAATGCCAAATTGGGAGAAATGGCAACGTTCGATTGGGACTAATAACAACTACCCAAAACTTAGGAAACAGCACCGCTAGAACAAGAATTAATTAGAAGTGGTGCAGAACACTAAAATGAAATTATTTCAACAGGTAAACAAAATAGAGAAAGATTTCTATCAAAATATAAACAAAAATTGATCACTCTACCTTCAGGAGTAGGAACAGACGCTGTAACAGCGTTACTTTCCGAGACTGGAACTAACAAGGCGCTTCCTTCGACGTTGATATACGAAAAGCCAGGTGGACTTAACAAAAGTGAAGAACCTGATTGCTTATTTAATTCACGATTCCGAAATGCCATTTTTGCGAACTATTAATTCATTATTTGAAAGAAGAAAACGAGTGCTACAACGAAGCCTAACATCAACACCAGCTAATATATACACTCACGTGAACAACTCGTCACCACTTCACCGCGACACTATCCGGAAGTACTTTCTCAACTCAATTTCATTTTATTTGTCCATCAACAACTTATCGAACATTTATTACAAGGTACTATATAATTTTTATTACCAAGATTCATAAAGAAACTTCAAAAATTCCAATTAATCCAACGGGAATGGTCAGAAAAGTGGTTAACCACCAGGTGGCGGTCAAATACATGCCGAAACACCTGACCTCCTTGCCTGAGGTCACGGAGCACGTCAAGCTGATTTCGGCGATTAGTTTTCATGCACACGCTGATAAAAACTTTTTCTGTCATCTTATCTGCTAACGGATCGCATGAATTACCGCGAGACTTCACTTCCTGTTATCTACGATTAACGTCTGAGCCGACAATCGTCGATCAGCGAAAGATCGACTGCGCAGTTTCGGATGCCCCCTCCTCTGTTTCAGCACGGAATTTCCGGACTTTTACAGTTATGATAGCCTTCGAACTGATTCTTAAAGACAGTGGAAGCTGAACTACATGTGGAATTTAGAAAGGAACCTAACCATTCTTGAAAAATAATACTATTTACACGAGTTGTTGGAGTGGGATAGGACGGAACGTATTGTGTGAACTGCCCAAGCTTGTGGTGAGAGAAAAAACAGCAGCTTTTGTCAAAGCGGCTATTTGGCTCATTTCTTTTTAAATATCGACATTTGATGCAGAAACATATCTAGAACTATTCCGAGGGGGTTGAATGTGATGAAATACTAACATATTTATGAATTTTCGACGAATCGAAATGGGAGGTGATGACGAACGGTATTTGAAGGAGGTTGCTAAGCAACGAAGAATATACGGTGTGTCACAGGCGTTATAGAGGTTCTTTTTATGTGCAGCTGGCAATTCGTTGGCTGTCATTGAGCTCGTTGCCATTAGTTGACGACTTGTCGTTTTATGTTTTTTTTTTGGAATCAAGGTGATTAGATGCAAATTTGGATTGTTTCGAAGCACCTCATCTGGTAAATGATGGAATTATTTGAAACGCAAGATCATTACGTGATCCTCGATGGCGATTCTAGTCTTTGGTGTAGTCGACGGGATGGCAAATTGGTACCCAAGAGAGGTAAGTGGAAGAGATTTGGTTGACATTAGCAAAATCACATCTACGTTGAAATATTGATCGTCTACCTTGACGTTTCATTGATACATCACCATGTCAAAATTCAAAACTGGAAGGAATTGCTAACGCTGGTCCATTTTAAAGCGTTCTTAATTCAGCCTGTTTTGGATGTTGGCATGGTATTTCAGCTTTAATTAGTTTCATTGTTTGACGCATGTTTAACAAGTACTTTAGGTCGAGAGCTGTTGTCATATGGAATTCGTCACGCTTTGCTGGTGATACATATGTTATCCATTTTTGGTTCTAATTAATATAGGGACTCAATCGAGTCGTTTGAGTGGTTCACACATCCAGAATTGTAAAAACTGGCGCTATCATCATCATCATGCCGTTATCTCGCCTGTGGCAGGGTCGGGTCTGCGGGTTCTAGCCCTCCACTCCTGCCTATCTCCCACCAGGTCCCCGTTCACTTCACACACCGCCATATCCTTAACGACAACCTGCTCCCACGTCTGCTTCGGTCTCCTTCCCCCCCTGCCCCGGGTGCTTCCAACCACCTTGATTCCTGAAATGGACCTAACGACCTCCTCTCCCCTCTGCTCATTACGTGTTCATACCACCTCGACTAGGGAGCGGCGAATTGCGTTGGACACTCCAGTTCCTGTCTCATCACTGAAGTTAAGCAGCGCAACCCCAGCTAGTACTGACATGGGTGGCGGTGGGAAAACTGGGTGCTGCTAATACCCAAAAATCGTGGCATTAGTGTAGTGTCTGTTCAGTCTGAATAAGAACTATGCTGTCAGTGTGGACGGGGCTCTAACCGCCAACAAACCA
>JAAFCE010006949.1:3511276-3523437 GCA_013389805.1 Trigoniulus corallinus
CCCCTCATTTCTTTCACCATGGCCCCCACCTCCAGGCTACCTGTAATACAGTATACTCATTCCTAATTCTATAAGCTATCGACACCCACTCATGGACCATAGCATTCGCATCTCTGCTATTTGCATTTTATTCACGTGGCTCTTTCTCACTGCCCAACGCCCTGATCCATATAGCATTGTTGGGCGAACTGTTGCCCTGGAAAACTTCCCTTTCAACTCCACTGGGACCCTCCTATCACACAGGACTCCACTTGCCTGCCTCCACTGCAACCATTCATTCTATGGGCCACATCCGAGTCGATCTCCTCGTTGCTTTGGAACGTTGATCCTAAGTACTTTATCTCCTGCACCTTCTTCACCTGTTCGTCCCTAGCGAGTGCGTCACCATTATTTTTATGTCCTGCCCAATTGAAAGTCAGATACTCCGTCTTCTTCATGTTTATCTTGAGCCCTCCCCTTTCTATCGTTTAGGCTCTTTTTAACTTGTTCTCCGGAATCACGAAGTTTTTGAAGATCGTCGGGAAATACCATGTACTGAGGGGTCCATTGTCCTACTGCCGCCAGCCGCTCGTCCATAATCAGAATGGAAAGGTGTGGACTTAGTGCTGAACCTTGGTGTACCCCAACCTTCACTGGGGAGCCCCCACTATTTCCCCCAAGTGTCCTTACCCTGGCTATAGAACCATCATACATATCCTGAGCTATTCAAATAAACCCTTCTTCTACCCCCTTTTCCGTATTACCTCCCGAACTACCTGCCTTGGAATACTGTAATAAGTCTTCTTCAGGTGGGTAAGGAGCGGCTTATTACGTTGGACGCACTAGTTTTTGTCTCATCAGTGAAGTTAAACAACGCAACCGCAGCTAGAACTAAGATGAGTGGCCTCTTGGAAACGCTGGGTACTGCTAATACCCTAAAATCTTCGCATTAGCATGGTGTCTGTGCAGTCTCTGCTCAAGAACTATGCAGTGGGCGGGACTCTAATGACCTTGTAGTTGAAGGGCCCTAGAACACCAACGAAACAAAAAATCCTAGTCGATAAACATGGCATGGAGATCTTTCTTTGCTGCCCTATACTTAGCTGTCATCTGCCTCAGAATGAAGTTTGGTTCCATTGTGGACCTAAATGGCATGAACCCAAAATGATTTCCACGGTCACTAGTTCTATCCGAAAGGCGAAATTCTATCTCTCTCTTCCAGAGCTTCGTGAAATGCCTCATGTGCTTTTAATACCTCTGTAGTTGTCATAATTTTGGACATCACCTTCATCCTTGAAGAGTGGTACTATCCAATTCTCACACCATGCAGAATGCATTCTATCTTCACATAGCTATCCTAGTGAAAAGTTTCCCTGGCCAGCTGGTTGCTGTGATCCCTAGGCTATGCCACATTTAAATGTGGACTCTTTCTTAAATGTGGATTTTTCGACCTTTCTTCTTCCTAAGGGCCCTGACTACTTCGTCCTCCGTTACCCTGCCCACCACCACAGAATAAGTAGGACCTCCTTCTCTAGCCTGGCCTAAAATGGCTTTCTCACATTTTCTAATGTTTCTTACCACCCTGTCTCAAGTGACGTCAGCTGTCCCTTTCCAATTGTTTGTTTGTTGGAGTTTAAGGTCCCGTCAACTACAAGGTCATTAGAGACCCGTCCACTGTATAGTTCTAATGCATGTACTGCACAGACACTACACTAATGCGACGATTATTGGGTGTTAGCAGTACCCAGCTTTCCCGAGCGACGACCCATGTCAGTACTAACTGGGCTTGCGTTGCTTAACTTCAGTGATCAGACGAGAACTGGTGTGTCCAACGCAACTCGCCGCTCCCTCCCTTTCCAAACCCAGTCAGCTTGCCAGTGTGGTATCCACTGTTTTGGTGGGTAATTTCCAACACCTAATCACGTGCTTGCCTTTCCATAAATGTGCCTTGCATGACTTTCACTAGGATTTCTAACATAAGTAACGTATGGCCACATTCTTGCCCAGGAATCACAAACCTCTACGCTGTTTCCCTCTGACCATGAAGAAATCTATCTACGACCCCCTTGTGATGACTGGAATATGATCAGGTGCTTGTCCCTCTTCCTAAACCACGTATTTGACAGTGTGAGGCCATGTGCTCTTCCTGAATCAAGAATTGACTGCTTCCTATACTGACTGTTCCATACCCACTATCCCCATGAACCTCCTCATATCCCTGCCTCTACTTGCCTACATGACCGTTAAAGTTCTCACCAAGAAATTAACGTTCATTCCCTTTACATTGCCTTACTGGAAAATCTAATGAGTGCACCAACTCGTCAAAGTCCGCCCAGAAACCCGCATTAGTGGTGGTCATCAATACCAGCTTGAGATGCGTACGCACTGATGAGGTGGATCACTTCTCCCACCACACTACTATAACTAACATTAGCCTACTATTTATTCTTTTAACTAGGGTGACCCTTGCTGCAGCCCCATGTTCATTGCCATTCCTACCCCGTTTCGTCCCCCTTCACAGCAGTATATAAGCTTTTATCCCTGTCAAGGACCCTTGATCTATTCCCCTTCCACCTTGTTTCTTGTAAGAAAGCTACACTAAGGCAAGGCGCAAAATGAGGCCGCAGGGTGACGCAGCCCTGCGAAATTCTGCTAGCAGGCAATCACCGCCCATTGAATCGCAGTTTTTCAACATATTGGTTTGCAATTTGCGTCAACTAAAATGGCTTTCAACGTAACAGTAATTGCCTGCTAGCAGAATTTCGCAGGGCTTCGTCACACTGCGTCACCCTGCGGCCTCATTTTTCGCCTTGTCTAATAGTCCTACGCTTTTCCTGTAAGGGTCTCCACATTCCATGACCCTAGTCAAAGAGTAGCTCCTTCTGCGGGTGGGCCCCGCCAGGCGGGTCTGCCAGGAAGGTGGAACCCGCAGAAGTATTGTGCAGGTTGTCTGTGGGGAATGCTGGCCTACACCACAATTGTAAAAACTTGCAAAACAATTCCTAACTCCGTCCACCTATTGCTGGGTCGGGTACCCAACTTTTCCCTCGGAATGGACACAAGGGTGATGTATTGCACAGTGTTCTTTTCGCAGTCTGTTGCCTACCAAAGCTGCAACCCCTAGGCTTATTTATCGTCGGTCTACTGTTCGCTGGAGCGCCCCACCGACGCCGGGAGCGCGCTCCTACACTTGGAAATTTTGCCTCATCTACCGGTACCCGTTCCATAGTAAAGAGGGTTCTTTTCCTTGCAAATGCCATCGTACACCTCGCGGGACCTGGGTTTTACTTCTCATTGAAAGGAAGGCGCACTTGGGACCTCTCTTTCGCCCGAAAGAAGTCAACTCGCCTCAGTTCAGTATCGAACTTAGAACCACTGACGCAGTTGCCAAGCTTGCTACCCACTGTGATTCTGAGGCGTGCTCCCGTGAGTATTCTAACAAAGAAGAAATATAAATTTTATTTCGTATAGGGACAAAATAGACCTAGTCATCGTTTTATCATTGCTTAATCCATTTTCCGTCAATGACAGGGCCTGGAAACAAAGATTTCCCTTTTTAAAGGCAAACCGAGTTGTACGCAGGAAGAGGAAATGACCAGACAGGATACAAAGGCAAAGGGAGGAAGCGAGCAATTCATGATTGTTGATAAAGTTAGACAGTCGATTTTTATTTCTGTACCTGGTTGCTGGCCTGCCTTTTCTCCATGATTTTCCCTGCCTTCCACTGCAACATTGTTTCCGTTCTTTGATCCACCCCCTCCACTGGAGCATTGTCTCCATTCTTTGGCCCCCCCCCCCCCCCACTGGAATATTATCTCCATCTTTGACACCGTATACCGGAAGATTATCTGCATGCTTTGCCCGTCCCCCTCCTCTGGAATATTGTTTCCTTGCTTGGCCCCCCCTCTCCTTTGGAACACTGCCTCCATGTCGACCCCCCTCCACTGGAACTTTGACCCTCCCCTCTTGTGAAGCGTAATCTCCATGCTTTGCTACCCCATTCTCTAGGGGAGCAGCGAATTGCGTTGGACACTCCAGTTCTCGTCTGATTACTGAAGTTAAGCAGCACAACCCCAGCTAGTACTGACGTGGATGGTCGCTTGGGAAAAATGGGTACTGCTGATAACCGAAAATCGTCCTATTAGTGTAGTGTCTGTGCAGTCTCTGCATAAGAACTATGCCACTGGTACGTTGGTACTGGTACGTTGTCACCATGCTTTCTCCCATCTCTAGTGGAACATTGTCTCCAAGCTTTGCGCCCTCCCATCTCTGGTTTGACGTTGTCACCATGCCTTGCACCCTCTCTCCCAAGCATTTCCTGCTGACCCCCAAAATTGAGGCATTGGTCGGCAGCTTACTACATAAGCAGCCTGTCCAACAGTTCGTCAGTGCGTTTCTGGTTATAACGGAACAAATAGGTACCCGATCCTTTCACAGGCGGGAAAAGAGGTAGGAGATGGAATGGAGATTTATGGTATGTAAATATTTGTCCTTGTCCTTTGACGCCGCGCACCTGTGTTGTACATGACAAAGGAGCATTGCAGACTGCTCTAGCAGGATGTTTGGACATTATTGGCGAACACCTGTTCGCTTCCTGTGACAGCCATTTCTATGGCCTTCGTATCACATTTCCGAGAAGGTGCTTCCCCCCCCCCGTTTGACAACTCCCGCGAACACAACCTTACAGCATCGTTACACATTTTATGGGCCGCCCTTGTTTCTTGAGCTCAACATATGGAAGTCTGCACCCTAGTGGCTTTGTGGTAACGTTTTTGAGTGGTGTGTCCATGGTTGGAGGTTCGATCCTGGCAGAAGCAGATGCTTTGATGTGGCTCCACGTGCTGTGTGTGTGCTGTCACTACTGTAGTTTGGCGTTGGTGGAGAAGGCCCCAAAGGGAGCGGCGAGTTGCGTTGGACACACCAGTTCTCGTCTGATCACTGAAGTTAAGCAACGCAAGCCCAGTTAGTACTGACATGGGTGGTCGCTCGGGAAAGCTGGGTACTGCTAATACCCAATAATCGTCGCATTGGTGTAGTGTCTGTGCAGCATATGCATTAGAACTACGCAGTGGACGGGTCTCAATTGACCTTGTAGTTGACGGGACCTTAAACACCAACAAACAAACAAAGAAGGCCCCAATAATATATAAAAGCTGACGATAAATAAGCATTGGGGTTATAGGATAAAGTTGGATCCACTGTGGTTGTGCAGGAGGTAGCGTGCTAGATTACTCCATCAGTGGTTCTAGGTTTGATACTGGATCATGTTGGGTTGGCTTCTGTTAGGCGTGAGAGGGGCCCCAAGTGTACCTTCTGTCGGATGAGAAGTCAAACCATGGTTCCGTTTGGTGTACGATGTTACCTGCATGGAAAAGAACTCTACCTCATTTCCTCATTACCTCATTTCCCCACTGCATAGTATCCCCACATCAAGCTGACCAAAATTATTATAATGCATCAATATCTTCAAGATTCCATTTTAAAGAACAGGAAATAAGTACATAATATGGAAAAAATCTCAAAAGCCATAGAACAAAACATTATACAGTCAAACTCGGATATAGCACACACCTTCGGGACTGCTTGTGTCTGCGTCTTATAACCGAGTGTGCGTTATAACAGAAACAATGCTAAATGATGCCAAAGCTATGTAAACTGAACAAAAATATGCTAATTTCAAGATAAATTCAACCTAGACTAGTCGACCTAGACTTGTATAATTATACTTCAAGACGCACACACTTCCAGTCAGCTGCAATTTTGCCAGATTCCACACTGCTGAGAATTTTATCCCTTTTTCATCATCTCGCCCTTCTCCCGTCTGAGGCAGGTTCTGGTCTGTGGGTTCTAATCCTCCACTCCCGCCTATCCCCCACCAAGTCTCTTTCCACCCCACATGCCACCATATCCCTTTGCACCACCTGCACTCACGTCCGTTTTGGTCTTCCTCTACCTCTGGTGCCCCCAACTACCTGCAGTCCCACAATGGACCTAATAAGCTCCTCCTCTCCCCTCCTCATAACATGCCCATACCACCTCAAACGCTTCTCTCTCATCCTTTCCGCAATATCTGCCACCCCCAAGCTACCATTAACGTAGTCGTTTCTAATTCTATCAGATCATGACACCCCACACATGTAGCGTAGCTGTCGTATCTCAGCCTCTTGTATTTGCCTTTCATGGATCTTCCTAACAGCCCAACACTCTGAGCTATATAGCATAGCGGGCCTAATGACAGTTCTGTAAAATTTGCCCCACTTGCCTGTCTCCACTTCAACCATCCTGCATTAACCGTATGGGCCATGTCAGAGTCGATTTCCCCATTGTTCTGGAAAAATGATCCTAGATAGGAAAACTCTTGCACCATATAGCCTTACTTAAGCTGTGGGGTATGCCATCTAGTTTCATGTTACAGCTGTTTGTTATATCCGAGGTCTCTCACACGTTGAAAGTGCTGTAGGGACCAAACCAGTTGTGTGTTATATGCAATATCCGAGTGTGTTATAGCCAATCAATTTCTGTATGCTTATGCATTAGCGCTGGCTGGGACTTTCCCTTGTGTGTGTTATAAACCAAAAAGTGTTATAACCAGGGTGTGTTATAGCGAAGTTCGACTGTACTTTGGAAAACATTTATAAAAATTAATGTGAAGATTATGCATTTTAAAACTTCTCTTCATCATCTTCTGTTTCACTTTGATTCACTCTTTCATCTGCTGTTGGTATTATCACAGATTCAAGCATAAGCAGCCCTAGGGTTTCTATTTTAAAAGCACAAGATTTTTTTTCTTGAAAGAGGTCTCGTACTGCTTTTAAGAGGATCAGAGCATAATAAAAGCCTGTTAACACCACCCATGTTTCAGTCTTTTTGAGAGAACTTTATGGAATCTGTGTCTTTCGTCTTTTACTTTAAGTACTTGTTTGAGGGAAGATTTCATTGATCATCCTGGTTCAAAAGTTCCTTGAAGCCAATTTTCATTAGCACTTCTAAGTGCTTCTTCACTTCTGTGTGCCCTTGCCCATCTGTGCTTCTATTCAAATTTTTGATTTGATAACTTGGTTTTTAAAGTTTTTACTTCATCAAGAGATTGGCCAAGTTATGTTGGACATGCCACTTCTCGTAAGATCACTGAAGTTAAGCAATGCAATCGCTCATTAGTACCAATATAGGTGGTAGGTAGGGAACGTTGGGTGTTGCAAATTTTCCCCCCTCCTTCATCCTTTCACCTACCTCCTCACCCACAAGCAGCCTCATAAGGGTTCAGCCTGTTATGGCTGCTTGGCTTACTCCCCAACCTGTTATTGTGTATTGTGGAAGTATATGTATCAATGCTGAGTAAATATTTCTCAAGATTGTTGAAATTTTCATATCACATCCATTTTGGTGTTTCATGATATTAATACATCTACCTTCTTGTCAATACTTTGATACCACTTCACTTTACCACAAAAAAAAACATCAATAATCATAATGTACTGCTTAATTTGCAACTGTTTCCAACAGTGTGCATAGACTACTGAAATTAAAATGGCAAAAATTAGCAGTGATTTTCAGCTGGAAAACATTGAGTAACAATGTGTCTATTTTCTCAAAGTTAAATCAGAACTCAATAATGCTCAACAGTATAAAGTACAGTCGACTCTTGTTATAACGAACCCAAAGCGGATGAAAAATTCGTTCGTTATATTGAGTGTTTATTATACCACGAGGCAGAGCAGGCACGAAGCGGGTTCAGCGCATTTATCGAACCTGCCCCCAGTTTCGTTTATTTTGTTAGTGTTTTAGAGCCCCTCAACTACAAGGTCATTAGATTCCCGTCCATCTTAAAGTTCTAATGCAGAGACTGCACAGACACCACACTAATGTGACGACTTTTGGGTATTAGCAGTACCCAGTCTTCCCAAGCGGCCACCCATGTCAAGATCGGCGAATTGCATTGGACACACCAGTGCAACTCAGCTAGTACCGACATGGGTGGCTGCTTGGGAAAACTGGGTACTGCTAATACCCAAAAGTCGTCACATTAGTGTAGTGTCTGTGCAGTCCCTGCATAAGAACTATGCTGTGGATGGGGCTCTAATGACCTTGTAGTTGAAGGGCCCTAAAGCATCAACGAACATAGTCACCCATGTCAGTACTAACTGGGGTTGCGTTGCTTAACTGTCGTGTCCAATGCAATCAGTCGCTCTCCATTGGCTCAGACTTGTGCCGAGGTGCAAGCCTGGTTCATCACTTTCGCCAGAACCCGGCCTCGCCTTTACAAAATCTAAAATGTATTTTCTTACAAAAAAGGTCCCACAAAATATTTATTTTTGAATCCGTTTCTGCAAAAGCTCACACCAACTCTGCCAAGGGGCCTTGTTCCGAGGCAGTTTTCGTGGATTTCTATGACTTCTAGTGGTTTTTACCTAAATTTGCTTGCAAAATTTTTTCCCAATGGCGCAAAAGGATATTGTTTTTCTCTCACCTCTGATCTCTGACTCATTTAGCACTGTTGGATAATGAAGGGACCCCTCTTCCCTCTTTCAAAAAATGAAAACCAGCAGTGAAAACGCGCGGTGATATGATAAGGTCAATTGGGTTCCTTGTATTTCAAGGCGCACGCTAACGCTAGAAAATCGCTGAACTCTGGAATCGTGCGTTGCTACGCGCGTTAGCCAAAATCGCGCGTTTCCATGTCAAAGCAGCTATTCACCTCTGTGTCTTCCCCAACGCGCGTTACTAACGATGTAGCTAACGCTGCATGTGAAAGAGGCCTAAAAACCTTCAACTAATGACAGTGAACTTTGGAGGGAGCTCACCACAATTTGAACTAACAGGAAGTAATGTTTAGTTAAGTTTTATCTCTGGGTATTATTATTCATTTTTTATTATGTTTTAGGTGTTAGTTTTTAAGTTTTGAAAATCACTTTTGGCCAGCTTTTACTTCAAAATACTTCACCGTGCAACATTCCGAGGTGTAGAGCTCATCCCCCATTGACCTTGGGGAAGTTACTGGCTTTCCAAAGCTTCGAAGGCATTCTGCTTAGTTTTTGACATTTCTGTCCTGGTGTAAGTTCCAGGGGCATTTTACTTACCATATTACTGTTAAGTTATTGTGGTATGCTGCCGATCACATAGTCATCATTCCAGCCCTGTTTTTTTTGGCAATGACAGGGTCTGGAACCGAATTGTCCCATTTGAACTGGGTGCACATGAGTGCATTATTTTCTTCGTGGCGATAATTTAGGGAGTGGCTGATTGCGTTGAACACACCAGTTCTCATCTGACCTCTGAAATTAAGCAATGCAACCCCAACTAGTACTGACATGGGTTGCTGCCTGGTTCCAAATATTCGACCCTGTTTTAGGCAAGAAAGGAGTGAAAGGGTTCATCCACTTATCAGGGATTGTCATAGGCAGCAAAAGGCCTCTTCCATGTATCCGACCCTGTCAAAGGCAAGAAAAGGGTTCTTCCATGTATCTGTACCTGTACTAGGTGAGAAAAGGTGCATTTAACAGCAATTTCTCGCCTGATCACTGAAGTTAGGCATCGCAACCCCAGTTAGTACTAACATGTGTAGCTGCTTTGCAGTGGAAGGGGCTCTAGTGATCTTTGTAGCTGAAGGGCCCTAAAACGCCAAAGAACCAACCAAGAACCAAGGTAATTATTTAGTTCACCAGCCACTAGGAGGATTTGTTTTGTTGGTGTTTTAGGGCCGTTCATGCGGAGTCTGCACAGACACTATGCTTGGTATTGACGCTCCCCAATGTTACCCAAGCGGTCACCCACGCCAGTGCTAGCTGGGGTTGCGTTGCTCAACTTTGGTCATCAGACGAGAACTGGTGTGCCGAACGCACTATGGCTGCACACACTAGGAGGAAGGCAAGTTTCTACTACAGGACATTTTTCTGAACCATGCATTCCATGTAGTAAGGGTGAAATACTGGCATCTTATATGCCAGGCATGTCAGACTGGGGATACCCCAAGGGCCACATTGGTGACATGAGATCCAGACAGTGCCCATGGCGCGCATTTGCAATTGCACCCAATCGCTACTCCTCTGAATTGCTGGCTGTATATGTCTGCTACATGGTATCGATTGTGCGGGCCACAACTCTAGACGTCAAGGACGACATGCTGCCAGTGGGCCACCATTTTGACACCCCTGTTATACACACGTGGCCAGAACTTTACATCTTTTGGGGGCGGGGAAAGCTTCCTTCGACTCTGTTCAAGATTGAATCTGCAACCATGCTATAGCTATTTCTGGTACTGCACTAATTTTCTGTCCAGTGGCAATATGAAATACTCATATGCTAGGATTTTCAGACAGGATTGCTTGTGGAACTAGGGGCTCATGGAACCACCGGATTGATCAGTGGAACGCCAGAAATACTGCATTTGAAAATTGGGTGCATATGTGTTAATTGGCTGTTTGATTTTTGTATTTTAGGATCAGATCTGGCATCGGCATGGAATCCAATCTGCTTGGGGCAAATTTTTGGTGTAATTGGAAAGCTGCGCACAAGTGCTGGTCAGTTTTGTTCGTTTTTTTTGTATTTTATTTAACTCCACCAGGGGGCAGTTGTAACACCCGCCCTGGTGGCGCTGAGGTAGCATGTTTGCCTACTACGTCATTTGACATGGATTATTGCATTTGGCACACCAGTTCTCGTCTGATAACTGAAGTGAGGCAATGTTACCCCAGCTAATACCTACATGGGTGGCTGCTTGGGAAAAGCGGGTACAACTAATAGCCAAAAGTCGTCACATTAGGGTAGAGTTTGTGCAGTCTCTACATTAGAACTATACAGTGGACAGGTCTCTAATGACCTTGCAGTTGAATTGCTGTAAAACACCAACGAATGAACAAAGTGTAGGCTGTGCATTAAAACTATGCAGTGGATAGGGGTCTAATGACCATTGTATTAGGTCTAGGAAAATGTTCATGGTGCTCTGTTAAAAGTAACTTTTATTGTACATAACAAAAAAAACTATGCATTTCATCCTCTGGGAAATAATCACCATCACTTGCCACACAAATTCTCCACTGATCCAGATGCTTTTGGAAGCCGCCGTTGTAGAAATGCTTCCCACAGGAACTGAACCAATGTGATGATCGACACAAACTCAGCTGATTGTTGTTCATGGTCTGAAGAGTTCTGCCGATGCTACATTGGGCAAACTTGTTAGCCTCTGTCAAGCTGTGTGGCACCCAATGACCCGACTTGTTCACTTTGCCCATCTCTCTCAAACTATTCGAAACAGTCTTCTGATCGACTCCCAAAGCACCTGCAATATCCCTGGTCGTTTGGGTGGGTTCCTCATCCACAAGGACCTGCAGTGCCTGAAGGTCCAGTTCACATGGTCTTTCTGAGCTTGGCAGGTGTGTGACGTCTCTATTCCCTTCCAAAAAATGCTGAATCCACTTCCAACACCACTGATCACTTATAGTTTCTTCCTCATAATCCTTCCAGATCTTCCTTCCCACCTCTGCAGCAGTTAATCCTTCATCAAAAAGAATAAAGCGATTATGTGTAATTGCTCTTTTGTCATAGACATCATTCAGAGACCTGTCAAAAACATGTTGTAAGTCACAGAAAGGTAAACAACATGCTAAATGATGCAGATTAGAATGCCTTACAAACTGACAACACAAACTAGTGGTGTAAACCAGGGGTGGCTAACCAGTCTTTCGTGATCGCCTGGCGGGAGCGGCGAATTGCGTTGGACACACCAGTTCTCGTCTGATCACTGAAGTTAAGCAACGCAAGCTCAGTTAGTACTGACATGGGTGGTCGCTCGGGAAAGCTGGGTACTGCTAATACCCAATAATCGTCGCATTGGTGTAGTGTCTGTGCAGCCTATGCACTAGAACTATGCAGTGGACGGCTCTCTAATAACCTCGTAGTTGACGGGACCTTAAACACCAAAAAACAAACAAGTGATCGCCCGGTTGATCACAAAGCCAATTTTGGGCGATCACTTGAGATGTGTTGACTTAACACCCGCCATGGTGACGTAGTGGCTCAGTGTTTCAAGATCTGCTTTAGTGGTTCTAGGTTCAATACTGGACCCATCTCGGTCCAGTATCGAACCTCCCCCTCCCCTATTTGACTGTGATTGCGACACGTTTTTAGGATAAAAAGTCGATTGCAACACGTTTTTAGGATAAAAAGTCCATTGCAACACGTTTTTA
>JAAFCE010006949.1:3528624-3555873 GCA_013389805.1 Trigoniulus corallinus
ACAGAGGTTTCCACTACAGTTTTCATTCAAGTTTTGTTGAACAACTACAATTGATAAACAAAACTTGACTCGTGAGAACGCGCCTTTAAGAAACCTATATTCTTTAACATCAAGAAACTTTTTTTATGCGGTTGTACATTCATTTTAATTCGTTATTTCGGAGTTATGCGAATTTTAAAAATTATGGAACGTATCCCTCATTTTTCCATAGACTTATAGTCTCATTTTATGCGAACTCGTTTTATGCGATTTTCTGAGGAACGTATCCCCCGCATAAAAAAAGACCTGACTGTACCGTCTTTTACTTAAGCTTTAAGTTTTTTTTGTACTGAAATATCCCTGTTCCTGACTGCATGGGCATGATTTTGAATGCCCTTTAGTGGAATTGCCCTTTCCGTACATTTCCTTCCCCTCGTTTCAGACAAAATTTACTCGGGTGAAGGAGCTCCCCCCTGCCCTAGCGTCGGTGGAGGAAAAGTGCCCTCGTGTAGAAAGTAGGCCATGGATAAATAAGCATAGGGGGGTTACAGCATTAGGTTGACAGCCGACTGCATCAACATACCGTCCCTTGTGTCCCGCTAGGACAAAGATGGGTACTCGACTCCTGCTATTGGCAGAAAAAGGGCTAGTTTGTGTCTGCCCTACAATCTTCCGTCTTCAAAGGACATGACCGGCATCTGATCTGTGTCTGATGTGTCTTTTACCGTTTATAGAAGCAAGTAAAGGATAAAGACAAATTTGATCGGCGGATAACAGATGTGAGTGAACGCAATTGTAGTGCGCCTGCACTGCCTCTAATGCATTACATTCCTTTAACGCTTTTGTTTGAATTTCAGGAATTAGTGAAGATGTTTACAGATACAGAATCATTTTATTATTCACCAACGGGTGACCTTACCAATTCAATTCAGCGACAGTGTTATCAACAAAAGCATCAACACATATCAGAGAAGCCACTGTGGAGCAGAGTGGATGACAGATTTTTTTGGAATCATCATATGCTTCAGGAACTCATCGATACTGAGGTTTGTTAACCTGCCTTAGAAGTTCATTTGAATCACTTTGAAAGTGTCAGGCGGACAGGTTGCGTGCTGCAACACTTCATCGGTGGTTCCAGGTTCAATAGGGAGCGGCTTACAAATTCTTCAGGTACTGATGAAATTTTCGTCCATTGGCTGTCACTACCCCTCTGATGGGTACACTTTCGCCACAGGTGTACGAATTAGAGAGGTTTCACTGTACCAAACAATACAAACAGCATCCACCTGGGGAACCTGGCCAAAGTGTACCCATCAGAGGGGTGTACCCATAGAGAGGTTTTACTGCACTAATACAGTATATCACTGCCATACAGAGGAACGCTGCGTTAAAACACAGCGTTGAGTTTTTAGACAAATTTCAATTTGAACACCCGACGGCTTAGCAGGGTTCGCTCTAGCGCTTACGTCGCCCCGGACAAAAAGACAAATTGCCGCCCCTTAATAATATAATGCAAGTTCAAGCAGCAGTTTTTCTCACACTTAGGCCGGTCGCACACACAGCCACTTGCAGCAGCCACTAGTGGCGATCATTAGTCGCTGTACACGGCCGCCAGTGGCTGCCACAGGCGGCAGCAACGAGATGTCGTGCTTGCGGTAATAGGAAAAACGCCGCCACTGGCGACAAGTAGCGAGATACGGCGACTGCCACAGCTTGTGGCTCAGTAGCGCTACTGCAAACGCCGTGTCTGCGCTGAGCCTATTTGATTCCAATTAGAAACGCAGTCCACAACGTGTGGTCGCCACTAGCAGCCGCCACAAGTGGCTGTGTGTGCGAGCGGCCTTACAGCCAAAATGGCGCTCCTAATTTTTTGCGCCCCGGACTAATCTCCGGGTTGCATCCCCTAGAGCCGGCCCTGGCCTTAGTAATATACCGAACTTTGCCCTAGCTCACTGTTTTTCAGGCGGTGCATACGTGTGTTAGTAATACCCACTTCTAGATAGGAATTAGATTTCCAGTTAGGACGTTATAATGGTTGGTTTTCCTATTGTGTAAAGTGTAAGTTTGTAGTGCGTTTTCAGAGACCTAATGTTCTGTTTTTCAGGGTTCGCTTAAAGATCATTGGATCGTGCCAGTTATTCAGGGATTTGTTACTATCGAAAGTTGCCACTTGGATTTCAACGATTCTGTTTGTTCACCAGAAACTAACAGTCAGTTACCGATGGTAGACTTGAAATTACAAAATATCACCATAAGTTTAATATCAAGAAGAAGTCGTCACCGAGCAGGTAAATATTTTCCTATTTTGTTTCGTATTTAAATGTCGGTCATTTAGTTGTAAGAGCCTACATCAGTGGTGGCGAACCAAAAAGAATCAATAAGTTGTCCGTAGGTCAGGCGCAAGCACTATTTAATTTTATGAAGAAAAAAAATTATTTATGATGAATAAATTAGTTTATTAAAGTAGCAAATAGAGATCATCATCATAATATCCTTATTCCGCCTGTGGCAGGGTCGGGTCTGTGGGATCCAGCCCGTCAGATCCCCGTCCACCCCACGCACGCTATGAGACGATAAACTAGATATGATTCACGTTCGGGTCACTTAAAATTGCACCGTGAGTCGCAGGTTCGCCACCAATGGCCTACACCATGAAATTTTGTCTATTCAACCGTACAGTGGCCCCAGAAACTATTTGCACAACCACAGTAGTGCCACTAATTCATAAAATATGAAATTAAACTGTGCAGATAAAGATAATTTAAAGTTGTGAACTGACTAATCATGTTAAATTTTATTAGGGAAACTTTTCATTATGATAGCTAGTGGAGATAGAATGCCTTCTGTATGGTGTGAGAGTTGGATAGTACCACTCTTCAAGGACAAAGGCGATGCCCAAGATAGTGGCAACGAGGGGTATTAAGCTAATGAAGCTCTGGGAGAAACTAATAGAATGCAGCCTCTGGCTCAGTACTAGTGTCCATGGAAATCAGTTTGGGTTTATGCCACGTAGGTCCACAATGGAACCAATCCTCATTCTGAGTCAGATGATAAAAAAGTATAGGACAGCAAAGAAAGATCACCATGCTATCTTTATCAACTTGGAGAAGGCTTATGACAGTGATCCATCCACAACAGGTAGTTTGGGAGGTATTATGAAAATGGAGGGGTAGAAGAAGGGTTTGTTTGAATAGTTGAGGATATGTAGGATGGTTCTATAGCCAGGGTAAGGACACCTTGGGGAAATACTGGCGGCTGCCCATTGAAGGTTAGGGTACACCAAGGTTCAGCTCTAAGTCCATACCTTTTCATGGTGGTTATGGACGAGCTGCTGACGGGAGTGAGAGAATGTGCCCCTCAGTGGATGGTATTTGGTGACGATCTTGGAAAACTTAGTGACTCCAGAGAATAATTAGAGGATGGCCTAAGCGATATTACAGAAGTGATAGAAAAGGAAGGGCTACAGATAAAAATGGAGAAGACAGAGTGTCTAGCTTTCAATTGGGAAGGACAGGAAACTAATGGTGACCTACTCTCGAGAAGTGAACTGGTGAAGACAGTGCAAGAGGTAAAGTACTTAGGGTCAACGTCCCAAACCAATGGGGAGATAGACTTAGATGCTACAAATAGAATCAGTGGGGGATGGTTGAAATGAAAACAGGGAAGCGAAGTCCTGTGTGATAGGACGGTCCCAATGAATTTGAAAGTTGAAGTTCTACAGGGCAGTGGTTAGGCCAGCTATGCTATATGGATCAGTGTTGGACAGTGAGGAAGAGTCATGTCAATAGAATGTAGTCGAGATGCGAATGCTGTGGTCCATGAGTGGAGTGTCGAGTAGTGATAGTTAGGAATGAGTATATTAGAGGTAGCCTAGGAGTGGGGTGTCGTAAGGTCGTAAGTTGCTTTTACTGCAATGAAGCTTCGAGGGATGCTTCTGGGCTGGAGTTTTGAGTACTGGGTAGAAGTCAGTACGGGAAACCTTTCTCATTTCCCCCCATTTTCTTTTCTTTTTTTTTTTTGTAAAAAATTGTAGGAACAAGATATCGGCGAAGAGGAGTAGATGAATCTGGTAAAGTTGCCAATTATGTGGAAACTGAACAGATAATCGAATACGATCGCCATGTGCTGAGCTTTGTGCAAGTTCGTGGATCAGTTCCTGTTTATTGGAGTCAGCCGGGTTATAAATATCGTCCACCTCCATGTATTGATAAAGGTATGGAAATTACTTTCCTGTAGTAGTTGACTCTAGCACTTGACGTTCCTGTAGTAGTTGGCTTTTTCCAGGGATCAGCCATCAGGAACTCATTGATTCAAATGTGTACTTGCTTCATACACTCTTAGTGCTTGCCTTTTATGTTTGTGCCCGTCATGGCTTTTTATTTTAACATTGCTTTTAAATGGGCTTTTGCCCTTATTTATTGTCACCATGGTGGGATGGCACTTTATACCTCCACCGAGGTACATGTTATGTTTCTATGTTAACAAGTAGGTGTAGGGGATGCAGGAGAGGTCCTTCTGGGTCCTAATGACAATGGGCCCTGAAGCACCAAGAAACAACAAGGGGAGGGGAGAGGGAGAAAGACGGACAGAGAGACACACGCACACACACTCAGGGAAATAATGACACAGAGTGAGGAGGCGAAAGACAGGGAGATGTGGTCACGGGCCACGGCGTGTTTTCTGTTTAATGGCAAGTAAAGCTGTGGACCCATAGGGGGCTTACACTGTCACATGCAACGTCGAGATTGACAAAATTTATTAGTATTGGATCTTGGCCTTCAAATATCTGTAAAAAGATTGTTCCCTGCTAATCGTAATTAACTGACGATAATTAAGCGTGTGGGTTTAAGCGTTAGGATGGTGTGTCCAAATTGGGCAAAATCTCGACGTCCTACCCTTCTGGATGCTCTTGCGTAGGATGATTGCTTAAATGAGTAGACCTGCTAGGTGTAGAACCTAAGTTCCTTGACGACATTTTAAATCGATGACGATTGGGATAATGTGCATTGTCAGCTGACCTGTCAGAATAGCTACCCTTTCCAATTTAGGAAACGACTCTACTGCTTTTTTTTTCTGGCAGACTGCGCTCAATTTTCCGTTGTAGAGACGTGATAGTGCTTCACCATTTTTCTTGTGTTTTTATGTAGAAGGGATCCCAGTCTCTGACGGCCCTCAAACACCTCTGCACGATGCTAATTTGTGAGTGCAATGCCAAATCAAAATATCGGATTGGCTTATTTTTCTAGATGAAGAAGTGACGCAGTTGGCTTTCGAAAAGCATTTCAAAGAAGAATTGTCCATTTACGGTAGTCAAACGGTCATCAGTTTGCTGGAGAAATCAGCCAAAGAGAAAGTTTTAGGTGATGCCTATCTGAAGCACATATTGAAATTCGATAGTCCGGTCCTAACTTATATCACGTTC
Source organism: Trigoniulus corallinus (assembly GCA_013389805.1). Classification (NCBI taxonomy): domain Eukaryota; kingdom Metazoa; phylum Arthropoda; class Diplopoda; order Spirobolida; family Trigoniulidae; genus Trigoniulus; species Trigoniulus corallinus. The sequence goes on from JAAFCE010006949.1 coordinate 3,534,026, forward strand.
GATTTTCACGAATATTGGTAAGTCTGTTAACAATGTTAACATTAAATTCTGTGGCTGGTAACCACTGGTGACTTGGTGACAAAGAGGTAGCTTGTTCTACTACTGCTTCAGTGGTTTGAAAGAGCGTCTGTATTGTCTTGGACACACCAGTTCTCGTCTGATCACTGAAGTGAAGCAACGCAATCCCAGTTATTACTAAAATGGGTGGACGCTTGGGAACACTGGGTGCCGCTAGTACCCAAAAATCGTCGTAATAGCATAGTGTCTGTGCAAACTCTGCTTTAGAACTATGCAGTGGACGGCGCTCTACTGACAGTTGTAATTGCAAGGGCCCTAAAACACCAACACATGAATCAGTCGTTCGGACGAGAGACTGATGATCACGAGTGCGACTTCCATGCAATGAGTAGGATGGTCAAATTACCAGGTGTAGAAGCTCGGAGGAGTCCCCTCAATGAACAGTAGGCCGACGATAAAGAAGTAGAGGGGTTGCAGCATTAGGTCGGCACCAGCTGCTTAAAAATACTGTTTCATTGGGACGAAAATCAGTACCCGACCCTGCCATAGGCGGGAAAATCACCTGTAAAGCAGTCTCGTCAAAGAGCCGATAGCCAGTGTTGGACTTACGTGGAGGACAGTTAAGACCAGGCCTAGGGACCTGAAAGGCAGATTAGTTGTTTGTCCACAGTTGGGTTATAATTCAGTATAATACCCGCCATAAAAGTTATCATTTTGACGTTTGAGGGACCATTTTTCTCTTTCAGGGTGGGTCCCATCAAATCATCGCTACATGCTATGAGCAGCTGTATTGCGTTGGACACACCAGCTCGCGTCTGATCCCTGAAGTTTAGCAACGCAACCCCAGCTAGTACTGACATGGATGGCCGGGGTACTGGGTGCTGCTAAGATCCACAGATGTTTGTATCAGCATAGTGTCTGTGCAGAGTCTGCATTAGAACTACACAGTGGGCGGGGCTTTAATGACCGTTGTAGTCAAAGGGCCCTAAAACACCAGCAAAATGTCGCGTAAAGGTGGGTGTACATGTCCGAAGAATTTGTACAAATTGATTTTTGCATGGATCATTGCACACTATTCAATTTGCGTGTGCAAGTCATTGTCCTTAAATAGCGATTTACTTGTACCAATTCGTTTGCGCAAGCCAATTTGCGTAAATAGCATGAGCTTGTGAACCCATCTTAACAGGTAGATTAAAGGGTTGTGGTAGTCCGTTGCTAAGTTCCATATTTTTTCTCTATAGTATTGCTATCCTAGACCTCGCCACCTATCCTGCATTGGCAGGGGTGATGAACTGTGCAACAGGAGGAAGTCACCAGGGCTCTTAGCAAGATGAAAAGTCGAAAAGCTGTAGGCCCCGATGGAATCCCCATCCAAGTGTTGCATGAGGTTAAACAACGCAACCCCAGATAGTACTGACATGGGTGGCTGCTTGGGAAAACTAGGTACAGCTAAGACCCAAAATTCGTCGCATTAGCGTGTAGTGTCTGTGCAGTCGCTGCATTAGAACTACGTAATGGACGGGGATCTAATGACGTCGTAGTTGAAGGGCCCTAAAACACCAACAAACCAAAAAAAGAAACCACGAATTCAAAGTTTTCATTTCTACCTGGAAAATGAATTGCTTGTTTAGTGTATTTTTTTTCTATTTCTAGTCGCGGTTTACGATTTGAAAACGTTACCTTGTTGGTTACTAGCATCATTGACATCATTCGCGACATGATGTATTGCTGGTAATTATTATTTAACTTCTATTTGTAGTAACTTATTCTCATACGGGTGGAATCCCGCCTCGGTGGGTAGTGTGCTTGGTAACTGCGTCAGTGGCTCCAGGTTTGATACTGGACCAAATATGGGTTGGCTTCTTCCAGGGGAAAGAGAGAGGCCTCGAGTGCGATTTCCTGCGGGGAAGTTAAAACGGAGCTTCCTTGTGGTGTATGATGGCATTTGGACGTCAGAGAACCCTCTCCGCTGTACCGCGGGATGATGAGACAAAATTTCCAAGTATATAGACCTCGCTCCTCTGGCGTCGGTGGAGTGCCTCCATGAGCAGTGGACTGACGATAAATGAGAATAGCAGTTGCAGCTGTGGTCGGAAGTCGGCTGCAGAAAACACAGTTGTGTCCTTTCAGAGGGGCAAGATGGGTACCCAACCCTGCCATAGGCGGGAAAAGTGTTAGGAGTCGCTTTAATCTCATACCGATGGACCTACCATGCCTGACTAAAAAGGCGTGATGTCACAATAACCCATTTCTTTTATGTTTACCTTTCTGTTCCTGGTAGTGTGTTAATCCTGTTTTAGCGGGCTTTAACACGCCGCGCTGGGGTTAGAGGTAGCATGCTCGACTACTGTGCCATGGATTTCAGTTTCGATACTGGCTTCTTTCGGATGAAAGAGAGAATCCTCTAGTGCAGTGGTCGGCAAACTCCTCAGTCCAAAGAGCCAAATATCAACAATACAATGATTGAGATTTCTTTTGAGAGCCAAATTTCTTAAACTTAAACTATCTAGGTAGGAACACCATTATTAACTTAATAATGATCTCATTTATTGATAAAAATCAAATTTTAGGAAATGGCTGGTTAGAAAAGTACAGGTAACTTTGTGCTTCAAGAAGATACTTTTGCCACCAACGTGTGATTTGTGGACGCGTCAAGCACTGACCACTTTACACAATGAGACTGCTGACTGAATGACTCACTCAACTCGTGCATAATGCCCTTCGTCCACTGACACAGCGCATCGGCCACTTGACTGAAAAATAATCAAATTTTAGTTCCTTTTATGTTGGATGCTAGTCTGACTCATGTTAATGATATGCAACGCAATGTAAAGGCAACTGAGCATGTCAGTTTCATTGCAACTGTCAAGCAATTCGCACCATTCGTACAATGCTCTCTTCATCTGAACTACTCGGCATCATAAGTGCAACTATTGCCAAACAGTTGCATCTGTGGACGAAAGTGACATTGCAATTAACTTTAGTTGCATTGCATTTCAGTTGAGCTGCCGTTGTGTTGCAGTTGCGTTGCGGCAGTGGACGAAGGGCGTTAGTTAATTGTGCCTCCCCAGCGCCACATACCGCCTGTGCCACGTCTTCCGTCACCCAAACGACACTGCTGTGCATGCCTGCGCACCAACACAGTCATATGTGGAAGAGCCACATTCAAGGGACCAAAGAGCCGCAGTTTGCCGACCACTGCTCTAGTGCGCCTGGGAGCAGCAAATTGCGTTGGACACGCCAGTTCTTCTGTGATCACTGAACTTTAATTGACGCAACCCAGTTAGTACAGAAATGGGTGTTCGTTTGGGAAACTGGGTACCTCTAATATCCAAAAATCGTCGCGTTATTGTAGTGTCTGTGACCCTGTACTTGAAGGGCCCTAAAATTCCAACAAACAACAATCTAGTGCGCCTTCCTTAGGATGGGTACACACCTGGGTGCTGTGTACGATGTCACCACTGCACGGAAAGCTACCGTTTCTACCACAGAACAGTAGGCCAACGATAAGTAAGCGTGGTGTTTGCAGCGTTAGGTTGGCTGCCAGTTGCGCAAAAATGCTGTCCAACTGGTCGTCCATGTGCGCATTCAAAGTGACAAAGATGGGCACTCGACCCTCTCATAGACTGGGCAAAAGGTTAATACAGTAGTTGCTATTGCTTAAATGTTGTGAACCTTAACCGTGTGTCACCTTAATGGCGACTCCACGATTTGTGGTTTCAAGTGGTTGCAGTAATAGTTTCTGGATATCTTTTTTTAGGATGGATAAAGATGGAATAATTTGTGAGCAAAATGGAACATTTCGAGTGAATTGCGTTGACTGCTTAGACCGAACAAACGTTGTCCAGTCTCATCTAGCAAAAAAAGTCCTCGAGTTGCAGGTATTTATACGTAGAAAGAGTAGAAATGATTTTTTTGTCTCGGCAGCTCAGTGGTTAGCGTACTGGACGTCGTGAGTCCATGGTTGTAGGATCGATCTTTGCCAGGATTGCCTAGCGATCTGACGAAGGATCTAGCCACAAAACTGTTGCCGTCATGGCTGTTTCACACGGCCAACACCTTGAGAACGTCCTAAATTCTTCATAAAACCAGTTGATCCTAGAGGACCCTTGTGTTCCCTTCATCCATCCTACCCTGGACCTATGGGTCACGTCACAGTTGCCCTGTATATTTCATTTCAGGTATGTGTATGCCTTACTGTGGGGTTGGCCAGCGTCCTCCCACAGGCAACCCTTTCCATATTCCTGCGGTTTCCAGACGCCTGGTTGGAGTGCCCCCAGGCAGAGCATTTTCATCAACAAGAGGAGCAAATCTTAGATTACGAACGCGTGGAACCCTTACATGCAAAACAGGGGAATTAATGTTTTTGGAAGCTTACCAGGGGGAAGCAGGTTTTCCGTAAGGATGTGGTAGCTTGTGGGGCGGACGGCGACCTAATTCTAGTTATAATTGTAAACACTGCAAGCAGCCCTGATAGGCCAAATTGGCAGTGGAGAGAATGACTCTCATTCCTAAATACTAAACCAATGAACCCCAAGGAACTTGAAGTCTAACATCTAATCTGTCATATATTGCATGCCTGCTATAATGGCATCTTCTTGCAGAAATTTACTCACATTATCCTCATTAAGAGCGGCCTCCTGCCGTCACAGACACTGCTGCGAGCAGCCTCCTAAGGGTTCGGCCTGTTATGGCTGCTTGACTTACTCCCCAACACATTAACATTATTAACAAGATCATTCTGTTGTCGAATGACCCTTGGAAGAAAAGACCAGTAGTATGAGTCTGTTCTTCTTATAGTCTGCAAGGGATAAGCTTCTATCTGGAGTACCCCTGTACCCTATTTTCAACAGTCTGTGAAAAAGCTTAATGCTGTCAGAAAGCCGCCTCTGACGCTGTGAGTCCCACCCTAATTCTGTGATCCTGCCTGAGACACTCAATCTAAGAGAGAAGCGATTCAGTACAATTCTTGCTGCCCTTCTTTGGATTATTTCAATTTCCCAAGATATACCCTGCCTAAAGGGGGAAACCAAATTGCACCTGGTGTGAGATAGGCAAGAGTGAAGTGCTAGAACCCGCAGACCCGACCCTGCCACAATCGGGATAAGGGTATCATTATGATGATGTATGTGTAAGCCTTGCATTTCTTCCCCTTTCATCCCCTTCGCAAAGAATGCATGGCTCGTTCTCACTTCCGTCCCAGGGAAGGGCGCGTACTGTATAAACCTTGTGATGGTTTACATCCCCCCATCGCTTACCCTGGGGTCTTTTAATCAAATTGTTTAAGTTTCCAAAAGGTATTTTCTGAATATCGTCGAATATTCAGATGTAAAAGAAGGAGTACCAACGTTGAGCTCCTCCATCGGTTACCATGCAGCCCTGGTATCTGCTGTGCCGTCTTAACAGAATTATAAGCCTCTGAGCAATGCCGTTTTCTGGGACCCTACGACAATCACTCAGACACAGATTAGCATGGCCCCCCCCCCCCCGGGCAACTCCCCAGCGGGCCCATACGGCACTGAGTATCTGCTGACTGAAACTTAATCAAAGACCTATGTGCGCTTTTATGACTCAACTATCAATCAAATGCTCATCACCCCTTTTCCCGCCTATGACAGGGTCGGCTGTCCAGTTTTGTCCCATTGGGATACATGGACGATCTGTTGAACGGCATTTTTTTTACCCAGCTGGCTGCCGACCGAATACTACAACCTTTCTGCTTATTTCTTGTCGGCCATCCGTTCGTTGGAGCACACCACGGACGCCAGGGGACGGGTCCCTGCACCTGGGGTTTTGCCTATCTACTAGTTGCATAGTAGAAAAGGTTCTTTTACTTGCCAGTAACATCATGCACACACCACGGGGCCACTTTACTCCCCATGTGTTAAAAGGCCCACTTAGGGTCTCACGCCTCGAAAGAAGCAACAACATCGCAATCCAGTGTAGGAATCTGGAAAGACTGACGCAGTAGTTGAACACCCTACCTCTGCGCCACCGAAGCGGGTCTTCTCATTCAAATCAACTCTTAACCCTTTTCTCGCCTGTAGCAGAGTTGGGTCCCCATCTTGTCCCGCTGAATGAACACAAGGGTGATATATTGGACGGCGATGTTCGGCAGCCGACCAAAGCGGCAACCCCCCTATGATTATTTATCGTCGGTCTGCTGTTCGATGGGACACTCCACCGAGCTCCTACACCTGGAAATTTAACCTCATCAACCCGTTGCATAGTAGAGAGGGGCCTTTAACGTGCAAATTCCATCGTACAGCAAACGGGACCTCAGGTTTACTTCTCACCCGAAAGGAAGGCGCACTCGGGGCTTCTCCTTAGCCTGAAAGAACGAAACTAACTTCGATCCGGTATCGAACCCAGGAGCTGGCTATTGCGTTGGACACGCCAGTTCTCGTCTGATTGCTGAAGTTAAGCAACTCAACCCCTGCTAGTCCCAGCTGTCTGCGCAGCCAAGTTGCGTTGGACACACCAGTTCTCGTGAGATCACTGAAGTTAAGCAGTGCAAGCCCACATTAGTACCAACATGGGTGGTTGGTAAAGAACGTTGGGTGCTACAAATTTCCCCTTTCCTATACCCTCTACACCTACCTCCTCATCTCCCTCGAGCAACCTCCTAAGGGTTCAGCCTGTTATGACTGCTTGGCTTAATCCCCAACCCGTTAGTATAGCATAGTACTAACGTGGGTGGCCGCTTGGGAAAACTGGGTACCGCTAGTACCCAAAAATCGTCGCATCATTGTAGTGTCTGTGCAGTCTCTGCATCAGAACTACTCAGTGGTCGGGGCTCCAATGACCTGTAGGGAGCGGTGAATTGCGTTGAACACACAGTTCTCGTCTTATCACTGAAGTTAAGCAACGCAACCCCAGCTAGTACTAACATGGGTGGCTCTAATGACCTTGCGGTTGAAGGGCCCTAAAATACCAAGAAAGGAAAAAAATCGGGCCTTGAACCACTGGCGCAGTAAATCGAGCACGCTACCTGTTGTGCCACCGAGGCGGGTCCTCTTCTTATGCAACTGACCGTAATGTTTTTTTAATTTAGTTTTCGAAATTGGGACTTATAGTACCAGAGCATCCGTTGCCAGTGAGTGTGCACACGATCCTCCAAATAATGTGGGCGAATAATGGCGATAGTTTAAGTCGTCAATATGCAGGCACTGCAGCATTGAAGGTATCAGCAATAACAAAAATGTGATGTAATCGTTCTTTTCTGATAGCGTGTCTTACAATGTGGCGATGTTTTCTTCGATTCTTGTAGGGAGATTACACTAGGACTGGTGAACGGCGGTTAGCAGGAATTATGAAAGACGGCTATAATTCTGCAAACCGGTATGTTACTTTGTGACAATTTCATTCTTCGATACGCGAACTGCAAGCCTCGGGCAGAGTGAACTGCTACGTGTTTCTCGTACCCCGGTATCTGATAGGGGAGTTCTAAATGTGCGTTGGGATGGGTGGCGGCTTGGGAAACCTGGGTACCGCTAATATAAAAAAGTCGTCGCATTAGTGTTGTGTCAGTGCAGTCTCTGCATTAGAACTACGCGGTGGACGGGGCTGTAATGACCATTTTAGTTGAAGGGCCCAAACTTACCTACAAAACAAACAAGCTGAAGTTAAGAAACGCAAAGCTAGTTAGTACTAATATGGGTGGCCACTTGGGAACGCTGGGTACCTCTAAGACCGAAAAATCGTCACATTAGCGTAGTGTCTGTGCAGTTTCTACATCATAACTACTCAGTGGTCGGGGCTCTAGTGCCCGTGTAGTTGAAGGGCCCTAAAACACCAACAAAACAAACAAGCTGAAGTTAAGCAACGCAATGCCAGTTAGTACTACCGTTAATACCCAAAAATCGTGGGAGCGGCGAGTTGCGTTGGACACACCAGTTCTCGTCTGATCACTGAAGTTAAGCAACGCAAGCCCAGTTAGTACTGACATGGGTGGTCGCTCAGGAAAGCTGGGTACTGCTAATACCCAATAATCGTTGCATTAGTGTAGTGTCTGTGCAGTATATGCATTAGAGCTACACAGTGGACGGGTCTCTAATGACCTCGTAGTTGACGGGACCTTAAACTCCAACAAACAACAACCCAAAAATCGTCCTAACAGCGTAGTGTCTGTGCAGACTCTGCATTCGTATTATGAAGTGGACGGGGCTCTAATGACCTTTGTAGTTGAAGGGCCGTAAAGCACCAACAAGACACACTGATAACCTAATCATTGTAACAGTGTTGTTCCTTTATGGTCTCTAAATTGCTACTATGCAAAAGATAGGGTTGGCAATCTATTTGTGTAGTTTTGCTAAGAAATCTCAGTGGAATTAGAACGCTCCAGGAAAGTCGTTAACCCGTGCGGTTGCAATGGATCATCAAAATATGATCCAGTGACCATCAGTGAACAAACGACTGTTCGTTACAGTAGTGGGAGCGGCTATATTCGTTGAACACGCCAGTTATCGTTGGATCCCTGAAGTTAAGCAACACAGCCCCAGTTAGTACTAATATGGGTGGGCGCTTGGAAATACTGGGTACCGCTAATACCCCAAAATCGTCATAACACCGAGGTGGTTATGAGACTCTGCTTTAGAACTACGCAGTGGACGGGGACTCTTATGACCGTTGTAGTTGAAAGGACCTGAAACACCAGGTAAGGCGATGCCGGGGTAACCTGGCTGATGATAGGTATGGAAGTAAGTGCCAATGGAGGAGAAGATGGGTGAGGATGTAAAGAGGTGGGGAGCGGCGAATTGCGTTGGACACGCTAGTTCTCGTCTGATCACTGAAGTTAAGCAGCGCAACCCCAGCTAGTACTGACATGGGTGGCCGCTTGGGAAAACTGTATACTGCTAATACCCCAAAATCGTCGCATTAGTGCAGTGCCTGTGCAGTCTTTGCATAAGAACTATGCTGTGGACGGGGCTTTAATGACCTTTGTTGTTGAAGGGCCCTTAGACACCAACAAACAACAAATAAAGAGGTGAATGGAGGATTGGGGTACAGAACGCTAATTCTAGTGGGACAGTATGTTTTAGGAGCAGCCAGAGCACATGGTCTTGCACTGCTATAACACGTAGTTCAAGAGGAGGGATAAACACCTTATTATTTTTCATTCGCCATGGGAGAGTTCCCAATTTATGTATGGTTAGAGGACAGCATGAGCCAGAAGTTCGTGGGAACTGGACTCTCCGCTATGAAGATTTCCAAAAGATGGCGGGCGTATGTTACTTATGTTAGAAATCCTAGTGGAAAAAAATCAGGCAAGGTACATTGACAGAAAGGAGAGCAGGTCATTAAGTGGCGGAAGCTGGCCAGCATGCAGTGCACAGGCAGGTGGGGTGAGATTAGGAAAGGACTACTGATGCCATGTGGGACAGGGTTGCTAGAACGCTTGCAAAGTGTGGGGAAGCTCATTTTAGATTAGGAAACATAATGCAGCGCGGGCAGACGTGGTACTGGAATCATGATATAGAGGCAGTCATCAAGCGAAAGATGGTTGCATTTCTCAGGTGGCTTGAAATGGGAGGCCACGGGTATAGAATGCCCTATATCAGGGGTGGCGAACATATTTCTGCTGGCGGGCCTCACATTTAAGAAGTTAAATTTCTGGATGTACTAATGTGCCGGATAGCTTGTTACAGGAATGTAGAGTAGGGTTCTCTTCCGGTTTATTACAAGAAATAGAAATTCCACCAATCGATTCGTTTGGCTTTATATAGATTACCCTGTATAGTTTAACACCCCTGCTCCCTATACAGCCAAAGATTAGAACTAGGAGTTCGTTGACTAAACACCAGAAGTATCAGCCCCTGTATGATCAGTTAGGTTCAAAAGAACAGGTGGAGGAGATTTTTAAATTACCCAAGCCATGACAGTCAAGGGTGCCAAGGTAGGGTCCTGATTTTCCCCGCTGATGTCAACAGGAGGTGGGAAGAATAGTTCCATGACGTCATGAATGCTGCAGTGGGAGAGAAGCACGTTGGCACCCATCCTACCGGGAGCGGCTTATTGCGCTGGACACACCAATTCTCGTCTGATCACTGAAGTTAAGCAGCGCAACCCCAGCTAGTACTGACATGGGTGGCCGCTTGGGAAAACTGGGTACTGCAGTAGCAGTACCATAAGACGATTTTTGGGTAGTAACCCAAAAATCGTCTTATTAGTGTAGTGTCTGTGCAGTCTCCGCATGAGAACTACACAGTGGACGGGGCTCTAATGACCTTGTAGTTGAAGGGCCCTAAAACACCAACAAATAACAACAACCTAAAAATCGTCACATTAGTGTAGTGTCTGTGCAGTCTCTGCATTACAACGACGCAGTGGACGGGGTTTGAAGGGCCTTTAAACACCATCGAAGCAATAAAACCCAACCTACCACTTCTCGGGTGGTGAACAGGGTTCAGATAGGGGTGACAAACTGGGTACCCGACCCTGCCATATGCAGGAGAAGGGTTTGGAGTTGCTTTGTAGGGCATAAATTGCTGTCGGTTGGTACTAATTCTATTCTAATTCACTGCACTGCAACCAGCCTTATTTGGCCAATATGCCAGTGGAGAGACCAACTCTCAGGCCGGTCGCACACACAGCCACTTGCAGCAGCCACTAGTGGCGATCATTAGTTGCTGTACACGGCCACCAGTGGCTGCCACAGGCAGCCGCAACGAGATCTCGTGCTTGCGGTAATAGGAAAAACGCCGCCACTGGCGACAAGAAGCAAGATACGGCGACTGCCGCAGCTTGTGGCTCAGTAGCGCTTACTGCAAACGCCGTGTCTGCGCTGAGCCTATTTGATTCCAATTAGAAACGCAGTCCACAACGTGTGGTCGCCACAAGTGGCTGTGTGTGCGAGCGGCCTCATTCCTACACATGATACCATAAAACTAAAACCCTAAGCTGTAATTCTTGTGGTACCCCCTACAATGCTAGCAATGGTGGGCTTTCCGTTGAGGAAGCCCTCTACTTTCTTCATACTGTCTTCAAACGAAATTTTACTAAATTGTGACTGGTGGTGTTTTTTTTTTTTTTTTTGGAAATGTCAAAAATGTGTTTATTCTCTTAATTTTTAGACATGGGTGTAGTTGCTGTCATTTTTGAAAAAAAAGCTAAAATTCGTGTGCTTATGGCCTTTCTTTATTTCAGATATTTTTTGAATGTTTTCAATGATGCGTATCGTCAGGCAGCAATTAATGTAGTGCTTCATGAGCCATTGTCTGAAGACCTAATACAAGAGGTTGAGCAATTAGAATCTTATCTTCAGTGGGGAAAAACTGCAGTAGACCTATCTTCTAACACAAACGATTTACCTTTTCGACTCGAAATTCAACTTGTGCTGGCTGCAGTAGCCTTATCCAGGTTAAGTGTTAGCACACCCTAATTGACATCGTTAATTTATTCATTTCTGCAATCATTTCGATAATGCCATTGATGCTTTGAGACACTTTGTCTTGTTTCGCTTGCTTTTTTTGCATACCCATTCCAAACTAATTCGTGTGTTGATAATTGCAATAACTTTGAATGTATTAGGTCTTCTGCAACCAATCATCATGATACCCTTATCCCGTCTGCTTAGGGTCGGGTCTGAGGGTTCTGGTCCTCCACTCCCACTAGGTTGTTTTTTGTTTGTCTGTTTGGTTCGTTAGTTATAAACGAGTATATTGGAGATTGCCTAAAGCTATGACTACACTGGTGCGCTTTCTTCTTCCTCTTTCAATTCCACTTGTGTTTCAACTTGCGTTTCATCTTTTAACATTGCATGCGCTTTGGAATGGAACGTTGATGAATGGAATTTTGAACCTTGAACATTCCAATAAGGCATGCAATAGCTCATGCCTTTCGTTCCACACCCCATGCGCTGTGACGCATGCGTTTATTGAACAGAAAGACGCACCGGTGTGGACATAGCTTAAGGGAGGGTAGGGTTAGGTGATATGGACACGTAATGAGAAGAGGGGAGAAGGGGCTCGTTAGGTCGATTTCAGGAATGCAGGTGGTTGGAAACACCCGGGGAAGGGGCAGACCGAAGCAACCGTGGGAGCAGGTTGTCTGTAAGGATGTGGTGGTGTGTGGACGGGATCCTCGTGAGAGGCAAGACGGGAGTGGGCGGCTGGACCCCGCAGACCCGACCCTGCTACAGACGGAATTAGGGGATGATGCATATGATGTTTGTCCACCGCATAATTCGAATGCAGAAACTGCACGGACACCGCACTAATACGGGGAGTGGCTTATTGCGTTGGAATACTGGATTAGTTTCATGGGTTGGGGAGTAAGCCAGGCAGCCATAACAGGATGAACCCTTAGGAGGCTGCCCGCGGGAGATGACGATGTAGGTGAAAGGACGAATGAGAGGGTTAATTTGCAGCACCCAACGTTCTTTACCAACCACCCATGTTGGTACTGACGTGGGCTTGTGCTGCTTAACTTCAATGATCTCACGGGAATGGCTGTGTCCAACGCAACTTGGCTGCACAACTTGGGCAGCAACGCAACTTGGGCACACCAGTTCTCGTGTGATCACTGAAGTTAAGCAACTCTACCCCAGCTAGTACTAACATGGGTGGCCGCTTAGGAAAACTGGCTACTGCTAATGCCCAATAGTGGAGCATCAGTGTAGTGCCTGTCCAGTTTCTGCACTAGACCTATGCAGTGGACGGGGCTCTAATGATCCTGAAGTTGAAAGGCCCTAAAACACCACGAAACAACAACTACAGTAATGCGACGATTGTTGGCTATCAACGGTACCCAGTTTTCTCAAGCTGTCACCCATGTCAGTACTAGCTGGGGTTACATTGCTTAACTTCAGTGATCAGACGAGAACTGGTGTGTCCATTGCAGTAAGCCGCTTCCATATTTTAGGGCCCTTAACAACAGCGGTATTTAGACCCGTGGCCACTGCGTCACATTAGTGTATTGTCTGTGCTGTCTTAAGCCCGCTTCACAACAGCAACGGGGACGGGAACGTAAAACGTATGTTGTGCAGAGGGGAGGGGCGACGGGTACGTCATGTGGTGGAGGTGCGCTCCTATTGGTCAAACGGCATACGTTTAACGGAAAAGTTGAATTTTTTTCAACTTTCCCGGCCGTTGCCGTTCTCGTTCCTGATGTTATTGTGAAGCGGGCTTTAGCACTAGGACTATGCAATGGACGGGTCTCTAATGACCTTGTAGTTGACGGGCCCTAAGTCACCAACGAAGATGTTGACGGGGGGGGGGGGGGGGAAGCAGACACACCACTCGTCTAATCACTGAAGTTAAGCAATGCAGCTCCACCTAGTATTGGCATTGGTGTCCACTTGGGAACACTGGGTACTGCTAATGCCCAAAAGTCGCCATAACAGCTTAAGGTCCGTGCAGACTCTCCATTGGAACTATGCAGTGAATGGGGTCCTAATTACCATTGTAGTTCAAGGTCCCTAAAGCACTAACGAAACAAAACATTAAGAGGGGTGTTAAAGTTGAGTAAAGGCTGCCACACACTATCCAACTTGTTGGGCCAACCTCCCAACCAACCCAACAAATTGTGTAGTCTGTAGGCGTGTTGTGCGACCATTCCGACAGTCGGGCAAGTTGGTTGGATGAAACCATCCAACCGCTGGCTCCACCTCCCAATCACCCAACCCATTGTATAGTCTGTGTCATGGTTGGCCCAACCGGCCATCTCGAAAGAAACCTCATTCTTTTGTTTTAACCCCTCTCAGTGAATGTGTATCGAGTACTGAAGGCATTGTAACATGGCGTCAGAATACAACGAGTAAAGTCGCGAAATATAGTGTGAAAAATCAGGCATTTAATGTTTTATTAGAAATATACCTAAAATACCATCACATGCTATTACTGAAATGCTGATTCTTTGCCATTTAGAGAACATCGGAGGCATGTTACTTGTTTGACAAATCACGCTTATGACAAATTAGGTTATTCTGTCCAGGGCCGGCCATCCGGTTTGTTTGTTTGTTGGAGTTTAATTTTTTGGTTTGTTGGTGTTTAAGGTCCCATCAACTACATGGTCGTTAGAGACCCGTCCACTGTATAGTTCTAATGCATATACTGCACAGACACTACACTAATGCGACGGTTATTGGGTATTAGCAGTACTCAGCTTTCCCAAGCGACCACCCATGTCAGTACTAACTGGGCTTGCGTTGCTTAACTTCAGTGATCAGACGAGAACTGGTGTGTCCAACGCAACTCGCCGCTCCCGGCCATCCGGGGGTGCAGTGGATGCATTGCACCCGGGCCAATAATTGATGGGGTCCCCATCATCAACACGCATCAGGGCCCAGATCATTGCTAATATTAAGTTTAATACGTCATCGTAGGGGCAACGTCCCTTATTCGACCCTGCCATTGAACTACACCAGGGTTGTACAACCTTTATGGTGTTGTGGGTCATTCGGCTGCTCCATGAACTGACTGCCAGCCACAGGCTGTCAAAACGAAAACGGGTGAAGATAACGGGTGTCCATTCTGAAGCCTTACCATCGAAAAGGACTCTGCTGCCTGCCATTCAGGTAGGCCTTTACCCACTGAATGACCTTACTATGAATCACTAACTTGGACATTTTTGAAACAAACTTGTCACGGGGTACCATGACAAAGGCCTGCTCAAAGTCCAGGAATACAACATCAACCTGCTTACCCTTGTCTAGAGCTCTCTGAATATACTCCATCAGACAAGCTAGTTGATTGTCACAAGATCTCCGTTTCCTAAACCCATGCTGATTATTGCCAAGAATGCCATTTTTCACCAGTTTGCCCCTAGAACGTACTTCATCATTATTTTCCTGTCCTTCCCTACATAGTTATCACAGTTATCATGGAATTTAACTTCTGGATGTTTAAGGTGAAAACCCGCCGCGGTGGCGTAGTGGTTAGCTCACTCGGCAACTACGCCAGTAGTTCTAGGTTCGATACTGGACCGTGGTGGGTCGGCTTCTTTCGGGCGAGAGAGAAGCCGCGAGTATGCCTTCTTTCGGATGAGAAGTAAAACCGAGGTCCCGTGTGGGTGTACGATGGCGCTTGCACGTAAAAGAACCCTCTCGACTATGTAACGAGTAGATGAGGCAAAATTTCCAGGTGTAGGAGCTCGCCCCCTGGCGTCGGTAGCATTCCCCAACGAACACTAGACCGATGATAAATAAGCGTAGGGGTGCAGCTTTGGCCGGCAACCGGCTGCAGAAAAAAACTATGTCCAATATATCACCCTGTGTACATTCAAAGGGACAAATGGGTACCCGACGCTGCCATAGGCGGGAAAAGGGTTAGGAGTTGCTTTGATGTGTAAGGTGAAAGACTTAAGTGAGTTTGAAAGAGAGATGATCGTCGGGATGAGAAGAGCTAGTGCCAGTATCTCTGAAACAAAAACAGGTTTGGATTTTCTCACCCAACAGTATCTCAGATGTTTAGAGAGTGGCAGTTGAAATGCAGTAGAGTTTGGCTATAGTGAACCTGTTAATAATGAACTCTTGGTTATAACGTGTACTGTATTTTATCAATGAAAGTTTCCAAGTGAAATCTTACACCCGTTATAACGAACTTTGGGGCCCGTTTTAGCTTTATGTATGTTTTTGGCTTTTGCCTTTTTTATATTTATGTCTGTTTTGGCTTTTGTCCCTTTTATCTTTATGTCTGTTTTGGCTTTTACCTGTATTTATTCCTCATTATTCATTTGGCTATTGCCGTTTTATTCTTATTTCTTTTAGTGGGCTTTTGCCCTTATTTATTGTCATCATGGTGGGATGGCCATTTACACCCCCACCATGGTGATTGCCTTTCTGGGCCCTAATGACCTTTTAGTCGATGGACCCTAAAACACAAATAATTAACGAACTTCGGATATAATGAACCGTTTTTAATATATTTTCCTGGTTCATTACAACCAGACCTCACTGTATAAAACTTCAAGGGATAAAGGGCCCCACACACTTTCCAACTTGTCGCACCGACAGTCAGTACAACCAATTTGGAGGTTGGATCAACAAGTTGGACAGTGTGTGGCAGCCTTAAGACGAATTCTGACCAAGAAATGCTGGTGAATGAAAGAGGTGTAAGGCGAGTAGCATGCATAGCCTGCAGCAACGGAAGGGCAACAACATCACAAATTACAGCTGGGTTCAATGTAGGTGCTCCACAAAGCATATCCCCGTGTACAACAAGATGGACTTTGAAAAGGATGATGGGCTTTAGGAGCAGGAGACCATCAAGCGTGCCTTTGATATCAGAGAACAATAGGGAAAGGCACCTGCTGTGGGCCCACGGCCTGGCGTAATTGGTCACTTGAGGAGTAGAAAAGAGTAGCCTGGTCGGATGAATCTCGTTTCCTGCTCCTTCAAGCGGATGGCAGGATCAAATTATGGTGCAAACAACACGAGTTCATGGACCCCCTTCTGCCAAACGAAAACTCTTTGGGATGGTAGTGGTGAAATTATGGTTTGGGAAATGTCTTCGTTTTTTGTTTTGTTGGTCTTTTAGGGCCCTGCAACTACAAGGTCATTAGAGTCCCGTCCATTGTGTAGTTCTAATGCAGAAACTGCACAGACGCTACACTAAAGCAACGATTTTTGTGTATTAGCAGTGCCCCGTTTTCCCAAGCGGCCACCCATGTCAGTACTAGCTGGGGTTGTGTTGCTTAACTTCGGTGATCAGATGAGAATTGGTGTGTCCAATGCAGTAAGCTGCTCGCTAATGGTTTTGTGGAGTACACTGGGTCCCTTGAAATCTGTGGACACTGCACAGCTTACCTCAACATTGTTGCTGGTCACGTGCACTCGTCTATGGCTATGATGCTCCCTTCTGGCGATGGTCACTTTTAGCAGGACAATGCACCTCGCCGCCGTGCTGGAATGGTCACAAACTGGTTTGAGGAACATCAGTCAGAGTTTAGTCTGCGTCCATGGCCAGCCCTTTCCCCTGACCTCAGTCCTGTTAAGCATTTGTGGGACGCAGTCGAAATGTGACTTTAAAGCTTGGAACACCACCATGTAATCTGACCCAACTTAGAACTACCATTATGTCGGCGTCGGCCAACATTTCTCAGCAACGGTATCAGCATTTTGTTGGGTCAATGCGAAGGAGGGTATTGACTGTGATCAGAGGTAAACGTTGACCAACTCGTTATTAGAGGGTGTCCACATTTTTGGCTAGTTGGTGTATTTTGCTTCGCGTTAGTAGCTGCTTTGACTCTCTCGACTTTTCCTTTAACTTCATCGTCATCATTTCACCCTTCTCCCGCCTGAGGCAGAGTCGGCTCTGCGGGTTCTAATCCTTCACTCCCGCCTAACCCCCCACGAAGTCCCCCTCCACCCCGCACTCCTCCATGTCCCTTTGCACCACCTGCTCCCACGTCCGCTTTGGTCTTCCTCTACCTGTGGTGCCCCCAATCACCTGCAGTCCCACAATGGACCTAATAAACGTCTCCACTGCCCTCCTCATCACATGCCCATACCACCTCAACCTATTCTCTCTCATCTTTTCCGCAATGTCTCCCACCCCCAAGCTACCTCTAACGTAATTGTTTCAGATTCCGTCGGATCGGGGCACCCCAGATATGTAGCGCTGCATTCGCATCTCAGCCACTTGCATTTGCCTTTCATGGTTCTGCCTCACTGCCCAACACTCTGAGCCATACAGCATAGAGGGCCTAACGGCGGTTCTGTAAACTTTGCCCTTCAACTTTATTGGGACCCGGCGGTCACACAGCACCCCACTTACCTGTCTCCACTTCAGCCATCCTGCATTAATCCTATGGTTCACGTCAGAACCTATTTCCCCATTGCTCTGGAAAACTGATCCTAAATGACGAAACTCTTGCACCCCTGGAATACTCTCTCCCCCACAACGAATCTCACCCCCTTGCTCCTGGCCACTAAAATTGAAAGCTAGGTACTCAGTCTTCTTCATGTTTACCTTAAGGCCTCCTCCATCCATTGCGGTTTTAATGTCTTGTCGGCCCTTTTGTACATCCTCTTTGGACTTCTCAAGCCTTCCCACATCGTCAGCGAATACTAGGCACGGGGGTGGCCATTCCCCTATTCCCATAGTCCCATTACTAGAGTTGAAAGATATGGCTAAGTGCTGACCGACTTTTCCTTTAACTTGCCACTCATAAGTTTATTATTTACCTTTTTATTTTTTATTCATTTGTAACCGGAAGTGGGGGATTCACTTCTTGTGAGAAGTGTGCACTTTCCCGTATTAGTGCGATCATAAAGTTTCGAAATGGTGAAGTATTTCGGAAACATCGTTTGAACGAAAAATTGATATTTTAGTGATCTATTAGCCCTTTTGCGAGCCCTTGGATGACAGAGACTGATCAGCGGCAGTTCTCGTTTGATCACTGAAATTATTCAACGCAACCTCAACTAGTACTACCCTGGGTGACCGCTGGGGAACACTGGGTACTGTTGTTACCATATAATAGTCATAACAGCGTAGTGTCTGTGCAGACTTGGCAGGAGAACTATGCAGTGGACGGGGCTCTAATGACCATTGTAGTTAAAGGGCCCTAAAACACCAACAAAGGAAAATGAGGCTTGATTCCCAGATGTAGGAGCTCGGTGGAGTGCCCTAATGGTCGGCAGCGGAATAACGTGCAATGTATCTCCCTTGTTTCCACACTAATTTCCGTCTGATCGCTGAAGTTAAGCAACGCAACCCCATCTAGACCTGACATGGGTGGCCGCTTGGGAAAACTGGGTACCGCCAATACCCAAAAATCGTCTTATTAGTGTAGTGTCTGTGCAGTCTCTGCATTAAAACTATGCAGTGGACGGGGCTTTACTGAGGGAGCGGCGAGTTGCATTGGACACACCAGTTCTCGTCTGGTCACTGAAGTTAAGCAATGCAAGCCCAGTTAGTACTGACATGGGTGGTCGCTCGGGAAAGCTGGGTACTGCTAATACCCAATAATCGTCGCATTGGTGTAGTGTCTGCAGCATATGCATTAGAACTATACAGTGGACGGGTCTCTAATGACCTCGTAGTTGACGGGACCTTAAACATCAACAAACAAACGGGGCTTTACTGACCTTTTATTTGAAGGACACTAAAACACCAGCGAACACTGTCTATTGAGTGGGACAAGATGGATAGCCGACCCTGCCTTAGGTGGAGGAAGGGTTAGGAGGTGCTGTTGCTTATTATTTAAGGGAGAAGCTACGCGTACTCCTGGCAGAGTGACTTTTTTGACAGTACTCATTCAGGGTTGAAAATGTTTGTACCGAATGCGGAAGGGAACAACTAGCCCAAATAATTGCATTTGTATTAATTGGTTGGTTTTCTCTTCTTTTTTTAGATATTACGTGAATCGGTTCAAGGACGCTAATCGCCAGGGTGCAATTGATCTGATGCTAGGCAAAGCAGTTTCTTTTGATGACATGGGAGCTACTGCTGATAGTGACATGGTTGACAGTGACCCGAATTGGTCGGAACATGTGAAACAACTTATCGAGGAGTGCAAGAAGATGCTCGTCCCGAATTCCGATGTCATAATAGGGGGGTGGGCGTTGATAGATGCTGATCCCGAGTAAGCAACTTATCAAAAATACATCTTGAATTGATTTCTTAGGGGTCATCGCGGGTGATTTTATTTTATTTTAGGACTTGTGATCCTTCGCAACAAGATGCAAATGTCATCCTGATCTTGACTCGAGATTCATATTACGTAGCTGAGTAAGTACAACACGTTCCTCCAGCGGGAGCAAATTTAGTTTTTTTTAATTTGTGAAACATTCAAGGGGAAATGTAGCGTGCTCCGTTACTGCGTCGAGCGGCGAGTTGCGTTGGACACACCAGTTCTCGTCTGATCACTGAAGTTAAGCAACGCAAGCCCAGTTAGTACTGACATGGTGGTCGCAGAAAGGGTTCTTTTATGTGCAAGTGACATTGTGCATACTTCTTTGGATACTGGCTTTATTTCTCGTCCTGTGGATAGCGAACCCTGCCCCCTTCCTCTCTCTGACCCATTCTATGTCTTTCTCCATGTCACTCTCTCTGTGACTGTCTATCTGTCTCGGGAGTGCTGTATTGAATTGGACACACCAGTTCTCGTCTGATCACTGAAGTTAAGCAACGCAACCCCAGTTAGTGCTGACGTGGGTGGCCGCTTGGGAACCCTGGGTACCACTAGTATCCAAAAGTCGTCGCATTAGTGCAGTGTTTGTGCGGTCTCTGCATCAGTACTACACAGTGGACGGGGCTCTAATGACCTTGTAGTTGAAGGGCCCTAAAACACCAATAAACAACAACTCGTCTGATCACTGAAGTGAAGCAACGCACCCCCAGCTAGTACTAACATGGGTGGCTGCTTGGGAAAACTGGGTACCGTTAGTACCCAAAAATCGTCGCATTAGCGTAGTGTCTATGCAGTCTTTACGTTAGAACTGTAGTTGTAGTTGATGTGCCCGTAAAACACTAACGAAACATCTGTATGTCTCCCGTGGCCCAAACAAGTCACTCCACTTCTTTCTAGTATCAAACCTGGAACCACTGATGCAGTAGTCGAGCACACACTGCCTCTGTGCCTTCGAGTAACTTCTTCGAACGCTGCTTCATTCTGTAGTAAATTTTAAAATTAATGATATAATGTGACAAATTTGCCGATTTCTGATATTCAACTTGTTCTCCGACAAGTTGTACTTCAACGTCTTAAAGTGACCGTGTTTTTACAGGTATGATGATGAGACTGATCGCATATCAAAGTATGAAAGAGTGATGCTTACAGACATCGAAAAAATTGAACTAGGTAATATTCCTCCAAGAGTTTCTTGATTTGTCCGTTTTTTTCCGATTGCAGTAAGCCTCCTCACTGAAGCAGTGGCGTAGCTAGGGCTGGGGGGCAAGGCAGGACACTGTCCCCGGGCGCAGCATCTGGAGGCACAAAATTGATGTTAAATATTCTCTTCAGTGCAGCGAAGTTACTTTGGACACACCAGTTCTCGTGAGATCACTGAAGCTAAGCAGCGCAAGCCCACATTAGTAGTAACATGGGTGGTTGGTAAAGAACGTTGGGTGCTGCAAATTTCCCTTCTCCTACATCCTCTACACCTACCTCCTCATCTCCCGCAAGCAGCCTCCTAAGGGTTCGGCCTGTTATGTCTGCTTGGTTTACTCCCTAACCCATGAAGTTAATCAAATCAAACCCAAAAATATGCTAGGAAATACAGGTTTTCATGTTCCAAAACTCAAACATTTCTTGGAAAGCACGACGGACAGTGGCGGATCTATGTTTCTTGGGGCCTAGGGCTTATTGAAGTCCAATAATGTTACATTGATTAAAATTAAACAAATAATACTATAAATAATCATTATTATTATATTATTAATATTTACTACCGGTATTTATTACTGTATGATAAGTGCTCGTTGTTAATCAACAAATATTAAACATTTATGATAATTCCATTCTTGGGGGCCCTTCACACTTGGGGGCCCAGGGCTTCAGCCCTATTAGTCCTCATGTAGATCCGCCCCTGACGACGGACCCTCATTATGGCTCACTCCTTGTCACGAAGGGGCTAGGAGGGGGCGCGAAACCTGACGTTGTTCCCGGGCGCCGATATCCCTAGCGGGTCTACGTCAATTTGGCGCATGACAATTTGGCGTACATACAAATTTGGCGTACGTCAATTTGGCGTACATACCGATCTCTTGGGTGCCCAAATTTGTTCAAAATTGCAACGGTCATAACAAGTCATTGCAGGGTAATAGAACAATGAATGCCTACCATAACTGTTATAGAGCCCTAATGACCTTTGAAGTCGATGGGCCCTAAAACACAAATAAACCCAACCGTGTTATACGGGACCGTTGCAATGACTGTTATGACCA
>JAAFCE010006949.1:3555973-3576068 GCA_013389805.1 Trigoniulus corallinus
TGGCAGTTGCAATTTTGAACAAATGTGTGCACCCAAGAGATCGGTATGTACGCCAAGTTGTCGTACGCGAATCTTTTATGTACGCCAAATTTTCCGTACGCCAAATTGTCATACGCCGAATGTGTATGTACGCCAAATTGCCATACGCCAAATTGTCATGCTCCAAATTGACGTGATCCCATCCCTAGCTACGTCTCTGCATTTAAGCGAGAGTGGCATACTGCGTTGGACACATCAGTTCTCGTCTGATCACTGAAGTGAAGCAACGCAACCCTAATTAGTACTAACATGTGTGAACGCTTGGGAAAAGTGGGGAAAGTTCGTCGCATTAGTGTAGTGTCTGTGCAGCCTCTGCATTAGAACTACTCAGTGGACTTGGCTCTAATGACCTTGTAGTTGATGGGCCCAAAAACCAACGAAACGAAAAAAATTGTTTTAAATTCGGGGCGCCCTGATAAGGAAGACTTGGCGCGCATTTTGGGAACCATGCCCCAGTGCAGTGTTTCTCCAACTAGCTAGCTTGGAGTGCAAACTGAGTTATCACAATCCGCGTTAGCTAGTTGGAGCGGCTAAGAGCCACAAGTTGTTGAGCTGCATACCTGAGACCAAATCCTGTAGCCCCAGGCTATTAACACTTAATCATTAATGCAGATTTGAAAGCTTATTTTTAATTTGAGGTATAGGGATTTAATTTGAAATATAGGCATTGGTTACTTTAAAAATTCCACCCCGTATAGCAGTAATATTTGTGGTCCATCAGCAGATTTTCGCGGCCCAGTTGTGGGCCGCAAACAGCATTTTGAGAAACGCTGCTCTAGTGTATTTAATCATGTCTTAAGGTTGGGAGTTTTGTTATTTGATGTTTGATGACTGTTTCTCTTTCATAGGTCCTGAACCATCACTGTTCAAGTCGAAATTTTCCTGCATTCGATTCAATTATTTATTTAACGGTCAGAGTGGCTTTTTTCACATGTTTCGGTCAACGAATTTAAGATTTTTTAATAATATGGCCATAGTTATTAAGAGTCAAGAGGAAGCTGTTGGTATGTTGTTTGACTAATGTCCTACCATGCTGAGAAAATGAGGTGGAGTCATAAAGTTCCTTGAAGAATGTGGAAGGCAGGGAAGGATGGGTAGTAAGGTCCTATCTCGGTGGCGCAATAAGTAGCGTGTTCGATTTACTGCGCCAGTGGCTCCAGGTTCTGTAGTGCATCGAGGCGGGTTGGCTTCGTTCAGGCGAGAGAGAAGCCCCGAGTGCGCCTTCCTTCGGATGAGAAGGAAAACCGAGGTCCCGTGTAGTGTGTGGTGGCGTTTGCTCGTCAAAGAACCCTCTCTACTATGGCAACGGGTAGACGAGACCAAATTCCCAGGTGTAAGAGTTAAGTGGAGTGCCCCAACGAATAGTCTGCTGCAACCTGCTGCGGCTAAACACTGCCCTGTAGATCACCCGTGTGTCTTTCAGAGGGACAAGATGGGTACCCGACCCTGCTGTAGGCGGGATGAGGGTGAGGAGTTACTTTGGTTTTGGATAGAGGGAGGAGAAATGCGGGGAGAGCGAGGGGATTGTGAGAAAGATGAAGGCGGAAGTGAGGGAGAGAGAAAGGAGCAAAGGGTGAGGAGAGAGACGGAGACAGAATGAGGAAGGAGAGAATGAGAGAGGCAAGGAGTGGAAGATAGTGAGAAGCGAGAGGGAGGAAGAAGGAATTGGTGAGGAGAGGGAGCCGGAAGCAGAATGAAGAGGGGAGAGTGGGAGACAGGGAGAAACGAGGGCCGAGAGACTAAGGAAGATAGTGATAAGGAAGAGGGGAAGTGAAAGAGAGGGAGGGAGACGGATTGAGGAAGAGAGATAGTATGAAACGAGGGAGATGATGAGAAGGATTGGGGAAGTTAGGGAGAGAGAGAGAACAAAGGATTGGGTGAGAAGGAGAGAGAGGGAAACAGAATGGATAAGGGAGAGAGGTAGAGGCAAGAATGAGAGATGGGAAGGGGAGAGTGGAAGAGAGATCGTGAGAAACGAGGGAGGGAGAGAGAGGAAGGGAGATGGTGAGAAAGATGGGGGAAATCAGGAAGAGGGAAGGAAAGGTGAGGAGATAAAGGGAGACAGAATAAAAGGAGAGAGAGAGGGAGAGCGGAAGAGAGATAGTATGAAACGAGAGGGAGGGAGGAAGGAAGAGATATGGTGAGAAAGATGGGGGAAATTAGGGAGAGAGAGGGAAAACGAAGGATTGGGTGAGAAGGAAAGAGAGGGAGACAGAATAAGGGGGGAGGCAGAGGCAAGAATGAGAGATGAAGGAAGGGAGATGGTGAGCAAGATGGGGGAAGTTAGCGATAGGGAATGAAAGGTGAGGAGGAGAGAGAGAAAGGAAGACAGAATAAAGAAGGGAGAGTGGAAAAGGAAGAGAGAGAAGCGATACCGTGGATTGCTTTTAAATAAATCTCGGAACGTTTTGACTGCCCTTCACGAACTATTGCTGCCCTGTCCCTGAACATGTTCTTAATTGACTTGGCTAAGGAATTTCGTTCATTATCATTTGCCTAGAATCACTGAAGGCTATCTGCGACACTTTTTTGGTGGCTTTGGATGTGCTGGATCATAAAGTGCCCTTTCATCAAGGAAGACTGGAACGCAAACGAAGCAAAGTGTCAACGTCCCAAGAGAAAAAGAATCCATTTAGTTCGTTATATTTGGACATTCCATCGTTAGCCAGCATTCCAAGAAACGTATCCGAAGGGCAGATCTTGGCATTGAAATTAGCTGGTAAGGACCTATTGCCCGTACCTTTCAATGTCCGGCAGGATTTTTTTTTTGTTTGCGTTGTCTATTATATTATCTTGCCTAAAATTTAGGGTCGAAAGCATTAACCAACGTGACGTCACAAATTGCCAAATTAAATCCGATGTCGTTAAGAAGCAGCTTTCGACAACCAGTGCAGAAAGCTACCACGCCAGTTATACCATCGAGTAGACCTCAGTTTCATATTGCAAGTTCATCCGATTCCGATGAAGAAGCTGTGGATTCAAGTCCTGGAATTGCCAACGAGAATGATGTGGTGTTACAGAGTTGTGGCATTTTGGTAACAGGTGCCAGTTTAAGGACCACAGGAAGTAAATGTGCATCGTGTACCTATAGCGGTGAAAATTACTCACAGGATGGCACATTGGAGGCTTGCGGATGCCTTGGCGCCACTGGCATCTCCTCACAGCATAATAACATGACTGATATCATGTATCCCAACAGAATTCCAGATTCTTCTTCTTCCTCCTTGCCAGAAGCAGTTGGATGTGGGCTGGGCCCCCTAAGTGACACCAGAGTCAGGACACAGACACCAGAAATCTACATCAGCAAAGATGAAGATTGCAATTCTTCGACAGAAGACACGATGAAAGTTTCTTTTCAGCAGAGGTTATCACATTCGACGGAAGACATTGCCATCATTGGAATGTTGTCAGCCACTGACAAGAGTGTGACGGAAGAAATTGTCAGCAAAAATAACAGCAACAGTAGCAATACTCCATTTGCACTGGACGTAAGTCTGTTACCTCTGAAGACATCTCACAGTGAGGGAGCCATTAAGGATTTTAATACTGCCAAGGAATCTCCAGTTCGAACTGCTGCTGCTGGTGCTGGCGCCATTCACAAAGATGTTGTCCTTGCACCTTTGACCAAATTAGCAAAAGGGGTGCAGAATTTTAGTTTGAACATCCATCGTGCTGCATCCCGTCAGGCGAAAGGCACCGATAACTCGACGACAACCAGTGACGATAGTGACATGCAGAAATTGAAAGTGCAGAACTGTCAAACTCGTATCATCGAACTGTAAGTCCCAAATGTCCTGATATGGTTTCTGTTTTTTTGGCAACAATAGAAGAAAGGTGTTCAGGAAATGTTTTTTTAACCTTTCAAAGGATTGTAACTTTATCAGGTTTGTTCTTCTACAGTGTTTCTACTAACCACTCTGTTAACCTTTAAGATTTTGTGCTGATATCTTGTGAGGAACACACAATGTACCGTTTAATATTTTGGTAAGATGTTTGTGCAGAGATCAAACACTTTTTCTAAAGTTCAGGTAAGGATGTGACTTGCTGAAATGTTGGCCCACATTTCAGGTGGCTATGCCCTTTCTTTATTGTTTGTCAGGTGTGTTTCTCAGCACGTAGGCGCGCACATTCCGTATAAAAGAACGTAGTTTGTGTAGTAGAGGTTCAGCTGTGTCCATGTGTGACTTGTTCACTTCTAATCACGTATACGTAATTGCAGAGCCGTTTCGTACTGTAGTATATCTGACTGCTGTGAACCCTGGGGCGAGCTTATTGAACCTAGGGCGACAGTACCACTTGTGTTCAAAGTAACCAAGCTTCTCTTGTCTGGAAGACTGGTGGACAGTTGTTGGTTTTGGGGATCTTCAACGTCTTGAATAACTTTTCTAATTCGAATGAATACACTGCAAGCCAGTTCTGGCCTTCCGAGGTGGGAGGCCTTGGGCTTGTACAATTTGGGAGGCCCAGTCGTCCACCATCACGGGCAAGGCATAGTAGAATGTATCAAGAGTTGAAATTCTGTCAATATCGTCTTAGAAATTGTCATCTACAAAAGTTAAAATTGCTTCTATTCAGTGAGGTGCCCTTACTGCCTGCCCCTAAAGGCCAGCCCTCCTGCAAGCAGCCCAAATTGATAGGGGAGAGAGTAACTCGCATTCCTGAGTATTCAATCCTTGAAGGCCCCACCGATCGTGAAGCCTAACATCTATTCCGCCATCCATTACCTATCTGCTATAATGGCACCTTCTTCAGAAAGCTCTCCATGTTAGCCTCCTCAGGAGCATTCCTTTGCCGAATGGTCCTGGGAGCGCGGGGAGAACGACCAACTAATGAGTTTCCCCGTGCCCTGATCTTTCCAATTTAAATGGATGATCAGCATAGTGGTTAGGCCAGCTTGTTATATGGATCAGAGTGTAGGGCAGTGAAGAAGGGCCACGTAAATAGAATGCAGGTAGCCGAGATGCAAATTCTGTGGTTCATGAGTTGGGTATCGAGAGCTTATGGATTTAGGAGGGAGTGGTGAATTGCGTTGGACACACCAGTTCTCGTCTGATCACTGAAGTGAAGCAGCGCAACCCCAGTTAGTACTGACATGTGTGGCCGCTTGGGAAAACTGAATACTGCCAATACCCAAAAATCATCGCATTGTTGTAGTATTTGTGCAATCTCTGCATAAGAACTATTCTGTGGAGGGGGCTTTAACTCCAACAAACAATGGAATTGGGAATGAGTATATTAGAGGTAGCCTGGGGGCGGGGGACATCGCAGAAAAAATGAGGGGGAGTAAATTAAAATGGTATGGGCATATAATGAGAAGTGGGGAGGAGGAAGAGCTCGTTAGGTCCATTACAGGAATGCAGGTGGTTAGAAACACCCGGCGCAGGGGTACCAAAGCAGAGGTGGGAGCAAGTTGTCCGTACGTATATGCTATTGTGTAGGGTGGATGGGGACCTTGTGGGAGATATGTGGGAGTGGAGAGCTAGGCCCTGGAGACCCGATCCTGTCACAGGCGGGATAAGGGTATGATGATCATTTCTCCCCCTATACTATACCAACCGGAGGACCATCATACCCCATTTTTAGTAATGTGTTAGAATGACTAATGCTCCGAGATACCCGCCTCTGACTTACTGAGTCCCACTTTTGAAGGACCTTACGGAACGGCTTTATTACATAGGGTTCACATTTCACGCTATATTCGATAGGTTAAATGTACTTAGCACCCATTCCATAAATAACTGAATGTTGTTGTGTAGAAGTCGTGAGATCATGTCCTAGATCAGGCATGTCAAACTGGAGGTACCCCGAGGACTACATTGGTAGCGTGTGCGTTGTCATGAGAGCCATACAAGTGCCCATGATGCCCCCTCCTCCTTGCAACTAAGCTCGGAGGCTGCTGTCCCACTCTTGTTAAGCCTCGGAATGGCAAGTCGTATCTGTTTATTACATGGTATCCATTGTGTGGGGTGCAACTTTAGGCTTGAAAGTTGGCGGACCACCATTTTGACACCCTGCCCTAGATCATACTAGTGCTAGGTGTTTCTTAGAATACGTTTTTGTTTGCAAAGGTTCAAAAACCGAGAGTAACATAATGTAAATATGGGAGTGAGAAAACAATGTTCTTTCAGCAGGACCATGTCAGCTTTGTTCAATTGTTCCAATCACAAAAATAATTATTTGGTGCTTGAAATTACAGTGGAACCTTCAGTTGTCGAACGACTTTCCTCTTCGCCATCAATTCGGTTGCCGAGCAAAGACGACAGTGGCATATTGCGTTGAACCAGCACCTCCGATATATGAAGGCCTACACATTGCATAGTGACGTCAGCATAGGTAGTCCATTAGTCTTACCATTGCTTCGCAAGAAAATCATTAGTATAGAGACTATGCGAGTGGTGGCGAATCTTTCTTGAAGACGGATCACAGTAAAACGAAAAACAGAAACAACAAGTTGTTCACGGGTCAGGTACAAGCATTATTTAATTTTATAAAAAAAATAAATTATCGTTAATAATGAATAAAGTTTATTAAAGTAGGCCTACCACCTTGAGGGAATACCGGGGGCTTTCCAAGGAAAGTTGGGAGTGTACCAAGGCTCTGCTCTTAGTCTGTACCTTTTCATCCTGGTTTTGGACGAACTGCTTATGGGGGTTGGAGATTAGGGCCCTCAGTGCTTGGCATTTGCCGACGATATCGAAAAATTTTGCGACAGCAGAGAACAGATAGAGAAGGGACTAAACGATATTAGAGGAGCAATAGAAAAGGGAGAGCTGAAGATGAACATGACAAAGACAGGGCGTTTAGTTTTCAGTTGGGAAGGACAGGAGAATAACAGGGACGTACGTTCGAGGGGCGAACTGGTGAAAAAGGTGCAAGAGGTAGAATGCTTAGGATCAACGTTCCAAAGCAATGGGCAGATAGACTTAGATGTTACCCATAGAATCAATGGGGGTGGTGGCAGGGTCCCGTGTTATAGGAGGGTCCCAATCAAGCTGAAAGGGAAGTTCTACAGGGCAGTGGTTAGGCCAGCAATGCTGTATGGATCGGAGTGGTGGGCAGTAAGGAAGAGCCACGTCAATAAAATGCAAGTGACTGAGGTGGTATGGACATGTCATCAGAAGAGGGGAGGAGCTCGTTATGTCCTTGCCAGGAATGCTTGTGGTTGGTAGCACCCAGGGGAGGGGGACACCGATGCAGACGTGGGAATATGTTGTCTGTAATGACATGGCAGTGTGTGGGGTGGATGGGGAACTGGTGGGAGACAGACGGGAGTGGAGGGCTAGAACCTGCAGATCCGACTCTGCCACAGGTGGGATAAGGGTATGATGAGTATAGTATAGATCCACTGTAATTAAACATTAGTATTAAAAAAGCATTATTACAGTCCAGTGGTGGTGAACCTGTGACCCATGGGTCACAAAGTAATATTTCCCCTGCCCCGGGTGCTACCGACCACCTGCATTCCTGGCAAGGACCTATCGAGCTCCTCCTCCCCTCTTCTCATGACGTGTGCATACCTAGTCAACCTATTCTCCCCCTCACCCGCGATATTGCAGACGCCTGACGCCTCATGCACCCCTGACAGCCACTTAAAAAATAAAATTCAAATATATATAAATACGTACCCTGGAGTTTTCTGTTAAGTTAGTTAAAAGAATCTCTGTTAATTCATTTTATCCACTTCTTGTTTAGGTCTGGATCAGATTGAAACTTAAGAACACTTACTGTAGGTCCTCTTTTATAATTATTCCGACATCATAATCCAAATACAATGCTGAACACAAAATCTAATCCTTGACCATTTATTAATTGCATCATAATCATATTTGATTAATTATAAAATCAACTATGATTATTTTACATGCACAAAAAACACGTGGGATACAATGAATAAAGCACATTTCATGTTGGAAATGATCTATGGGGACTATGCTGTAGTGGACTACTTACAGTGACGTCACATGATTGCTACCTTCTTATGTGTAGGCCTTCATATATAGGAGGTACTGGTTGAACCATCACCTCCTATACTTATATAAAGGCCTACATGAGTGGTGGTGAACTTTTTTTGAAGACGGGTCACAATAACACGAAAAAAGAACTAAAATGTTGTCCATGGGTCTATCGCAAGCACTATTTAATTTTATGAATAAAAAAATTATTATTAATAATGAATAAATTAGTTTATTAAATTACAGTAGAACTCCAATTTTCTGAACTCCGACTATCTGAATCACTGATTATCCGAATTGCTTTCAGAATTTCAGAAAAAAAATTAAGAGGGAACGTACTGCAATTTGCAAAATAGCGTGTGATTTGGCTGCTCGAAAACGGATACTGACAGTCAACCAGTTTACTTTGACCAAGATGTTCAGCAAGCAATGACTTTCATTTACAGTATGGTACACATACATACTGTACTAATGTACAGCCCTTTTAAGTATGCTTAATATGTAAGTCTTGTCTTGTCGTTTAAAGCTCTTTTCATTCAAAGCTCTTTTCATTTAAAAATAGTTTTTTTCTCCCATTTTCAACATACAAACAGTGAGAAATTAAATTGGACCCTTTTTTTTTTTTGGATAAAATCCAATTATCCGAATGGGGTCCGGTCCCGATTGATTCGGATAAATGGAGTTCTGCTGTAGCATATAGAGAACATCATCATAATACCCTTATTCCGCCTGTGGCAGGGTCGGGTCTGTGGGATCTAGCCCAGCAGGTTTCCGTCCACTCCCCACACACTATGAGATGATAAACTAGATATGATTCATGTTTGGGTCACTTAAAATTGCACGGTGGGTCACAGGTTTGCCACCACTGGCCTACAAATTGGGTAGTGATGGCAGCATAGGTAGTCCATTAGTCTTAAGGCTGCTTCACAACAGCAATGGTAATGGACACATAAACGGGAACGCTGACATGAAAGCAGGCTCCACAATATCCCCCATAATGAATACAATGGAAGGAATTTAGCAAAAGCACTCGTTTTTCACCACCAGTATGGAGGTGTGGCAACCCACCACGTTTGTGAATAACATACACACAAAGTAATAAGTAGACGTTCACAGTTGGAAGGCATACAAAAACAGAACGCAAATTAGATAAGGGAAGCCAAAAAAACAAAAAAATCGTTAAGAAGTTCAACAGCTCTAAAATGCTGCTATGTGGTTTGAAAAAGGAAGGGCCACTGGGTACGTTGTGTGGTGGAGGTGTG
The DNA here is from genome assembly GCA_013389805.1 of Trigoniulus corallinus. Classification (NCBI taxonomy): domain Eukaryota; kingdom Metazoa; phylum Arthropoda; class Diplopoda; order Spirobolida; family Trigoniulidae; genus Trigoniulus; species Trigoniulus corallinus. The sequence goes on from JAAFCE010006949.1 coordinate 3,565,227, forward strand.
CTCCCATTGGTCAAACGGCTTAAGGCCACTTCACAATCACAATGGGAATGGCAACAGAAACATAACCAGGAACGTGAACGCGAAAGCGAGCTCCACAATTACCCCTATTAATGGATGGAATGTAGTTAAAACGCTGTAGATATGCACTACCAGAAAACGGGCGTTATAAGACGTCCTCGCAAGGTAACCGAGGGCTAAGCACTGAAGCAAAAAAACAAGTTGACAAACACAGGATGTAACCCTAGATCGCGAAACGAACGGAGCTGTGTTTTTTGGGCAGAGGGGAGGGGCGATGGATACGTCATGTGGTGGAGGTCTGCTCCCATTGGTCAAACAGCTTACATTTAATGGGAAAGTTGAAAGTTGGTCAACTTTCCCATCCGTTACCGTTTCCCGTTCCTGTTTATTGTGGAGGTCGCCATTGGCGTATGGCATTTTGGCTGATCACTGAAATTAAGCAACACAACCCTGGCTAGTACTGACATGGGTGGCATCTTGGGAAAACTGGGGTATCACTAGTATCCAAAAATCGTCACATTAGTGTCTGTGCAGTCTCTGCATCAGAACTACACAGTGGACAATGACCTTGTAGTTGAATGACCGTCGAACAACTAGCAACCAATTTTTAGTTTGAGTGAGCCTGTACTATAGACCAGTGGTTGAGAACCTTTTTTCAAGACTGGTAACAATAACACAACAAAAAGAAACAAAAAGTTGTCCACGAATCAGGTGCAAGCACTATTTAGATGTATGAATAAAAATAAATTACTTTAATAATGAATATTATTATTATTAATTTATTAGCATACACCAATGTACAGCAACAACAAAACAACCAAAAAAAAAAAAAAGAAAAAGGTCCAACAAAACTGGCAAAGAAAAGTTAGGCATCAAAAGTCTCGAGCAAATGCAGATACAACCGCCGCTTAAAATGGAGGCACCCAGTCATGCACCTCAGGTTAGAGCACTCAAACACATGGGAGTGCACTTCATAGGGCAGGGCATTCCAACGAGAATAACAGACAACAGGGAAAAACCGGCGTCGGATATCACAAGGTGAAAGGGAGGTACAAAACAAAAAGCAGCGCACACAGCGAACCTCCATCGAGGACTGAAACTCACGGCTGACAAAATGGCAGGGATGATGAGGGTTCTGTAGTGCAGCAGCAAGGGACATCATATTACACAAGAGGAGATGCCTATGGAAAGGGAGGACCCGATACTTCTGGCAATAGGGAGTAAGATGGGCCCCCAAGGGAACCAAAAGATAGCCCAAAGGACTGAATTGTAAGCCACCCAAATGGGGGAGAGACGACCCAATGACAACCCACGAGGAAAGGGGCAGAGTAATGAATCAGGCAAAGAACCTTAGCCCGAAAAACTTCTATCAGTTTGGGAACAGGGATGAAGGCCCGCAGTCGACGAAAAAGGAAAGCCAGCGAATTAATTTTTGCAACGAGAGCAGTACATTGCCCAGTAAAGGACAGCAATGAATCAAACAGGATCCCCAGAACACAAAGGGGATCAAAAAGCTGTGGGGAGACCCCTCCAACAGCAACAGGAGTGACAAGAAGCACCTGAGTGTTGTCTGTATGAATCAGGAGTCCACACCCTGAATACCACTGGGAGAGGCGCTCAAGAAAGCTAGGAATGTTGGTAATAACACCATGAACCTGAGCAGGCTGTACAGATACACCAAAGAAATTGTCGTCGGCATAGGACCACACTGCCCAGTCAGAACACACTGAGGGAAGGGAGGCAGTAGCCACATTGTATAGAAGGGGGCCAAGGACAGAGCCCTGAGGGACACCCCTAATCAGAGTACGGGTTGTGGGCGATGAACGTAATGACACCACCCGACTCTCAAGAAATGAGACCAAAATATTGATAAGGAAGGTGTTGGAAAGGCTATTAGAAAAAGAAGCAATAAGAGCCGAGTGGTCAACGGCATCAAACGCCTTGGTAACATCAGTTTTGAATAGAACAAAAGTATACCCAGCTGCAAGAGAATCCAGAATACCCACCAGCAGGGATAAAAGGGCAAAAGAAGCAGACGAGTTAGGCCTCGCACTAAACTGTGAACTAGGAATACTGGAGAGAAGGGGGTCACATACCAGATCGAAGACCCACCATTCAAAGACCTTACCCAAAAGGGGAAGGATGGCAATGGGATGAAGCCCAGACTCAGGTCCCCCCTTAGGAATAGGGACAATGAAGGCAGACTTCAGGGAAAGGGGTACAACACCACAGGCCATACAGTGGTTAAAAAGATCCATAAGAGTGGACAGATTAGCAGCATCCAAGGCCTTTACCAGGAACGCGGGAACACCATCAGGGGATGACCCAGAGGAGTGCTCGAGATGTGAAATGTAACGAATGAGAATCGGAAGTGATAAAACAGGAGGGACAGCACCAGAAGTGGGGACCCATGAATAAGTGCAACCCACTGCGGGAAGAAATAGAGGGGTGATCCTCGGATCATGAACGTCTCAGTCCACAAACAACTCAGTCTATGAACACCATTTGCAAACAAATTTTCCTTCTGTTCCCGACAAGCAGCACAACAAGCAGCAACCCAGTTCACCCATCTTGCATGGGTGCAGCAGAGCCCTAGCATCCTCATCATCATACCCTTATCCCGCCTGTGGCAGGGTCGGGTTAACGAGTCCACTGAACTACTCTGACTGGGGGCATTCCAGCCAGGCGTCTGTAACCCACATGAAATATTGCCTGAATAGCCTGTGGTGGGATACCCTATGGCTCTCAAAAAAGTGAAATGTGTTAAGCTACTCATACACGGTGCAACTTTTGTGGTGTGCAATTTTGAGTTCTGCAACTTAAAGTGGCGTGGTGCGATTACATGGAACACAAAAGTGGCATGGTGAATAAAAAAGTTGCAGAGTGTGTTTACACTTAACATGCAATTTAAGTTGCATGCAACGCATTTAAAAGTATATACCACTTTTTTGTGTCATATTTCAATGCATGCATGAATTCTTGGCTATTTAAGCTAGCAATTTTGTTTTGTTTTTGTTGAATGTGGAGTAATGGAGAATTTATTAAACGAACTGCGAGAGGGATATGTGGATTTTTTTTTTAAAATATTTTATGATTAACTACTGATGATCTGTAAATCAACATCATACCCTTATCCCGCCTATGGCAGGGTCGGGTCTGTGAGTTCTAATTCTCCACTCCCACCTATCCCCCACCAGGCTTCCATCCACCCCACACACAACCATGTCTCACTGTTCAACTTGCTCCCACGTTCGCTTTGGTCTCCCCTACTCCTGATGCCCCCAACCACCTGCTGTCCTATAATGTACCGAATTAGTTCCTCCTCCCCTTCACGTCACATGCCCATACTACCTCAACCTATTTTCTCTCATCACCTACGCAATGTTGCCCACCCCCAAGCTATCTCTAACGAACTCGTTGCAGACTCCGTCACCACGTGACACCCCACTCATAGTTCAGGATATGCATGATGGTTCAATAGCCAGGAAAAGGACATCTTGGGGAAATACTGGGGGCTTCCCAGTGAACGTTGGAGTACATCAAGGTTCAGCACTAAGTCCATACCTTTTCATTCTGGTTATGGACGAGCTGCTGTAGGGAGTAGTTTGTGATATTTGCCGACGATATTGGTAAACTTATTGACTCCAGTGATGAAGTAGAGACGGACCTAAACGATATTAGCGAGGCGGTAGGAAAGGTAGGGCTATGATAAACATGAAGAAGACGGTATTTAGCTTTCAAGCAGGAAGGAGAGGAAAATAGTGATGACGGTTCAGGAATGCAGGTGGTTGAGAGAACGTGGGGCAGAGACAGAACAAAGCAGACATGGGAGTAGGTTTTCCATAAGGATATGGTGGTGTGTGGGGTGGACGGGGACCTGATGGGAGATAGACGGGAGTGGAGGGCTAGAACTCTCAAACCCGACCCTGCCACAGGTGGGAATATCGGTATAGTGATGATGAAGATTATCTGTATCATCCAATATTTCTATTTACTTCCACAGAAATAAACTGCAGGCTGCAAAGCAATTCACTACATATGATTTTTCTCAGTAGGCGCATCAAACACTGTGAAAAAGTGGCATGATAACAAAGTTGTGTGCAACAGAAAATCAAACATGTTTTATTTTCTTTCAGATGGTGCAACTTTGTATTTTTCTGTTTACACAATGCAATCTCGAAAGTTGCATGCAACATGAAAAGTGGTGTGAGAGTGGTTGAGTTTACACAATGCAAGTGTGTGGTATGTTCAAGTTTTTGTGTTGCACGCCATAAATATTGCACCATGTACGAGTAGCTTTAGTGAAGCTGGTGTTAAAAAACCTAAATGAAATTAAGCTGAAAGAGGAAATTATAGCGAAACATGAAAGTGCTGTTCATGCTTATATTTATTTCCTTTCCATATTGCTGTATTTCCACACATAAAGCCATAACATGTTAATAATTTTCAAGGATAAAATATTTATTTGGATTTACATTAATTGCAGTGGGAAAAATTGATTTGGATCACAAACAGAGCCAAGCAATGGATTATGTACATAAACCGAGGTATCATTGTAGAGAACATCATCATTGTATACTTATCCTGCCTGTGGCAAGGTCGGGTCTGTGGGTTCTAGCCCTCCAATCCCACCTAACTCTCACCAGCTCCCACTCCACCCCACACACTACCAAATACAACGGACAACCTGCTCCCACGTATGCTTTGGTCTCCCCCAGTTCTTCCAACTAACTGAATTCCAGAAATGGACCTCACAAGTTCCCCCTTCCCTCTTCTCATGGCATGTCCACACCACCTTAATCTACTCTCTCTCTCCCTCTCCCATTCGTTCAGCGATGTCCCCCACCCCAGGCTATGCAGAGACTGCATGGACTTTTTGGGTATTACCAGTACCCAGTTTTACCAAGCGGCCACCCATGGTAGTACTAGCTGAGGTTCCATTGCTTAAGTTCAGTGATCAGATGAGAGCTGGTGTTTCCAATGTAATAAGTCACACCCTGCATTTTATTGACTGTTATGGCTTGGGGTATTATTATTATTTATTAACACATACAAAGTACCAATTTACAACACACACATAATGACAATTGCTCAATTTGAGGGAGAAAATACTTATAAAGTAATTGTTGAAAATGGATGCATCATGTCCTACATTTATACTTGGCAAACATGAACACTTGAGACCAGATGGAAACAGGGAGGGAATTGTGGAAATCTAATCTGGAAAACTGATCCTAAATAATGAAACTCTTGCATCGCTGGGATCCCCCTTGCCCCTGGCCACTAAAATTGAAAGCGAAGCACTCAGTCTTCTCGATGTTCACCTTAAGGCCCCCTCCTTTCATTGCTGTTTTAATGTCTTGTAGGCCCTTTTGTGCATCCTCTTTGGACTACTCAAGCCTTCCCACGTCATTTGTTGTTGTTGTTTGTTGGTGTTTTAGGGCCCTTCAACCACAAAGGTCCTTAAAGCCCCATCCACAGCATAGTTATGCAGAGACTGCACAGACACTACAATAATGTGACGATTTTTGGGTATTAGCAGGGCATAATTGTTGTATCGGTCTCCTATTATGTGTTACACTGCTATCGGTGACGCTGGGTGTGGTCCACACGACAAAGTCCGCTCCTACTGGTCGATGCTGTATTCACAATTTCGTTTGCAACCTGAATGGAGAAACTCGCACAAAACTCAATCCGTGTTTGTCCATCATATGAATTACCTTATCTTTGTTAAGTACCTTTACAATGATCTCTACTTTCAGTCTTTTGGTCCCCCAGCCTTCTTGCCTTCGGCTCGAAGGCCTCCTCCCCATGAACAAGATACATATTGATTCTGTGAATGATCTCGTGTAGCCACGAATATCCTGTTTGTATGAATGTTTTTTTTATGAATCTCACTTTTTATGAATACTGATTTTGATTTTAAATTTTAGTTTAATTTGAGTTTCAACTGTTATTCAACTAACATAGTATGGGGTTGCAAACGCTGCCGTAATATGCACTGGCCAATAGGAGTGATCTGCATATATATAGCCACGCCCAGCATAAAAGCCGTCTGTAGAGTGACCACTATAATAATTATGCCATTAGCAGTACCCAGTTTTTTTGAAGTGGGCCACCCATGTCAGTACTAGCTGGGGTTGCGCTGCTTAACTTCAGTGATCAGACAAAAACTGGTGTGTCCAATGCTATAAGCCACTCCCTTTCCCACATCATCAGCAAATACCGGGCACTGGGGGCCCATTCCCATCAGCAGCTCATTCATCACTAGAGTGAATAGGTATGGGCTAAGTGCTGACCCTTGATGCACACCAACCTGCACGTTGAAGCTTGCCGTGTTTACCCATGCTGTCCTCACCATAGCAGTGGAAGCATTCTACATATCCTGCACTATCCTAATGTGGCCTTCATCAACTCCTTTCTTAAATCATTCATACTACCTGTCCTCAGACACTATCATATGCCTTCTCCAGGTCAATGAATAATGCATGGAGGTCCTTCTTTGCTGCCCTATGCTCTCTACCACCATTGTAGAATGAAGATTTTGTCCCATGGTGGACATACCAGTCAACAATCGAAATTGATTTTCCCAGACACTAGTTGGGTCTCTGAGGCGACATTCTATGACTTGCTCCCACTGCTTTATGACCCTATAGTTTCTACAGTCCTGAGCATCACCTTTGCCCTTGAACCTTGGTACTATCCAACTCTCTTGCCATGCAGATGACATCTAGTTACCATTTGCTAACTTATTGAAAAGTTTCCCTAGCCATGTAATTCCAGAGGTCCCCAAGGTGTGCCTAACATCCACTGGGATCTTATCAGGTCCTACTGCTTTTTGACCTTTTCTATTTTGAAGGGCTTGGACAATTTCATCATCACTCACCCTGTCCACTGCCTGTGGAGTGTTTGGGTTGCTGTCTGTGACCGTTGCACAGGTGGCAGCATTTAAGAGGCCATGGTAGTATTTCAGTTAGCCAAGTTGCATTGGACACACCAGTTCCCATGAGATCACTGAAGTTAAGCATCACAAGCCCACATCAATATCAACTTGGGTGGTTGGTAAAGAATGATGGGTGCTGCAAAATAACCCTCTCCTTCATCCTTTCACCTACCTCCTCATCTCCCATGGGCAGCCTCCTAAGGGTTCGTCCTGATATGGCTGCCTGGCTTACCCACAGACTAAACCAGTAATTATGGCCACTGCCCACCCCCATTTCATCCCTCTACATTGCCTGTGTAGATCAGTTTGTATCCCTCACCAAGAGCCCTTCAACGATTCGCCTGCCACCTTGTCTCTTGGAGGAATGCAACACTGATTTTCCTATGCTTTAGGGTTGCAACTAGTTCCCCATTTTTCCCTGAGAGGGTCCCCAAAATCTACATCCATAATATCAGACTAGCCTCCTTATTTGATATGTGTTAGTTCTGACTGGAGTGCCTCCAGTCAGATGTCCAGAACCTGCAGCAATAGTAGCAGGGCTACCTGTGAGGTGGTGCTGTCCTACCCCACAGGAGACACTCATTAATTGTTGTATCATTGCCAAGTGAATGGAGGTCTCACACTCACCTGGCAGTTCAACTTTCACAACATACACCCAAATATACACCAAAGAAACAAGTAAACAAACAAACCTTATATGCTAATAAATATCTCAGAACCATATGAAACACTAAAAACAACCAAAACAACAAATAACAAAAATAGTAATGATAATATGGATGAGATGAATATTGCACTGTATGGGGTTGGAGCTCAGTTGCAAAGCAGTGTGGTGACTGATGGAGCAGACGACACATGCCACATCACAACAAAATGGGATTGGTGGAAAAGGATGCAAGGGTAGGTTTAGACAGCCAAACCCCACAACCACTTCCCCAAACCACAAACGCCCATGAATGCCCACAGCCCTACCTTTACCAGGACCTATAGGTTGTCGCCTTGAAAAGGGTAGTTTTTTATTTATATTATCTGCATAAAATTGCTAAAAACCAAAAATTCCCAGCACACACACACACAAATGCAAGTGTAGCAGTCCACACCACCTAGTGAGCTGCTGAAACCCATTTATAAATACAAAATCCACATTCAATGCTAAACATAAAATCCAAATTCAATGCTAAACACAAAATCCAAATTCAATGCTAAACACAAAATCCAAATTCAATGCTAAACACAAAATCCAAATTCAATGCTAAACACAAAATCCAAATTCAAGGCTAAACACAAAATCGAAATTCAATGCTAAACACAAAATCCAAATTCGATGTGAAATGCAAAATCTAATCCTTCACTACTCAATAATTATGTCACAATTATATTTCATTAATTATATAACACGTGGGCGACATTGAATGAAGCCCCAATTTAATGAAGGTAATGATCTATGGGGACTATGTTGTAGGGGGACTACTTGTAGTGACGTCATATGGTTGTTACTATTTTATGTGTATACTGTATACAGTGAACAAAAAAGTATTCAAACACCCATATTTTGGTTTATTTTTCCAGAAATGCTTTTATTATGTGCATGAAAATAAATGCTAAACTTTAGTAACAATATAACAAACAATTCACATTGTCAAAACATTGATATTGATGAAATTAAATATTTTTAAAGCATTTTATGCAAAATATGAGGCAAAAAAAAGTATTCAAACACTTGTTGACAAAATGAATAAAAATTAACTTTATTATTTAGTATGCAATCCCTTGGCAGCTATAATGGCATGGAGTCTACTTGGCATTGATTGGACAAGATTTTTTGGGATTTGAGCTCCAATTTTGGCCCATTCTTGAAAGAGAATTGCCTTCATTGCCTCAATGTTGGAGAATTTCCTTTTTCTAATATTTTTATCCAATATGCTCCACAGATTTTTGATAGGGTTTAAATCAGAAGACTGTGGAGGTGTATAAAGCCTTTTTGGAGCATTGTACAGCAACCATTCTCTTGTGATTTTGGCAGTGTGCTTAGGATCATTATCATGTTCCACTGGATATTTCACATATTCTTTTGCGAAGTTCAGTCGTCTCACTTAAAGATGGCTTCTTCCTGGCCATTCTTCCTTTCAAGCCTTCGCCGTGCAAATAATTTCTTACAGTTTGAGCTGTAACACATATTCCAAAAGATGAAGCAAGGTCTTTTGTTGAAAGGATTTTCATCCACTTTTCTCTTGATAAATCTCACATTTTGATCTGTCAGTGTTTTTGCCAGCCAGTCCACGTTTTGTTTTGAGTTGTCCCGGTCTTAGATATTCTTTAACTACACTATACACTGTAGACAAACTTAGTTTTAATTTTTTTGCAATGCCCACGATAACTGCATCCTTGTTTTTGGAGAAAAACAATATTGCTCCTAACTTCAATGGACAATTCACTTTTCTTTCGAGCCATTTCAAAAAACCGATCTTTATTACTCAATTTATTAAACAAATGACTTATAAATCCAAAAATAATGAACATTACCCACCAACAATGTAATGTTCACTTTCTTTTGATCTTTAGTCAAAAATGTTCAAATACTTTTTTTTTGCCTCACGTTTTGCATTAAATGCTTTAAAAATATTTAATTTCATCAATATCAGCGTTTTAATAATATGAATTATTTTTTATATTGTTACTAATGTTTAGTATTTATTTTCATGTACATAATAGAAGCATTTCGGGAAATATCAACAACATTATGGGTGTTTGAATAATTTTGTTGTTCACTGTATAGGAGGTGCGGGTTGGACCCACCAGCTCTTGTAATCACTGAAGTGAAGCAATGCAACTCCATCTAGTATTGACACGGATGGCTGCATGGGTAAACTGGGTACTGCTAATACCCACAAATCGTCAATTAATGTAGTGTCTGTGCAGTCTCTGCATAAGAACTATGCTGTGGATGGGGCTCTAATCACCTTGTAGTTGAAGGGCCTGAAAACACCAATGAATGAGCAATTTGCTTTTTAAATTGTCATGCATATTTGTTGCTTTCTTCTATGTTGTTCTGCTTCTTATACCAAAATAGAGGTTCAAACAGCCTTTAGGACCAAAATTTGATTCACAACCAAAGGTTTCACTGTAATGATATATGCCCAGTGTTATTCCTTCATATTTGCTAAAGAATGGTTTTGGTGTCTAGGTGCCAAATTGCTCAACATGGTCCAGCTTTAAGGTATTGCTTTTGTTATTCTCTTCTTAATCGCTTCGAACCACTAATGCCTTGATGTTATACTTCCAATTTAGCAGGGGCACTCTTAGTGGCATCTCTAGGCATGTGTTACAAAATGTGGTTTGAAAAAAAGATTTTTTTGTCTTTGGACTGTTGTTCACAAATGTCTTCCTAAAAACAAAAAAGAAACTTTTCTGTTGCCTTACCCACTTTGTATTCCATGACACCAACTTTCTCCTGTTTACTTGATGTAGACCATTTGTTAACATAATTAGAGATATCTACAACCAATTTCCCTTACAGAATTTGTCATATGTGTCATTTACATATAGAAGTAGTAGCCTTGTGGTCCAAAATCTTGCATAGGGATCCTTTTAAATTACTATTGAGTAGTAATGTTAGAATTAATGAATATTGTACTGCACTGACTTGGACACTTCCAGGTCCCAAGCACTACCTAATTTCTTGAACCCCAAGAGCAACCTACTTATGCAGGCTACAAGTGCAATGTGGTTTAGAGGGTGTAAAGTTCAGCCTGGTTTAGAAGACCCTGAAGTGCATCCTGGTTTTGATGGCCTAAAGTGGAAGGTAGTTTGGTGGGCCCCAAATGCAATGTAGTTTGGTGGGCCTCAAGCACAATGCAGTTTGGTGGGCCTCAAGCACAATG
>JAAFCE010006949.1:3576699-3656044 GCA_013389805.1 Trigoniulus corallinus
AGGGCAAGTTAGCTATGAGCCACCAAGGGCATGTTAGCTTTGAGTGCCACAAGGGCACGTTAGCTATGAGCCACCAAGGGCATGTTAGCTTTGAGTGCCACAAGGGCAAGTTAGCTCAGAGGGCCTCTGAGGGCAAGTTAGCTATGAGCCACCAAGGGCATGTGAGCTCGGAGGGTCCCTGAGGTCAAGTTAGCTTGGAGGGCCCCTGAGGGCAAGTTAGCTTGGAGGGCCCTTATTTGTCTCGAGCACAACTTAATTTTATAGGCTCCATGTGCAGCCTGATGTTGAGGATCTGAAGCACAACCTAGTTTGGGAATGCTAGGAATTTGGTTGCCAGTAATCATTTCATTAAAAATTAATTTAGCGTTTCATAAAGTTGCTAACTTTTGGAAGCCCTAAGTGTGCAATTCTTGTGCCTGTTGGATGATTTGCCGGGAACCTGATTCGCCACTGACAGGGGCCATCAATAATTAGACTGATTAGCATTCTTTTCAACCAAGCATTTCTTTCACATCACAACTACTGCCACACAGATATACAGTAGTACCTCTGTATACAAGTTTAATCTTTTCAACAACTGACTAACCTCACACCATGCTCATGTTTCTTAATGTTCTCATGCTTCTGATCCATGGCGATCATGTGCTTCTTCTTTTCAATGCTGTCCTTGGCACATATTTTCTTAGGCCCCATGATATAACAGTACAGGCTGTATGTAATGCACAGCACAAAACTTGACAAAATTGCCAAGTGTTGCAAGCATTTTACAGATAACTCTAGCTCATATGTCGAATTTGTGCTCACATGTAGGAACAACTTCTTCTGACACCACATTTACACATTCGCGAATAAGACTAGGTGAATGGTGAGGCGAGTATGTTTGATGAATGTGTGAACACTACATTCGTCATTCACCTTGTGGTTCGCCTTGCCATTCGTGACACTCGCATTGAAAGCGGTTTTATTGACATGAGTCAAAGGGTGCAAGTGACCTGAGGCGGTTTGTGAATGACCATCTGGCAAGACATTCAGTGAATGTGTGAACAGTCATTCTTCATCCAAAGTATGAATGTGAACATTTTGACGAAAGTCTTGTGTCGCAATTCGACTGGTCTTATTCATGATTGTGTAAATGTGGTATTAAATTTTTTGTTCGTATCATATGTAGGCACACTTGTATGTAGAGGTACTACTGTATTTTTTTAACCATTAATATTTTATTCCTTGTTGTTTTGCTGTTGTTCTTCACCCGCCTTCATCACATAGTTGGTAGCAATCCCTAGGTGGGTTGGCTTCTTTCCAGCGAGAGAGGGGCCCTGAGTGCACCTTCTTTTGCTTGAGAAGTCAAACCGAGGTCTCATGTGGTGTATAATGGCATTTGTGCATAAAGGAACCCTCTTTACCTTGCAATGGGTAGATGAGGCAAAATTTATAGGTGTATGAGCTTGCTCCACTCCACACCTGGTGTTGGTGGAATGCTTCAAAGAACAGTAGACCAATGATAGATAAGCATGTGGGTTGCAGCTTTGGTCAGCAGCCAGCTGTTGAAAACTGATGTCCAATAGTTCACCCTTTTGTCCATTTAGAGGGACATGGTAGGTCCCTGACCCGGTATTCCTAGAGTATGTATCCACATTACCAAAACTATGTTAATGCCGGTATAGCACATATGAAAAGTCCTCCTTATTAATTATAAACAATGTTAGAATTGACCTATAACATAATTCATGACTCAAGAGTTAAATGATAATCAAGAGAAAACCACAATTTTACAAACTTGTGCAATTTTACAAATCTCGTCAATCTAGTGCAATGGAAATTGGTGAACAATTTCAGCCATCAAATCAGCAAATGGCGTTTGTTGAAGTAAGTGAACAAAATCAGTTCAGTTGAAGTAAGTGAACAAAATTTGAACATATTAGGATCTTGCACCATAACGGTAGCTTAGGTTGAACAGAACAAAAAATCATTTTTTCCGTCTTTATATTTAGTGACCCTATGTTTTATTTTTTTTGTAGACCTTGTATTTTTGTCAATTGTCACACACGCTGTGAATTCTTTTGTATTGACATGCATATTTTTCACACCATTTATTCCATACAAGGTTACCAAAATATCTAAAGTCGATACATGCTGTGGCAATGTGGATACATACTTTAGGAATACCCCCTGACCCTGCCATAGGTGAGAAAAGGGTTGTGAGTTGCTTTCTTGTTTTATTCTTCCTGGATTACTGATTATACACTGATGTTCAAAATTAGGACAATAAACACTTATTGAAATATTCTTCCAAGTGCATCATAGACATGTACAGTAGGATTCAGTCTCTGAAGATCTCGATGGCTTGCCTATCTGCTAAACATATTCATTCACCATTTGGCCCGTGTTGATGAAAGTTGTCATCTATAAAAGAAAATGGATTGAGATCCTACTGCACCCATGAAAGTGGCACATAAGGCTCCAAGATATCTCATACTTCTGAACAGTCAGGGAGCCTGTGTCAGTCCAGATACCTCCAGATGAAGTGGCTTATTGTGTTGGACAGACCAGTTCTCATCTGAGTGCTGAAGTTAAGCAATTTAACCCCAGTTAGTACTGAGATGGCTGGCCTCTTGGGAAAACTCGATACTGCTAATACCCAAAAATCATTGTATTAGTGTAGTGTCAGTGAAGTCCCTGCATCCGAACTATGTAGTGGATGGGGCTTTAATGACCTTGTAGTTGAAGGGCCCTAAAACACCAATGAACCAAAAATCTATTCATATCAAGATTCATCTAGATTCGAATCTGTGTCTTTGCTGACTTTTGACTACTTCCTGGGGCAAACGTGGGTTCACTGAAGTTTGTTTGTGTTGTAGTTTATCTACAATAAAATGGTATTGATACCAGTGGTCAGGATGACTGTGTTTATTCACAACGTAGTAGAATACAACAGTAAGATGTGGAACTCTCAGTGCATCAAAGGGAGGCAGTTTCACAAGTTACCAAAATGAAACAAAAGAGAGTGAATCTGCCGCTGAGGAAGTCCTTATATATCTAGCAACCGGAAGCCGACGCACCTACATTTTACGCAGGGCTAAAGGCTCCACTTCCAACATCCTTCTCCCTAAAGATAGGAGCTCCGGTGAGGGTCCATGGTGAGTCGAATGGGAGCACGACATTGGTGGGTTGGTTGGCCCGGGGTTGATGGTGGAGTGGTGAAGTCCGGAGTGGCAGTGGGTGGTTGCGGGGCCGCAGCAGGTGTGGATGGTGGAGAAACCGCAGTGGCAGATGAACCTTGGTCCGCGTTGGTCTCAGCAGAGTGAGTAGTCGAATCCCATATTGGCCCCGGTGATGGTGGCGCAGTCTTCGGGGTTCTAGGGACGGGGTCCAGCAGGTCGAATTTGTCCATCAGAATAGTAGTTGGATGCGGCAACGTGACAAATGCGCAGTTGATTGGCGTGACGTCTCCAAATCAATCCATCGGCAGTGATGTTGTAGACGGAATGGCTGATGCATTGCAGCACCCGTCTGGGAGTCCAAGACGGCTTCGCTGGGTTTCGGAAGTCACAGGCGTAGACGGGGTCGTTGACCTCGAAACTTCTCTTCTTGGCCCCATGTCGGCGGTTGAACTGCACTTCTATCTTGGACGGGTTGAGTTTCTTGATCGTTGATGTGGAGTCTCGGGCTTTATTGACCGTACGAGTGAGGGGGGTCTGCATCTTCCTTCCTAAAAAGGGTTCGGCGGGGGAGAGGCAGTCAGGTGAAGACGGGCAAGGTGTAGACTGGTAGCCCATGAGCAGCTTCAGGACTGCCGTAGCAACGTTTTCATCATCCTTCACCTTCAGGAGACCACGTTTGAAGGTGTCCACAAATCTCTCGGCGAGTCCATTGGATTGTGGATGAAACGGCGGCGTCCGGATGTGCCCGATATCATAGTCCCTGCTGAACTGGGCGAAGTGTTCGGAAGTGAACTGGGTGCCGTTGTCCGAGACCTGTTATGGATCACAAGACACTCTGGAGACGAAACGAAGCAGTTCCAGGGTGGTTGCAGATGACGTTGTGGACTTCATGGGGATGATTTCCGGCCATTGAGAGTAGGCGTCGATGATGATGAGGTACATCATCCCGTGGAGTGGTCTAGCGAAATCGATGTGCACTCATTCCATAGGGTGTTGGGCAACGGGCCAAGGCGTCAATTCGGTCTTGACCGGGTTCTTCCCAGCCAGTTGACAGTTGGCACATTGGGCGACAGTCCTGTTGATGTCCCCTTCAATACTGATCCAGTAGACGAGTTTTTGAGCCAGCAACTTCATTCTTGTCTGTCCTGGGTGTCCCTCATGCAGTTGGCGGAGTACGCGTCGGCATAGTGGACGTGGGATGATGATCCAGGTTCCGAGAAAAAGGCAACCATTGAAGGTGGCGAGGTCGCGTTGTCGACTTCTCCAGTTAGCGATATCGGATCCCTGGCTGGTGGTGGGCCAGTGTCCAGACTGCACAGCGGTGGCAACATCCTTGAGTAGAGCGTCCTTTTCCATGTTGGCTTGGATGTCCGTGAGGGTAACCGGTAGGCTGTTGATCATTTCTTCGTAGGCAGCAGTGACGTCAGCATCCAGAGAAGCAATGATGACGTCTTCATCAGGCGTGCTTTGAGCAGAAACGAGATGGGAAAGGGCTTCGGCTTGTCCAAAGGTTTCGGTAGCACGGTACTCGATGTTGAAGTCATAAGCGACAAGCGTAAGTGACCAGCGGAGTAGGCGATTCGCAGCAGTAGTTGGTACACCCTTGTTGTTCCCGAATATCCTGAGGAGAGGCTTGTGGTCTGTCAGTAGCGTGAATCTTCTTCCATAGATGTAGCGGTGGAACTTCTGCACGGCGAACATGATGGCCAAGCCTTCCTTGTCTATCTGGGAGTAATTCTTCTCTGCGGCTGTCAGTGCTCGGCTTGCATGACAGATGGCTTTTTCTGTCCCATCCGGGAAGCGGTGCGTCAGAACGGCTCCTATTCCATATTGGCAGGCTTCAGCAGCAACGATGAGTGGCTTCTTCGGATCGTAGTGGCATAGTAGCAGAGGTGATTGTAGAACTTCGTGAAGGCGGTCGAAGGCTTCCTGACAATCCTTACTCAAGATGAATGGTGTGTTCTTCGTCCTCAGCGTGTCCAGAGGTCCTCTGAGTGAATGCATGTGCTTCACGAAGGCAGTGTAGAACGAGACCATTCCAAGGAACGATTCCAGCTGCTGGTTATCCCTTTCAGCCAGCTTTGACATCAAGTTGTTAATTTGTTGATCCCTCCTTCTTTCTTGATCCTCCATATGCTTCAGTAAGGTTGCCACTAGTTGAGAGTCCGTTTCGGAATAATCGCAGAATAAAGCTTAGAAGAATGTCCGTGAATCCTGACCACGTGGTCATATCCTCGTCGCCAGTGTTGTAGTTTATCTACAATAAAATGGTATTGATAATGGTGGTCAGGATGACTTTGTTTATTCACAACATAGTAGAATACAACAGTAAAATGTGGAACTCTCAGTGCGTCGAAGGGAGGCAGTTTCACAAGTTACCGAAACAAAACAAAAGAGAGCGAATCTGCCGCTGAGGAAGTCCTTATATATCTAGCAACCGGAAGCCGACACACCTACATTTTACGCGGGGCTAAAGGCTCCGCAGTCAACAGTTTGAAACCCAATGTCCTCTACACTATGCCAGACGTGCCATTTTGTATGAATATGAATATGTAATCCTTTGTGACAGTTATATTGCTAGTGAGATTTTTCATGCTCGACCCATATACTACATAGAATTTTTGGCAAATCTGTTTTGAATTCTAAGGGGTTACCTCTATATTCTCTTATCTGAAAGCCAGGCATTTACCACTACTGTGTCCATCATATTGATGGCCAACTACCCAAGTGTTGTAAGTACAAATTTTTTGTTTTGAGAAAACTGAGTTTTTAAGTTTGCAGTTGGTGATGTAAATTGCCCTACTGTGTAAACTAAATAATTTTTGCTGGATAATGTTAATTGTAGAATCGCTTAGAAAAAATGTGCAGAATATACTTTAGTCGTCAGGCAATATCAACCCACATTTAATCCAGTTTTTCAATTTTTGTACTTAAAACATTTGTGCAGTTCACCATCAATATATGAATCTGTAATCCTTTGTGACAGTTATATTGCTAGTGAGATTTTTCATGCTAGACCCATATGCCTAGATCTCCACCAGCATCCTAACAACACCTTTGCCTTTTGCACCCATTCCAGCCACTCCACCCCAGAACCCATCACCTCCAGCACCTCTTCCAATGTGGGAGTTCCCCAACCCCTCCTGCAGTGGTCCAGTGTTGGACAGGCCAGGATCACATGGCTGACATCCTTCACTCAATCCCCACACAACCCCAAGCCCTCCTCTCCACCTGTGATATTTGCCATCCTCTGTTTTGTCTCCAGTAACCCAGCTCCTGCCCAAAACAGAAGTGAGCTCTCCATCATATTGTCATAGATTATCTCCCTCTCTATGTTAAGCTTGTTCCCATACGCCCTCAGCGTTTTCTTTGCTGTCCTTCCCTCAATACTCTGTTGCCACTGCCCTAACCCCCATTCCTTAACTTTGTCCTGTACTAGTCTTTGTAGTGTTGTTTCCCCCTCCTTGCCCTCCCTGGGTTGCAGTGTTATGCTTATCTTCTTTGACATGCAGTTTACTCTCCTCTCCCAGTTGGTAGATACCCTCATGGATTTTCCTTCTTTAGTCCCCATATCCTGCATAGATATACCAACTTACTAATCATTTCTCTGTGCTCAAATGTAGACCACACCATGCCCCCTTTTTTCGCTTCTACTGCTCTAAACCTATTTTCCCCTATGACCATCCTACCTAACCTTCTTTGGGCTACTTCCATACAGCCCATTACCTTTTTACTAATGCACAGAACCTCGTTTCCATATGTTAGCCCTGGAACTGCTGCTGCTTTCTATAGGTCCCTAACCATTTCATACCTTGAGAATGAATCAAATGCCAGTTTCCTTCTTAATCCTTCTCTGCTTTTAGCTTACAAAAGATGTTTTCCTTCATTGCTTTTAGGTATCCCCTATCATTTGTGAGTTTAACCCACAGGTATGTAACCTCTGACACTACATTTATCTCCCTCTACCGAAGCTTGATTGATATCTTATTGCTAGGCAGCATGTTATTCTTTCCTATGATCATCAGCTTTTTTTTTTTTTTGGTTTGACCAAATTCTAACTGAAAATCCTTACTGAACTGTTCACAGATATCCAGTTCTTCTTGGAGCTCTCTCCCTGTCTGTCAGCAGCACTATATCACCACATTGGAAGATGGCAGGCAATTTGATACCATCCTCCAGAGGAAACCCCAGCCCACTATCTTGGAGCCTAATCCCCAGTTCATTGATGTACACTAGGAACAGCATTGGTGATAATGGACAACCCTGTTGCAATCCCTTGTCCACACCTGTCTGTCCTGTATTGATTCCCTCCCAATGGAAATCATACCTAGTGCCCATATATAGCTTCTGGAGCAGCTCCACTAGCACCTTATTAACCCCATACTTGGGAAGAACTGCCCATAGCTTCTCTCTATTCACCTTATCATATGCACCCTTGGCATTCAGAAGACAGAGGTATGCCTTCCATTTCTTTCTTTGTACTACAGTGGAACCTCGATTTGCGAGCAAAATTCGTTCCTGAAACATGCTTGTAATCCAAAGCACTCGTATATCAAAGCGAATTTCCCCATAAGAAATAATGGAAACTTGGGTGATTGGTTCTAGATCCCAAAAATTTTCATATTAAAATGATTAATACAAAATACAGTATAAATTAAAAATACATAAAACAAATTAACTGCACTTTGCCTTAAGAAATAATAGTGTCGATGTGAGTGAGACGAGAGAGAGAAGAGAGGGGGTGCTAACGAACAGTCACTACATTTGGGCACAAAACAAAAATAGTTATTTAGGATCAGTTTTCCAGAGCAATGGGGAAATAGGTTCTAACGTGACCCATAGAATTAATGCAGGATGGCTGAGGAAGGCAATTTGGGCCCTATGCAACCGCCAGGTCCCAAGCAAATTGATGAAAAGCAAATCCAAGTGGCTGAGATGTGAATGCTGTGCTACATGTGTGGGTTGTCATGATCCGACAGAATTAGAAATGATTACGTTAGAGGTAGGTTGGGGGTGGGAGATATTGCTGAAACAATGAGAGAGAATAGGTTGAGGTGGTATGGGCATGTGATGAGGAGAGGAGGAGCTTATTAGGTCCATTGTGGGACTGCAGGCAATTGGGGACACCAGAGGTAGAGGATGACCAAAACAGACATGGGAGCAGGTGGTGCAGAGGGACATGGAGGTTTGCAGGGTGGAGGGGGACTTGGGGATAGGCAGGAGTGGAGGGTTAGAGCCCACAGGCCTGACCCTGCCTCAGGTGGGAGAAGGATGAGGCGATGATGATGAATGTTCACCATATCCTAGTCGCTTACTGTTGGCAAGCTCTTAACACGAACTGCTCAAGTGAATGAATGTGGCAATTTCTTGAATTCTTAAGTTTTTAAGTTGAATATGTATAGTAAAATACAATGCAATACATCGCAAAAAATTCGTTTCAGCAGCACTGCTCGTATTGCAAGACATCACTCATCAATCAAGTTGAAATTCATTAAAAAATATTGCTCGTCCAGCAAAACACTCATAGATGAAGTTACTCACAAATCGAGGTTTCACTGTACTTTCATAATCTATGTAATCATGTACAGGCTATTGCCTGTTCTATGCCCCTTTCAGAACCCATTTTGGAACTCCACTAATTTGCCTGACCCTTCTGTTATTGTCCCTAATTGCCTCCTTACTATCCCAGCAAATAGCTTATACTTGCTACTGTTTATAGCTACTGGCCAGTAGCTATCCAAACTTTCCTTGCTCTTCCCTTGCCCTTGTACAGCATCATCTGGCAACACCAGAAACACCAGTCGTCTGGTAGTTTTCCATCCCCTAAACACTCATTAAATATCCTTAAGAGCAGTTCTCTACCTTTACTTCCTAGTGCCTTGAGAAACTCATTTGCTACCTTGTCCTCCCCACATGCTTTTGCCAACTTCAATGCATTGATCTCCTTATCTAACTCTACCCTGGTAAAGCAAGTCTCTCCAGCTGATGATCCCTGGCTTGTTATTAGTCTGTTTGGCCTTTCCACCTGTAGTGGAGAACCCACATCCATACTCCATCAACATCCTCCTAATGCCTTCTCTGCAGAGAAGGCCATCACCTACTTTCTCACTTCTCTCTCTCTATCTCCAAAATTTCTTGATCATCTGTTTTCCCACATCCATGATTTCCCTCCATTTCCTCCTATCCCCCTCTGCAAACTTCCTATGCACTACTTCCTTTGCCTCTCTTTTCTTCTGCTGATAGGCGTCCCATGCTTGTCTAATACTTTCTTCATCTCTCCCTCTAACAGCTTGCCTATGCTTCCTTATTAGCCTTATGTCTACTTTCAATAGACTCCCATGCCTCAGCATCCATCCATGGTTTCTTGCATTTATTCCCATTTCCTTTACATCTTTGCTGTCCTTCATTAGCTTTATCTATTAAGGCACTTATAAGTTCAGCACATGTGACTTCTTTACCTTCCAGTACAACTTCCATGTCCTTCTTGAACTCCTCCTCTTTAAACCATTTCTTCAGTTACCAGCTGGCTTTCCTTCCCACATGTGTCTGTTTTTCCTTTATGTTCCTAACCTTCATAATAATCATAATTAGATTATGATCAGAGTCTAAATCCACCCTGCTTTCCTCATCCTCTGTCATTCCACACACCTCCTGCACTAGATCATTCTCTACCAAGCAGAAGTCAATGCATGAGCTGTGCTGTGGCCTCCACCCTTGTGATCCTTCCCTGACAGCACTTCAGAAGGTTCAATATTACCATACCATTTTGACATGCAAAGCCCTTTAGCATCCTACCATTTCTATTTTCTACCCAATCCATCTCCTGTAGATGCCCATTGAAGTCCCCCACTATTATAACTTGGTAGCCCTCCAGGTGCAGGGCCTCAATGTCGTCTTGTAAGCAACTGTATTCCAACCCCCTCCTATACCTTCTATTCTGGGACCAGTGAACAGCATTGGACACACCAGTGCTTGTCTGATCACTGAAGTTAAGAAGCACAGCCCCATCTAGTACTAACATGGGTGGCTGCTTGGGAAAACTGGGTACTGCTAATACTCAAAAAGTCAGTGCAGTCTCTGCATAAGAACTATGCTGTGGACAGGGCCCTAATGACCTTGTAGTTGAAGGACCCTAAATCACCAACAAACAAGCAAACCTTCTATTCCCATGTATACTACCCCAATGGCCAGCTTTCTACCTCCTCTCTGTATCTTTATCCACCAATGCTCCCTATAATGTTCACTCCACCTTATTCCCATAATTTTCTTCCCACACAGGATTCCAACCCCACCTCCTTTCTTCTCACCATCCTTTCTGTTCCACAAGGTTGCATTGACCTCATCATCTACAAACCCCTGCTCACACCTTAGATTAGTCTCAGCAGCCCCATGATATCTACCTTTTCCTGCCTGATAATTTCACATAACTCCATCCACTTCCCTTTCCTCCTCACCCTTTGCACATTTGCAAATGTAATCCTCAGGCTTCCTTGTATGGCCCTATCACCCTTGTCTCCCTTGCTCCTTCCTAGCTTAGAGCCCCTTCAGAAATCCCTGCATCTTCTTCCTCATCAATCTGGTGCCCTTTTTTGTGGGGTGATTACTAGTTCCAATCCAGCATTTCTCCTGTCCTATCAAGGGGGCGACCAGCCGTTGCCACGTGGCAAGGCTTGAGTGGAATCCGAAGAATTCACAAATTTGCACACACTTTGGATAGAAACCAGGGATGAGTTAAGGACGGCACAGTTAAATTTAAGGTCGTCCAAATCCTTGTGATAATCGGGCAGGTCTGAGAGGACACTCATAAGACGATCTACCTTACTGGAGATGATGGAAAGAGCTGTTGACATTACGTCCGCTTCATCGAGAATAGCTGATCAGGATCACAAAGCATACTTTAATCTTTTAAGAAGGACTAAAGATACGTTGATGTTTTTATTGAACCATGTTTCCAGAGAGATGCAAAAATCAAATACCCATATGATGGATGTCATACCAACTCATTTATAATTACAAGTGACACTAAGGCTCACTTCACACCAAACAAATCCAGATTGATCAGAATCAGTCTGAATCAAGGTGAATCTGACTTGCCAAGATTCAGCTTGGTGCTTCACCACTCAAATACTTGCAGAATCAATTTCCCATTTTCATACAAGTCGAATTTTGTTCAATCCACCTCAGCTCATGACTGTACATGATTCGGCTGCTCAGGATCTTCTCGCATCATTTGTAAATCAACCAACACCAGATAAAATGGACATGGAATTTTTAACAATGAAAGTAAAACAAAATGATGTGATTTATATTGCAAGTGATAAAAATCACAGTAATGGAAATTTCATTTTTTTCTGTGTGGACAACAATTGGCATGGGGTTAATCATTTCAGGTAATTGCTTAGTGGTATTATTATGTAATCATCATTATTTAGACAAAACAAAGGAAAATGACGATGGCATGTGTATATGTTGTTTATCACTTTAGTGTACTTTGGAAGAAAGATAATTCAATTTTCCCAAGGAAGAAAACCTTCAGGCAGGAAAAAAAGTAATCTTTGAGAAGGTTTCTTGTTATAATTGCTTCAATGGTTCCTCTTTGAGATGCAGGCAGAAAGGACTGACAATTCTCTACATTGCAGAAAAACAGTGCTTGATCCAAAATAGCATTCCTTGGATTTTGTTGCTCTTCTTATAAAATTATGCAACACACAAGAATACTTTATACTCATCTGTTTGGCTGATATCTGTTTTTATAGATGATTAGTGGCTTATTGCTTTGGACACACCAGTTCTCATCTGGTCACTGAAGTTAAGCATAGCAATCCCAATCAGTACTGAAATGGGTGGCCACTTGGTAAAACTGGGTGCTGCTAATACACAGAAATAATTGCTTTAGTGTAGTGCCTGTACAGTCTCTGGATAAGAACTATGCAGTGGATGGGGCTCTAATGACCTAGTAGTTGAAGGGCCCTAAAATGCCAACAAAACAAATTTATAGATGACTGCAAAATTTCAAACTTCTTTAGAAGAATTCCAAAAAATCATTGTCCTGTTTTTCAAGCATGAGACAGTCTGAAATTGAAATTTCTATTGCTGAAATTTAGATGCCTTCATGAAAAAGGTTTCATTAGATTTTTTTGAGGGAAAATCTTCATCACCAACAAGGTACATTTCTGTTTTTTGTTGAGAACCAGGCAATGAGCACTGGCCATCAGGTGCATTCAACTGTTCCCATTTCAAATTGTGTGAATATTATACTATCATTTTCCTTTCCATAAGCACCAACTTTGATCATAGTGAAGTAAGCATTAGCATCAGCAACAGCAAGTAAGACAACTGAATGGAAATACTTATAACAATAAAAATGTGGCCCAGCATTGGGTGGACAGCTAAGAAAGGGCAAGCATAGGCAATGATGGACAGTACCTTAGCACGGAAGATCTGAAGGAGGGATTTTCAGGTTAATCGGGGTTTGATATGCTTAAAAAGGAAGTGTAGGGACTTTAACTTAGCGACCAAGAAGTTGTGGTAGGGGAAAAAGCTGAGTATAGGGTCAAACAGGACCCCAAGAATATTGAATGGCTGGCTATATGGTGGAGGCAGGGATATAGTGGTGTTAGGTTTGAATACAATCAATTGGGTTTTACCCACATTAGTCCTCATTAGGTGGGATTGGTACCAGTGAACAAGCCTAGACAAAAGGAGAGGAACAATGTTCTCGGCATAGTGGAGTTGATCAGGTGCAACCTCCATACCAAAGTAGTTATCGTCTGCAAAGGACCACAGTCTCCACTCCCCAGCAATCATTGGATGTGTGGCCATAGCAACATTGAATAACAGGGGCCCC
Organism: Trigoniulus corallinus; assembly: GCA_013389805.1. Lineage (NCBI taxonomy): Eukaryota > Metazoa > Arthropoda > Diplopoda > Spirobolida > Trigoniulidae > Trigoniulus > Trigoniulus corallinus. Next base: position 3,589,708 of record JAAFCE010006949.1, read on the forward strand.
AGCACAGAGCCCTGGGGCACTCCATGTTCTAACTGTTGCACAAGTGTATGGTTATGAACCTGGACTTGCCTCTTCTCAAGGTAAGATAACAAAAGGTTAAAAACCCAGGGGTTACAGACAGCATCTTTAAGATTGGAGATAAGATGGGAATGGTCAATGGAGTCAAACGCTCGGGCTACATCAGTTTTCAAGAGAAAAATAATAGTATTGTGATATTTTCAACCATTCATCAGGGCTTGGAACACATAACATGGATGCAGAACATCCCATAAAGCTGTAGGGACACGATCCCTGTCACACCTCTGCCCCCCAAAACATACACCCCCTGCAAAAGTACACTATATATAAAAATCATTGTCTCTAGGTCCTATTGTTGTTGCATCCTGTGTGCAACAACAGGACCACTACATTCAAATCTAAGACCTTTTGTAGGTGCATCCTGCATGGTCCCTTGGCAATACTCATGGTGGGTACCCTTTGGTCACAGGGACCCAGCCACAGTCAAGGACCTCAGGATGTGATGTCACCAGGACATGTTTTGGGGGTTTGACCATTTTTCATTTTCATTTATTCAGAGAGACAGTCATTCTTAAGTCATCAGATGGTCAACATTGAGTTTCCAGTCAATCTTGGATTGATCCGTCTGATTGATATAACAAATGGAATAAAATCCCGTTCTTTATTTTTTTGTTACCGAAAACGTGTCTGATTATTTTTGTGGCACCCAACCACATCCTTACCTGTGAAACGCGATAAAGCTTTCATAGTCTGGAAATAGAAAGTAAGAGAAGTGAATGAATGGCTAGTTATTTGATACCTGTACACAATTGGAAGAGTTTATGCATGATGATAAAACACAGTTATAAAACAATTTTTTGAAAATATTAGCAAAGTAGTTAATTTTGGATTAACACAATTTCCACCCTTATCATGGACATGGGAAAAGAAATTTTCCAAACAAACTTGATTTAGTCTTCTTGTTTATAAAAATTTAAAACCGTGTTACTCATTTAGCAATTTGAATAAACTTTGCAAAGCATTGATATTCATTTGCCAACCTTTGAAACATTTTATTTTGTTGGTAATATCTATGCCTTTTTCATTGGATACTTTTAGTGTTTCAAAAACGTGCTTGCATTTTATAAGATGATTATTGACATCTAAGCTGTTGGCATGAAATGCACATCTGAATTTTTTGCCACATTTTGTAGAAGAGGAATTAAATATGTCGAACAAAATGTCCATATTCCCAATGAAACCTCCAGTTCCTGCACCTTGCAGTGGTAAATTACATAAACAACATGTGTTTCAATATTGGCTGCTACTGTATGGCTGAGAACCTGTTACATATGTCTAGCTTAATAGTAATAATAACTATCCAAAGGGAGGTGGGAATGGGATAGCCAAGCAGCAATAACAGGGCTAATACCCCTAATGATACTGCAGGCTTAAGGGATTAAGGAAAGGTGCATGGGGATGGGTCTGATTGTCATTAGACAATCAATCACAAGGACATGTTGGCTCAAGATGAAAGGAGAACATATTAATATTATTATTATTTTATTGATGCTCACAGGGCACATGATATCACCAACCATACATTTCCATACAAATTACTTACACAAAACAATTAAACACAGATACAACCCAGTGATACACAATGCCAGGTTGCCAAAAAAAAGCCAAATTACAACTCAAGATTAATATCAAAATTCTCAATTAAATTTACAATAAGAAGCTCCACCTTAAAGTTCGTTGAGGAGACTGGTTCTTCTTTATGGTTCAGCTAAAAGGCCAACACAGCTTTCATGCATCCCAAAGGGTGGTAGCTATTGCTTGTGCATTCAGTACAGCATCATGTATACTTTTGTTGATGTGTGTGCATGTATGTATGCACTTAGATTGGGAGGAGGTAAAAATCTGCTCCCTCACAGACGATGGAAGCAAATTCCAAGCATGCAAAGTGTTATATGGAAAACGCCTTTCGAGGCTGGCAGATCTGGCCCAAACAGTTTTAAACTTGAATCGCTTAGTCGCTCGGTAGTCAGGGGAACTCTCAAACAGAGTACCAATTGTGTGATAGGGATGTGAGTTACATCTAACTGCAGACACTAATTTGATCAGTCTGTAATAAACGATTAAGTATCTGAACGCCAATAACTTTGCTCGTGTACAAATTGGGGTCACGTGCATAAACGGATGAGTATTGAAAACAAGACGAAGGAGTCGGTTATATGTAACCCTCAGTGAATATAATGCCTGCCAGGTTGTGGATGAATAAACTGCATACACATGCCCAAGGATTGGCAGTACTTTTGCTTTGAGCACCATGAGAAGTTCTCTAGAAGTTAGCGTTACCTTTAACCTGGCTAAGAGAAAGTACTGCGAGTTTAAGTGCTTTACCATTTCCTGTATGTGAGTCTGAAAGGTTAAGTGTCCCAAAATATACACCGAGTATTATGATGGAACCCACCCCATAACTCAACATAGGGTCTGTCGAGAATGTGCATAATTCCGTTTTTCAGCATTCAGCTGTACCAGCTCTGTAGGCTTGCAACCCCATCTTGTAGACATCGACCTGCATCAGTGACCTCATTAATGTTACATTTTTTGCCAAAGTTGTTATCGTCAGCATATAGCCAAACTTGTAGGATAGTCAACAGGTTGGCTACCTCTGCTGTCCCTAGATTGTATAATATGGTCCCTAGTACTGACCCCTGCGGAATCCCTTGATCAAGTTGAGTTGATGCCACTGGCATTTCCTTCAACTGTACAGTCCTGGCTGTCAAGTATGATACTAAAAGCCTAGCAATATATGGATTAAAGTCAGATGCTTAAATTACATTCAATAACTTTTCGTGTGAAATAGTGTTATAGGCCTTTGAGACGTCCATTTTGCAGAGCATGTAGGCCATCCTGCTCTCCGCCGCCTCTGATATATTGCAAAAAATATGCATTAGTGCCCACGTGACCGACCTGCCAGAAACTGCACTATGCTAAGACACTGGGATTATCCTTTTGAATTCACTGGACACTTTCCCAAGGAGAATGCACTCAAAAACTTTGGAGAGTGGCCTATAGTTAGTTATTATATTTCTCCCAGATTTGAAGATGGGCATAATAAATGCATTTTTCCCCCAGACAGGATACTGACCTTCTGCTATAATTAAATTAAATAAGTTACAGATTTAATGTTAGAACAACATATAGTCTTAAGCACTACAGGTGGCAAATCATCTGGTATGGTCATCGGGTAGTCTTTAATAGTTAGAATGCCTGTAAGCACTTTCTCATCTGAGCATTCAGGACAGCTACTGTTGTCAGGAATTCTAGGTGTCATATAATTAATGTTTTTGACCTCTGCCTCCAAGGGATTTCTCAAATATTCCAAGAATAATTGGCCCTGGGCTATCAGAAATCTCTGTGAGGTGTTAACTGTATGGGACACCAGTTTCCACAATGAAAAGGTTTTAAGCGCTGTTGTGCAATACAGGCGTGTAGCCTCTTTGATTAAATTCTTTATATTCTCGTTTTTTTCCTTTGGCTATACTCCAAGCAATACTCACATTCGTCTCCTGTACCACCTGCCACAAGATATTTACCTCCTTGAAGGCTGTTGATAATCTTTGGTTCCACTAAGGCGTCCTACGAAAGGCAGATTTTACCCACCTTGGGGGGCAGGCGTCAGATACTGCTGCTTCAATTTTCATGTAGAAAAGGTGAATTGCCTCTTCAACGTCCCACAGGGTATATAGTGATATCCAAGCTATTCTGGCAAGACTGTCAACCAACTTACTCTTATCCAGATGGTGTCATACATGTCTACTGCAGGGTATCACATTGTCTCTTTGCCTACAACTGCACCACCTGGGTATCACTGCCTTACAATAAATATAAAGGTGATCCAGCTGGCACACTGTGCTATAATGCAACTCAGTGTTGGTAAAGTCTCTTGACACAAAACACTGGTCTATCGTTATTGTGGAGGTTGCTGAGATCCTTGTCGGCTCTGCACATATGGGTCTTAGAGCAAGGCTATCCATAATTTCGAGTGTGCATACAGTGCTGTGAGAAGGTCTAGAGAAATCAGTATTAAAATCCCCCAGAACCATTATAGGATGTGATGTAGTTAACTTGCTCGCCAGTGTTTCAACAAACCTGTCAAGGTCAGCATGGTTCGGGTGGTACAGAGCCCAGATGCTGAGTTTCTTAAACTGGCTAACACAATTTATGGCAATAATGTCTGTTCCAAACAGTTGACCTGAATATATCTGCACAGGATTAAGGAAATTCTTACACTATTGTGACCCCTCCACCCCAGGGAGGGCTATCAGTTCGGAAACACAGTATGTCGGTATGCCGATTAGAATGTTTTCCACCTCTGGGCACAACCACATTTCATTCACCAATATAATCGCCGGCTCATCACTTTCGGAGATGGCCATGAGGGTATCCAGCTTTGGTAAGGTCGACCGTATATTCAGGTACACAACAGACAGGCAAAACTTGGTAACCTTCACACCCTTTGTCTTACACCCAAAAGGACTGATCCGGACAGAGATCTAGATTTCTGCCTCTATAAGGCCTAACACAGATCCCCTCTGGCCACAGTTCGGGATCCAGAATGACCTCAGTTTGCTCTGCTGGAATGTGCACAAAAACTAGCTCGGATACTGTCTCCACTTGTCATCCACCTACCACAATGTAGAACTGTAACTTGGAGGGCACTGAGGTGCTGCACAAGGTCCATGATTGCTGTTGAAGGATGAACATTGCTTAAACTGACTCAAAATGTTTTCTCCAGATCAATTGGTTTACCCACCATAATTAGCATACATTTCCTTTTCCCAACTATGGGTGGAGGCCTCGCTGTGGGAACCCCAACATTATTCCCCTGCAAACCAAAAGTCCTATTTGGAGTTTGTTCCATTAATTGTGGCTTAAAAATTCTGGGCAATTCTGAATTTTCACCTCTGAATGGAGGTTCTGTGTGCCAGGAATTTTCCCTGGAATTCTCTCCCTGCCTCATATTCCTTGAATTCTGACCTTGAGGCCAATTCTGCATATGTTTGGCAATTCGTCACCGGTAGCTGAGAATTCAGTAAAGAATTTAATTTCTCGTCAACTTTTGAAAGCGAATAAGTCACTTCTTCCTGAATCCGGCTCACCCGATTCTCAACCGCTGCGAATTTCTGATCTGTATCAACACTTTGCACTGTATTTTCACTACGTAAAACATTAAAATCTTTGTCTGGCATACTTAATACGTTCGCACATAACTCCTGGATTTCCAGTGCGGTCTGTTTAAACCAATCCTCCTGACCCTATCTCAATGACTTTTTCACAACTACTGCATCGAACGTCTTAATCAGTGCCTCTGTCAGTGCATGAATGCGTTCCCCTATTGTGTGCAGCTCACAAAATGCAACCTCACTTGGCGACATCATTTACCACACATATGCAAAGTCAACATGGGTAGTACTGCACCATTTGCAGTAGAGTAAGGGTCTGCTCAAAAATGACATAGAAGCCAATCTCTACTTCAGTTGTTTATTGTTGGGCTATATAATAAGGCTAATATAGCCTGACAATGGAATAGATTAGATGAGAGGGGCAGATCATCAGTCAACAGATTTAAATTATTAACCCATTACCCACCACAATTCAAATATACAAAAGAAAACTAAATTAACTGTATAATGATATTCATACTAACCAACTGGAACTATTCTTGCCACAATTTTTTTTATTTTTATTTAAATATAAAAATTAAAGCCTGTCCCATTTTTGGGACATTGGCAGGATGTACTGCAGTATACTAAAGAAAAGCAAAATTAATATTATATTTGTTTTATTCAGTTTTTTTTTAGAAAATAATACAAAACAAGTATTTATGGAGTATGGCAATATTCAAAACATTTGTCATGCAATTGAACATTACATCTTGTGCATATTCTTGGTTTTTTTTCCACAAGCTACACATCTCCGCTGTGTGTCTATTGGTTTTATGAGATGATCCATTCGGTCGAATCTTACTTGTAAACTTGCTCTTCCTCCAACCACTTTTGATTTTTGTGGGCCTGGTCTTTTATGGCTTGATTTCACACCTGACAATTAACCAAGAACTATTTTGCCTCTTATGTCAAGGAGTGAAATGTCTTCATTAGAATGTGATATTTGGTACATTCTCCCAAGTATTTATTACAGCTATATCACTGAATTTGGTAAATAATGGCCACCACCATTTTTTTGAACGAATTCTTTTTCTGTATAAGGATATTTGCTTATCTAGCAAGTCGATGCCACCCATATTTTTGTTACATTCTCTAAACAAACGAGGTATTGGAACAATAATTTTTTGCTTACTTTTCTTGAAAATCATTTGACATTTCCTAGTGGTAATACGTTGCTATAATTTGATGCCATTGTTACGGTTTTGTTGTCCTTCCATCATACCACAAGAACTTCATCATTTTTCTCAAATTGTTTTTCAAAATATACTCTTTCTTTCTTTTTCTCTATTTACTTGGATGGCATTAGTGGACACCTCTTGGTTCGATTTTCACAAATCCTTCCTGTTCCTTTCAATTTCATGCATTGTAGGCCCTTCATAAGTTGATGCCCCATAAAGAAATTGTCAAAAAGAACTTCATGGTCCTCTATAGTGTCCAGGGAAATTATTTTTATTGAATTTTTCCCTACTCTGGAACCTAAGGGACCTTCTTTTTCATTTCTGATTCACCACTATAATGATCAAAATTATAAAGATATCCATTTGAGCTACACAAGCACCAAGTTTTGCATCCAAATTTAATTGGTTTTCCTTGCATATACATCTTGGTTGGGTGTTTTCCATAGTAATGGACCATCATTTCATCTACACATAACATGCTATAGAAAACACCAAATGTTAAGAAATTTATTTTTAGCCTATCAAAGAATTTTCTGACTATAAAATTAGTCTGTCTTGACAAGTTTACTGTTGTCATTTAGATGAATGTGCCACCTTATTTCTCAAAATTGACCTCTTGTCACAGAATTAAAAATAATTGGTACACCAGCATCAGGTGCTTGTTCCCAATACATATCTTCTTGTGGTAGTTTATGATATTCACTAATTAGCAAAATCCCAGTTCAAATCTTCTAAGCTCAATGAACAATTTATGATATTCTTTTGTTTTGCATAAATTTCACTTTGTTCAATAATAAGCTGAAATATGTCATCAGAAAACATTCATTCAAATATTTCAGTTGCAGAATGTCTTTCTAATTCATCTAGGGCATTTTCTGTTTTATCCTTGGAAGATGCATTGGTCTTGCTGCAAATTGGGGAAACATTTTCCCAATTTATTTTCTCCTCTTTCTTTTTCTTAGAAACAAATTTATTTGATTCTTTTTTTGCTTAGAGTGATATTTGCTGACACTTCTTCTCTTTGAATTTCATTAATATCAGGATCAATGTGAGGAATAACTCAACACTTCCTGCAATGTCGCCACTCTCACTCTTTGTGTCATTTTCATTTATATCTTCCAAATCTGTCAGTTCATCCATATCTGGTGGTATAATTGCAACATTTACATTGTTACAGTAGCAGTAAGTTCATAAATTGTTAAAAGCCTCTTTGAACCCATTTCTAAAAAAATAATTATAATAGTTTATTTATATACTTTATGACAATGTCCCAAAAATGGGACACTGCATTTAGAAGTGAAAAACACTTACTCAGAATATATCTGAAATAATATCTTTGGATGGATATGTAAAACAAAGTCCAAATAACAAGTTTTATGCAAAAGTTTTATATTTAGAAGTATTGTGAAAACTGTGATATCAGAAATAGACACTTGCACAATGCTGGCTGAGGTTATTACATTCAAAATGAACTTTGGAGCTTTCAGGGAGCACGTGATGTGATCTCACTATTTTAGTGGCTGTATTTTATTTACAACTTGCAGTTATTAAAATAAAGAAAGTTGAAAATTGTCCCAAAAATGGGACATTGGCAGATAATGGGTTAAAGTGCTCTAATGCCAAGTGAATAGTGAAATTAGAGCCATGGGGAGGCTTGAATAGATGGGTTAATCGAGAATGATGTACTGCAACTCAAAAGTATAACTCCTGCAGGAGTTTAGGGCAATCTAACTTGTTGTGGTAGACATGATGAAGAAGGTGCAATGTTGACCTGATATTTCACTTTCATTTTAGTAAATGGAGGTAAATATATATGGTGTTTTGATAATTTTGGAGCCAGTTTGAAGTATTGTTTAGAGTCTGCATTGTAAAATACCTCTATATAATTCCACTTCACCTCTTGACCATTCATCTCAAATTTGTTTTTATATAAGTTGTTGCGAACACTTTTTATTAAATGGGGATTATCAAATACATCAAAATATTGCTTACCTTCAAAAGCAAAAGTTGGGTCTTCAACTGTTACTCAAAGAAGTTTTGTTAGCTGTACAAAATTCTGCCCTTGGTCACTTATAATAGCATGAATTTGTAATGTTGTAGCACTTGTTGTGACTATCTCAAAGGAAGGGTATCTTTGAGATAGTCAAAAATATGATGTGAACTACAAACTGCAGCAGTAAGCAAATAACAAAGTGGTTGTTTCCAATGTCCTTTGAGTCCTTGGAGCATTGTAACAAGAGCACTTCTTGCTATTTGACTTGTGGTATATGATGATCCATTTTCATCATGGCCATAATCTTCAACTCCAATAACATAGTCTGCATTCTAGTTATATTGCAGGCCAACTTTGATTGACATTTCATCAATGCACAACACACAATCTTTCTCATTCAGACGTTCTGTTGACAAAATAACTGATTGAAGCATTTTGGTGGCATAACCCTGTGCTTACAGGTAAGCCCTGCACCCATCTGTTCAGTGTGGATAGGGCAGGCAAACATAAGTGTTCACCCAGGAATCTGTAGGTTTTTGGACTGAGACTAAATTGTCATGGCCAAAACTTTTTCTTTAGTTGTCCATTTCTTAGCTTTTTTCTTCTCTCCAAACATTATAATTTGACTATTTATAAATTTAATGCAACACCTGATACATAATGTGCTACACCTTCCAAAATCTGGGGCACTGTTAGCAGGTCTTGCCATTTCTGCTTGAGTTGTGCTTTTAAATAACATATATGCACTCTCTTCCTCTGAACTGCTTGTTGTAATGTGGTATTTATTATAGGACTCTCAACATGTGACAAAGTTTCAGGCAATGATGTTTGGATGGCAGAACTATTGCTGCTTTTCTTGCCTTCTGTGAAGATTCAACAGTTGTCTTTCTGTAGCATGGTAACTTTCTTTGGACTGGTTTTGGTGGGTTGGGAACAGTTAATATTGTTGGCACTGCTGTGTGAACTAGGCTTGAATATGCTGGATCCATAAACATATGTGCTTCAAAATGGGTCTCACATAACTTGCAGTTATTGTACAAATAATTGGGATCCTTTTTCATCATATCTTCTCTGAAACTATTAATAACCCATTTGCAGTATCTAAAAGGTATTAATCAACTTAGTGGATGGTATAATTATAGTAAAATACAACTTCTCAAACCAATGTTGAAGAATTCTGACATGAAGTTGCTAATAAAAATTTTACTCACCTCTCTAGATCCTTAAGAAATCAAAAGAATGATATTCCCTTCTGTACTCCCAGAATTGTTGCTGCAATTAATTGCTGAACAATAACGTCCCTTAGCAACTGGCATTTTTAATTTTTAATAGCAGTTTGCACATGCAAAATATAGCATGCAGTAGAACTTTTACTTCCTTGCTGCCAGGTGGCGCTGTTTTCCAACTTTAGTAGTTTTTGTATTCAGTGTGCATACTGGATCTTCTTTGTACTGTGTTGTAACGTTATAATGGTGTCGCTAGGTAAAATTATGGCTACGCTTTTCATTTTGCCTGGTTCAGTTATTTTGGTTCTTTGGTGTTTTAGGGCAAAATTATTGACAAAAACAAGTATTTTTATGAATAAACATTATTTTTGTAATGCAGAATTACAGTGAGTGTGGTGATGTCGAGGCCAGGCAGAAGGACAGCAGAATTGAGATTTTTCTGTGCCTAGAAAAGCAAGATTTGTACAAACAGGATATTCATGGCTACACAAGATCATTCACAGAATCGATGTGTATCTTGTTCGTGGGGAGGAGCCCTTCAAACATGAAGGGTGGGGAGTGAAAGACTGAATGTTGAGGTCATTGCGAAGGTACTTATGTAGGATAATTCACTGCCTGTATCTTTTACGTCAATCACTAGGTAAAAATATTAACATTAAAATGGAAAGCATAGCCAAAATTATTATAATAGTCAAGATATATACATGAACATTATTTTTGTAATGCTGGACGATTCCCCCTGCCTTCAGCTGCTTCCATCAAGCCCAGCGAACTTTGATATCATCCCCCATTTGTAAGCATTTCCCCACATAGCCTGGCTATATAGCTTCTGCCCTGACCTCAACGTTACTACAGTCAAGTTGTAATTCTTTTGAAATATTTCATATCCCTTCAGATCCAATTATTTCCACTATAAAAATTGCATTGTGTTTCACGGGAGTCTCGATGTAGACAGTATGGGCTTGTCAGCATGTGTATTGACAGAATGAGTATGGGCGACGTAGACAGTTTGCATAGTTAAACTCAGATATCAGAGAAACCTTGGGACATCCTAAAAATTCTCTTATATCCAAGTTTCCCTTACATCTGAGCCATGTAAAATGGGCCATATTTGGCAATAATATACAATACTCAGAATACATTTCGAAGTGCAGTACTGTAATTCACAATTTTAATGTTCATTACACTTCACAACATTCCAGCAGAGATTAAAAAAAACAGATCTAAAACCTATACAGTTTCTTAATAAAATCACTTGAAGAAATTGGTGATTTTCCATTGAACCCACTTTAAAACTTTAAAGGGGAGCAGCTTATTGCATTTGACACTTCAGTTCTCATTTGTTAACTAAAGTTAAGCAATGCAACCCCAGTTAGTACTGACAACTGGGTACTGGAAATACCCCAAAATTATGCATTAGTGTAGTGTCTGAGCAGTATTTGCATTAGAACTATGAAGGGGATGTGGCTGTAATGACCTTATAGTTGAAGGACCATAAGAATGAACCAAAACCACTTTAACCATACCCTATGTATCATAAATCGCTTCAAACGTTTTGGCAATTCCCTTCAGAAATTCACAAATCGGTGATAAAGCATTGTTGTCAGGCCATGCCACAGTTCCTTCCAGTTGAGTGGTACTATGGAATGGAAAAAGCTGTCGTCTCTTGTGGCAGGGTTCTCCTGGTTCGAGGCCAATGTGGGCTTCATTTCTTGGATGCTATAGATGCTAACCCTTCCCTTACTTCTATTTCCCTCATAAAGACTTATTCTTTGCACATACGTATGTTGTTATTTACTAGCTACTAAACAGGTAAGCTAAGTAAATTAAGAAAATATTCTTTGCTTTCTTACTTTTGTGACTGTTGGTCTTGAGTTTGTCCACTTGGAGATGTGGTCTCTGTGTAGGTCCTCATTATGAGAAGTTTCATGGCTGATCTTGATATTAGATGTGAGTTGCATCATTTATCAGATGTGAGCCCGTTTTACACGTTCTATTTGCACACAACCCCTTTTCACAAATTCAAGATTTTATTCTCGATCAGTTCCAAGTTTGTGGTTTTTAGTTCTTTATATATCAAATTTTGGTTAATTTCATATTTACAAAGATTTGGTATTTTTTGAACATTTAAAACTTCCCCAGAATTTCAGGCTACATACACAAGTTAAAAATTTACAAGTTCAAAAATTCTCACAAGTTCTACAATGCACATAAGTTTTACCAAGTTCACAAATTCTGCCCCTTTCTACTGTAAATCAGTGTTCTTAACTGTTTTTTTTCGCCTCTTGTTGTCCTTCTCCCTCTCTCAGAGACAACTGGCTCTCCATCACCCCTTCTGGGAGATGACTGAATCTCTGTCTCCCCTTCTGGGAGGCCATTACAGGTAAATTCACAACTTCTGTGGCTCTATGTTGGATTACATTGCATGTTTTGCACTGCTGACAAATTGCATTCTGCACATACTGTATATACCATTGTAAGAAGGACATGCAGCTGTGCAGGACATAATCTGTCTGCTTTGCATAACATATGCTGTTCAGTAGGGATAACTCGGGATCCGGAACGCTCGCCCCCAAGTACTTTTTGCCGCCGGAGCTTTCGCCCCTGAACATTTTGCCCCTCGGAGGTTTCGCCCCTGGGAGGGCAAATGGCCGGTTTTTTTGTTAATTTTTGTTATTCTGTTTTAGGTAAGGTAAAATGCCAGCATAAATATCGTAAATATTCCAAATAGTGTAAATTAGCATAAATAGCAGAAATATCGTCAATGCCAGCCCTTGATTTTTACCATATTTTGGCCAGCTTTTTTTGGTTATTCTGTTTTTACCTGGAAAACAGCATTGTTCATTTGGACCTTTTTCTGAGCGTTTCAAGGAATAGGTAAGGTAAAAATTCAGCAATTTTGGCTAAATTTTAGTTTGTGTTTGCATTTTTTTTATGTGACAGTCTTGCTTAATGTTTGTGTTTTTTTTTTATTTTATTAAAATTATTATTACAGTAAACAGAGCAACAAGAAAACCGGCCATTTACCCTCCAAGGGGCGAAACATTCAAGGGGAGAAATGTTTGGGGGCAAAACGTCCGAGGGGCGAAATGTGTGGGGGCGAGAGCTCCAGGGGTGAAAAGTACTCAGGGGCGAAATATCAGGGGTGAAACTTCCGTAAACCAGATAACTCAATCTCACCCTCAATCGGTATCTGAGCAATAAGTTAAAAATGTCAAAATGTGCTCTCTCATATACACGATTTTCTCTTTTATCAGAGTCTCTTATAAATAACCATGTGTGCCAACACATAAAGATAGGGCACACTGGCATAACCAGGATTTTCTGAAGGAGGATATGACCTGTGATAGGGGTAATAGCACTTTTCTGTACATAACTGATCCATGATAACAAATTGGCAGCCAATGCACTAGTGGCACACATTGGTACCACTGATAGGACGTGTAGATGGGAATTCAAAGTGACTGTTTTATAACCGAGATTCTCTTTTATGTGAGTTGCTTATATGCGAGTTTGACTATTTATTGCCCCACCCAGTGTAAAAGCCATCTGCTTGGACCACCCTTATAACAATTATGGTTTAATTTCTTGTTACTGTTTTCATATTATTCATGATTTTGTTTATTTCGTGTCCCTGTAGGTGATTTCATACAATTAAGGTTAAGTTTTTACCATACTTATTAAGAATTCTATGGGAACCGTGTGAAACCTTCTATATGAATAATCGAAAAACAGATGGTCATAAAGAAAAACTGGTTCGTGAACGTTTGTTACTGAATTCTGTGATGGCGATCAATGACTATAAGCATTATTGGACGATTTGAAACGTTTGCTGAGTTTTTGCAATTTTATGGCATAAATTGAGTTTGGTAGGTTTGTGAAAAGTAGTGCTGGGTAGGAATTGAGTGAGGGTCTGTTGAAAAGTAATGCAACGAGTGAATAGATTTAATTTCGTTTATTTGGTAATTGAACCCTTATCTTTGTACAAAGTTCCTAATTGTTATCACCACAGTCAACTGTAGTGCTTACAACCCAACACTAAAACAAGTTATGTGGATGTAAATAAACTTAACATTGCACTGGTGTCTCTTCCTCTCAGGTGTCATAGAAATCGTATTGTGAATTCTTTAACCCTAGACCGCAAACGAGTATTCTTTCAAACCACCTGACTTGTTCAAAGCGAAAGCAACTCCTAACCCTTTTCCCGGCATATGGCAGAGTCAGGTACCCTTGTTGTCCCTCTAAGTGGACACAAGGGTGATCTATTGGACCGTGTTTTCCACAGCTGATTGCCGACTAAAGCTGTGCCCCGTATGCCTATTTATCGTTGGTCTGCTGTTCGTTGGAGCTCTCCACCAACAACAGGAGCTCCTAAGCTGGGTTTACACTGCGCGCAACATACTCGCGCAACTGTTTCATTATGAAAAACTTGCGCAGTGTAAACTGGGACTCGCCCCGAAATTTGCTGCGCGAAGCAGCCTCGTGGTGAGCCACCGCACTGTCGGTTTTTGGACGAGCATCAAAGGGTTTCGCCACTCCCACTTCGTGCACTGGTACTCTAGATACGTTTTGCATGCTTGCTTCGCGCAATATTTCGCTCAATGTAAACAGGGAGGGCGAGACGGGCGAGATTGCCGCAAGCCTGCGGAAACAGTTTCGTGGAGTATGTTTCGCGCAGTGTAAACCCAGCTTTACATCTGGAAATTTTGCCTCATCTTCCCACTGCACAGTGGGGTATTTTGCAGAAAACCCTCACCAAAAGTCATTAACCAAAACTCCTGTGGTGTGGCTGAATTTATTTTCACCCATGATAATGATCATTGTATCCTACTGTACTAATTTTAAGACTCCTAGAAGTCACTGTGCCACCACATTATCATTACATAGTCCAACGTTGTTTGCCTGGCTGTTCTTTGTTTGCAGTGATCCCCTTACACACTGATTTCATTTGTGTTTTGGCTTGTATGCAATATAAAATTAACTATTATGGATGTTAACGTACAGGGTGGGCCAAATAAGACCTACCAATGTTAAACACTAATAACTTATTTTTTGATGTAATTATTTTTTTCTTTTTGTATGTTATAATTGAATTCTTGGAAATTTATTATGGAATGATACAGTACAAAACAACGCGTTAAAATTATTGAGTTTTTTTTTATTCTTGTGAATGATCAATTGTTATGATGTAGCATACATATCGGCAGTATTTTAATTCAAGATCAGCTCCCACAGCCTTCATGATTAGGAGTTTGGTCGGTCGTTTTGAGGAACTGGGTTCAGTGGCTGGCAGTCCTGGAAGAGGTGCCCATCAAAATATTCACACTGAAGACAACATGGAAACTGTGCAGCAGAGTGTTGCAGATGGTCAATCTGTCTCAACTCGCCATCATTCCAGCCAATTGGGCATTTCCAGAACGACATTGCATAGAATTTTAAAGTTGGATCTTAAGTTGTACCCATACAAAATTCAAATTGTGCAAATACTGTTACTGCAAGACCACCAACAACGACTACAACATAAATTCCATAAAATATATTTAATCTATAAAAAAATTAATCAAAATAAACGATTATTACAAGAGTTATCCATGTTTAACATTAGTAGGTCTTATTTGGCCCGCCATGTAGAAGTTATGTACTTTAACCCCCTAACCTTCTATTGTGTTAATTTGTATGATGACTTGATAAAAATACAGTCCAACCCCATAATGAAGACCCCAGATAATGAAATTTGTCTGGCTAATGCAGACAGGGTAGGTCCCAGCCAGATTAGTGCCAATTAGACCTAAAATTGAACATTCTGGATAATGCAAACACTCTGTTAATAAAGACACTTGTGGTGGGTCCCTAGGAGTCTTCACTATCAGGTTCGGACTATATATTATATATGGCTGTTAGTCTACTTAAAAGTGAATGTGGTCATGAAATAACATTTTATTAGACAATATTATTTGTTGCATTTTATGACTGTTCCTGTATGGGAACTGCATACATATACAGGTACAAAATCAATGAAATAAAATATGAAAGGAATCTCAGTGGAAGTCTTTATCACATATAGTAACCTTACTTTGCATTAAAATCACAAGTTTTCTTTACCATATAAACACAAATGTATGTGACATTTCTCACACATAACGTTAGATGAGCTTTTGCATCCTATTACCTTACACCTTTGCCTTTTCTCGGTCTCTGTGATCAGTTTGGACATGCAAAGTTGGTTGCAGTTCTGTACATTGTCTTTATTGGACAGGTTTATCTATGATACTGCTTTTGCCTCGACCCCTTTTTGTAGAATTTTGGACTGTTAAACTGCATAGAATTTTTGGCAAATCTGTTTTGAATTCTAAGGGAGCAACAATTTTGTTCTCCTGCTCAAGTTACCTCTATATTCTATTATCCGAAAGCCAGGCATTTACCCCTACTTTGTGTATCATATCAATGGCTAACCACCCAAGTGTTGTAAGTGCAAATTTTGTGTTTTGAGAAAACTGAGTTTTTAAGTTTGCAGTTGGTGATGTAAATTACCCTACTGTGTAAACTAAACAATTTTTGCTGGATAATGCTAATTGTAAAATCACTTAGAAAAAAATGTGCAGAATATACTTTAGTCGTCAGACAATATAAACCTACATTTAATCCAATTTTTCAATTTTTGTACTTAAAACATTTGTACAGTTCACCATCGATATGGTAAATTATTTTATGGTATTGCTGTTTACTTTTTAACTTGATGGGGTGAAGTCCCAGCAGGGAATCTTATACATCAACACCCCTCATTTGGCGATTATATTGTTTTACAATATTTGGGCATTCTATTTCTTCGAGCTTTTTTTTTGGACCTGAAGAATTGGTTTACCATCTCAACAGGTTCTGTTGTACACAATAAGTCAGGGTGTTACAACTTTCTTGTTGTACCATTGAGAGGTGGGAACTTTTATTTTATCCACTGTAGTTGTATGCTGTTATATTTCCTCTACCTTTTTTTCATATCTCTTTGTGATTGTCAACAAAAGTCATGTAGCCAATTTATTCTTATAGTTGCAACACTCTAAATCTCTAGATTACATAAATATGCCATCTGTCGTAACCTAGAGAAATAGTTGTCATAAAATACTTTATGGTTGACATTCCTTCGAATAATTTTGCAACTTCGCATTACTGCATTACTGGCTTTTCCAAATTTTGGCTCTCCAGGTACTTCTCTTGGAGCTGGTTTTCTATGTGCTATTTTCTATGGAGCTGGTTTCTATGGCAAACCAGATACTGTATTTATTCAAATTAACAGCACCTTCTAATAAGCAGCGCCCTCCAACAACCGGTGCACCTTCAAGGCGAAAAAAATTATTAAGCTGTGCCCTCTAATAAGCGGTGCACAAACAGCCATCAAGTAAAGGAAGGCTGCTTCCCACAGGTGGAGGAAAATAGGGGACTGAGAGTCAAAAATACAATATAGGCAGGCCAAGACCACTGCAAGGAGGACCATTGCCCTTGTCAAACACCAGAAGTATGAGGCCCTCTATGATCAGTGAGAGACAAAGGAAGGGGAGAGCGAAATTTTCAAACTGGACTATGTAAATCTGCCCCTGCTGCTATGCTACATGGATCAGAGTGCTGGGCAGTGAGGAAGAGCCGTGTCAACAGAATGCAAGTAGCTGAGATGGGAATGTTGCAATAGAATTAGGAATGAGTATATTAGAGGTAGTCTGGGAAAGGTGGACATCGCCAAAAAAAAGGAGGGAAAATAGGTTGAGATGGTATGGACCAAGACCTCCTAAACAGAAGGCCTTTTCATTCATATGTGACGTCATCCTTAGTAGTGCTAAAACCTACTGCAAATGAATGCTGACGCTTGCCTTTTCACAGCAAAGTAATGAGTTATTTATTAATAAAATATAAAACATTTTAAATGTACATTTAAATATTGGTTTAAATATTGGTATGAAAATAACTAATTTCCAAATTTTTGTAAGATACACATGCAAAGTAAAAATACAGACTACCTATGTTACATACCTAAGTACACACTACAGATGTTATTTTTTCAATAGCCATAGAAGTGTCTAAACCCTGGTCTGAACTATATGAAAAATTTAACTACCCTAGTGGATTGTATAGCTCAATTAGAATATTTATTAAAAATGTTTAAAACTAATTTCACATGTTGATGTTTTACACTAGTAGTAGATAAAGCTTTTAGTGATAATTTATATGAGTAATTTATGAAGCTGTAAATTTTCAGGGCATAAAGTTTCTTAAATGTACTAAACTTTTTCTGTTGTGGCATTAAAAAAATTTCCAGCTGTAGGAGCTCACCCCAGGACAGATCCTTAGGCAGATCAGGGGGTGCACTTCAAACAAAGTGCACCCTAAATACTTTTAATATAGCCCCATAGACACTGCCCCTTAGACAATGTCCTATCTTCAGTGGTTTAGCCAACTGCAGATTGGACTGGCAGTATAGAAATGGGAATAGCAAATGCAGCAATGCCTCGTCATGTGCAAAGCTGAATCATGCATCAGTTAAAATATATGCCTCATTGAAGCACTGTAGGGGCAGCAGTTGGGCATTGCTCCCCCATCTTGATCCACCCCTGGCTCACCCACTGGCATCAGTGGTGTGTCCCAATGAACAGTATACCAATGATAAACAAGCTTTGTGGAAAACCATGTCCAATATAGCACCATTGTCCTGATCCTACCATAAGGACGAACGGGTTAGGAGTTAAACAGCACAACCCCAACTTGTACTGACATGGGTGGCCACTTTGGAAAACTGGATACTGCTAATACCCAAAAATCGTCACATTAGTGTAGTGTCTGTGGAGTTTCTGCATAAGAACTATGCTGTGAATGGGGTTCTAATGACCTTGTAGTTCAAGGGCCCTAAAACACCAACAAACAAACCTGTCCACCCCACACATTGCCATGTCCTTATGGACCACATTATCGCGTATCACGGGTAAGGATGATGTTGGGTGCCACAAAATAATGAGACATGTTTTTGGTAACAGAAATAATAAATGGGATTTTATTCCAATTGTGTACACGGTATGACGGGTAAGTAGTGGGTCAGAGACCCTACACAGAAAGATGCAAATGTGATGTCAATGTTACACTTGTTGAAGATTGTAGAATTCGCTTGATGACGAGGCTTCACTGTAGAATCATGAATATTGACCATTTGAATCGTTGAAGAAAGAATATCTGTCTGAATAATAAAAATGAATGTTCAACCCCCAAAACATGTCCTGGTGACATCACATCCTGAGGTCCTTGACTGTGGTTGGGTCCATGTGACGAAAGGGTACCCATGACTCACAGCCAAGGGATAACTCAGGATGTCCCCACAAAAGGTCTTACAATTTAGTTAGCAGGTCCTATTGTTGCACACAGGATGCAACTACAATAGGACCTAAAAACAATGATCATTTAAACAATGATTGAATTTTTGCAGGGGTGTATGTCTTTGGGGGCAGAGGAGTGTGAGGGATCGTGTCCCTACAACCTGTTCCCACGTCAGCTTCAGTTTCTCCCTACCCTGGGTGCTACCAACCACCTGCCTTCCTGTAATGGACCTAACAAGCTCCTCTTCCCCTCTTCTCATGATGGGTCCATACCACCTCAGCCTATTTGCCCTCACTTTTTGGCAATATGTTAGAAGTATAATACATAAAATTTAAATATATAAGCATATGCCTTAATTTATATAAGCCTAATACCACTCATTAAATATTAAATCTGCTTACCTTGCTATGTTTGGTCAGTGCAAAATCCTTTCTCTTAATAGATACAGTATAATCCATTTTGGAAAACTAAACACGTGAACTTTAGGTCCACTGCTGTAGTTTTCCTTTCATCCAGGCACAACAGAATTACATAGCATTTTGCTTAAGGAAATCCATAATGATTTGATTTAGGTAGGAAAATGATTTAAGTTGAAAAAACTGACTGAAATATCACTTAAAAACCTGCTTCAAATACAGACAATATGGTCGTTTTCACAGCAGGCTAGCACTACTTTGTGTGACTTCACTAGCTTGTGACGTCATACTGCAAAGGGCCTTGTTATCTAAGAGGTCTTGTATGGACACATAATGAGAAGAGGATAGGAGGAGCTCGTTAGGTCCATTTCAGGAATGCAGGCGGTTGGCAGCACCCAGGGCAGGGGTAGACCGAAGCAGACGTGGGAACTGTGAGACAGAGGCCTAGAACCTGCATGATGAAGCATCCTGCGCTTCATCATGTCTCACCACCCCTACTTGGGGGCACTCACCAAAAGCCCCCGTCCCGCTTTGCCCTCTGGAAAATCTGGTCACTTTAGACAAAGCATTAATTTCCCGCCAAAAATTTCTGTTTTGGTTGTGTAATGCGGTGTTGGAACAGTGGGGTAGGCCGGCATTCCCCCTCAGAGATTTCAGTCAATATTTCCTACGGTCTCCAGACGCCCAGACCCGACCCTGCCACAGGCGGGATAAGGGTATGATCATGATGTTCATGAATAGCAGCAGCGTATGTTGAGAAGTTCTATTCTTTTGCAACAGATGGCGCTATCTCTCACCTGATAACTTTATGGCATTCAACGAAGATTCTGTACGGGGAATTCGATTTTAATTTCGAATTACTTGTTGTCCGAAGTTGATTAAAAGGCCCATCGTGAGAAGAAGTTTCATTTAGGACACGAAGATGGAGAAACGATACGAAGAAGTCGAAAGGGGATTGGCTAAATGTTACGTGATTGAAGAGTTAAGTGGAATGATTGGAATCAAATTTGGAAGGTAACGTGCATGTGAATTGTGTTTGGTACGACCAGTGGCGGAACGGGGGGCGCTTCAGAAAAACGTGCACCCGAAATATTTTTAAATATTGAGAATCCCTTAGTATAAATTAAGCTAGCAATTACAGTACATTAGTTCCTCTACTCCCCCTTAGACAATGGCCTGTCTTCAGTGGTTTAGCAAACTGTAGAATGGACAGCAAGTGTTGGACTGGCAGTAGAGAAATGGAGATAGCAATGCAAAAATTCCTCATCACATGCAACAGTTGAAATATGCGCCCCATTCAGGCACTAAGGGGGGCGGGGGCAAGAAATTACCCCATTGCAGTCCTGCTATATACAGTCTACTCTCAATATAACCTCCATTGCAACCCCCCCCCCCCCGGAGCCGTCCCTGCAACACAGGACTTTTTTGGCAGCATCAGTCCTGCTATATTCAGTCGACTCTCAATATAACGAACCGCTCGATATGACGAACAGGGTAGCCGGTCCCTGCCAAAATGCCTTTACATCCCATATATACTTAATATAATTAGGGTGACCAGACGTCCCGATTTAGGAGGGACAGTCCCAATTTCCGACTTCATGTCCTGCCATCCTCTCTTGTCCCGGCGGGACGCCTGTTTGTCCCACTTTCTCAGCAACTTTTCTCAGAAGCATTCACTCGTCAATGAACTTACTAGGGAGCGGCGATTTGCGTTGGACACACCAGTTCTCGTCTGATCACTGAAGTTAAGCAACGCAACCCCAGCTAGTACTGACATGGGTGGCCGCTTAGGAAAACTGGGTACAGCTAGTATCCAAAAATCGTCGCATTAGTGTAGTGTCTGTGCAGTCTCTGCATCTGAACTACACTGTGGGCGGGGCTCTAATGACCTTGTAGTTGAAGGGCCCTAAAACACCAACAAACAAACAAACATGAACTTACTTGTACAGAGCACCCACACAGAATGATCCGTCTAGTTTGGCAACTGATCATCGTCTGCATCAAATTAAAACATCAGGCATCCTGTGCTGGACCAGTCCTGTGATCCTTAGAATCAATGGCAATGGTTGAAGTGGAGACAGAGAAGCAGAGTTCTGTGTGATAGGAGGGTCCCAATCAAGTTGAAAGGGAAGTTCTGCAGGGCAGCGGTTAGGCCAGCAATGCTATATGGATCAGAGTACTGGGCCGTGAGGAAGAGCCACATCAACAGAATGCAAGTAGCTGAGTGGGGTGTCGAGAGCTGATAGAATTAGGAATGAGTATATTAGAGATAGTCTGGGAGTGGTGGACATTGCCAAAAAATGAGGGGAAATAGTTTGAGATGGTATGAACCCATAGACCCCACCCTGTCGCAGGCGGGGGATAAGGGTAAGATGATGGTTATGCATCCTGGGCTGGATGGACACACATTCAAGCTTAAGGTGCACCAGGTACAAAGTTACAAGTTTTGTTCTTTGCTCTTCAGGAAAGCATGTGCCCAAAGCCCCCATCCCACTTTGTACTCTGGAAAATATGGTCACTTTAATGAACTACTCGATATAAAGAACGGTTTGGCTGGCCCCTTCATTATTCCACAGTGCAAAATAACACTTTATAATGAACAGCTATTGGATGTCATAGGTCAGAGACAAAAAATATCCTTTTGTGGCATTGGGAAAAATTTCACAAGGTAAAAACCACTTGGAGTCATAGAAAGCCATGAAAACTGCCTGAGACTGAAAGCAATGCATAAAACAAGGCCTCTTGGCAGAGCTGGCACAAGCTTTTTTGGGAATGGGTTCAAAAATATTTTGCAGGTCCTTTTGTAAGAAAATACAGTTTATATTTTGTAATATAGAGGCCCACATGCAGGGCGTTAGTAAATGCAAGGCTGGGTTCTGGCAAAAGTGGTAAACCAGCCTCGCACCCTGGCACAAGCCAGGGCGAAATGAGAGGGTTTATTGTGTTGGACACACCAGTTCTCATCTGATCACCAAAGTTAAGCAATGCAGCCCCAGTTAGTACTGACATGGGTGGCCACTCAGGAAGACTTGGGTATTGCTAATACCCAAAAATCGTTGCATAAGTGGTGTCTGTGCAGTCTCTGCATTAGAACTACATAGTAGACAGGGATCTAATGTCTTTCTAGTTGAAGGGCTCTAAAACACCAGCAAAACAAGCCAAAACTGGGCCAAGGCCAGGAACCAGGTTCAGCAAACACACTGAACCTGCTTTGCACTGGCTCTGCCTCTTGGTGTAACAAACACTCCATGTAACAATTGAATTGTCCATCCCCTTTGCGTTCATTATAATGATAGACTTCATCATTCACTTCATCATTAGCACTACTTGTCTTCAGCAGTTTTTTTTTTACATTTAGTATCATAATTATTTATCCATGCTTCTAGATGAGCAATGGCTCCATGTGAAATGCCAAATTCAGCTGGTAACTTTCTTTGCAATACACCATTGTTTATGCCTTCACTTACAAATTTCTTTTGCTCCAAATTTAACTCTGCATACTTTGGTTTAGCCATGGGAAAGCATCGGTGACCATTAGATTTATTGAGTAGTCTAGTAGTGCAGTGATTCTTATCCTTTTCGAAACCAGGGGACACTAAACTGTGGCATTTTACTTGCACGGAACACTTACAATTCAACATAAACTTTAAAGCAGGTTGTACACTTTCTACACTTGGTACTTATTACACTTTATGAACAACTATGTCACGTTTGCTGATTACATTCCCATCCAAAAATAATATGTTGAAAATTGTATCGATTTTTTTTTTCCAACACCTCTATTTGTGCATTTAAGTTTTTTGAGGAACACAAAGTGGTTTCATGGAACACGGATTGAGAACCACTGGGAGCGGCGAGTTGCGTTGGACACACCAGTTCTCGTCTGATCACTGAAGTTAAGCAACGCAAGCCCAGTTAGTACTGACATGGGTGGTCGCTCGAGAAAGCTGGGTACTGCTAATACCCAATAATATTCGCATTGGTGTAGTGTCTGTGCAGCATATGCATTAGAACTACACAGTCGACGGGTCTGTAATGACCTTGTAGTTGACGGGACCTTAAACACCAACAAACAAACAACAAACAAATGAGAACCACTGTAGTAGTGTATCATAATGTGGATAACACAAAATTTGCATAATGGCCATATAAATGACTCTGATCATTACTATTCTACTGAAAAGTATGGGATGATGCATGAAGGAAATAAAGCAATATGTGATCTCTGTTCTGAGGTTGTAGTGTGCACAACGTCATCAGTTGAAAGGCATTTTGAAAAATCATGCATCACTTCTTGAAAAGTGTAAGGAAGAATGAAAAGAATTTATTGCTCAGGCTTTAATGAAATATGTCTGGTGAATCCAATACAACCTCTGCTAGTTTTGATGTTTATAATGCAATTGCCAAACATGGAAAACCATTCAGTGATGGAGAATTTTTAAAAGAAGTATTGTTAAAATGTGTGCCATGTCTTTTTGACCACTTTGTAAAATAAAGAAACCAGTATCCAAAATTTAAGAGATACTCTCCTAGCTAGAAACACTGCAAAAGACTGAATTTTAAAATTGGCTAAAAATATATTAAGCAGCAAAATGATCATATTATTTCTTCAGGCCTAATTTCACTTTGCCTTGATGAGAGTACTGACATTACTGGTTTGGTACAATTGGCAATTTTTGTACAATATTGCATTGAAAATGAAATCAAAGAAGGATTAATTGACTTAAAACCTTTAGGAACAACAACCAAAGGAATGTACATTTATGTAGCTGCTATAAATGAATGGTGTAAAAGGAACATAGATCCATTCATTGTTGTATCAGTGACTACTGATGGTGCTCACAGTATGACTGGTAAAGAAGCTGGTTTTGTCAATTTGTTTTCTAAACATATTGGACATTCACTTTTGGGTTTTCATTTCATGCATCACCAAGTTTTATGCCCAAAGGCTGGTTTTAAAACATTGGAAAATATTATGACTACAGCAACAAAAGTAGTACATTTTATACCTGCAAACACTTTGATTTTTTTTTTGTTGTTTGTTGGTGTTTAAGGTCCCGTCAACTACAAGGTCATTAGAGACCCGTCCACCGCATAGTTCTAATGCTTAGACTGCACAGACACTATACTAATGTGACGATTATTGGGTATTAGCAGTACCCAGCTTTCCCGAGCGACCACCCATGTCAATACTAACTGGGCTTACGTTGCTTAACTTCAGTGATCAGACGAGAACTGGTGTGTCCAACGCAACTCGCCACTCCCCAAACGCTTTGAATAAAAGCAAATTCAGTGTTCTGTTTAGTGAGATAAACTCAATCTATAATCATTTACTTCTTCTTTGTTGGTGTTTAAGGTCCCGTCAACTACAAGGTCATTAGAGACCCGTCCACTGCGTGGTTCTAATGCATAGACTGCACAGACACTACACCAATGCGACGATTATTCGGTATTAGCAGTATCCAGCTTTCCCGAGCGACCACCCATGTCAGTACTAACTGGGCTTGCGTTGCTCTAATCATTTACTTATGTATAATAATGTCACATGACTAAGTCAGGGTAAAGTGATTCTGTGATTTGACTTTTGATGAAGTTAGACTTTTTCTACATAATGAGAATAAAGCTGAACAAGTTCAAGAATTAATGAACACTAAATGGACCTCAAAGTTAATGTTTTTTGGCAGACTTATGCCTACATTTGAATGAATAAAATATCAAATTGCAAGGTGTCAATATGACTGTCATTGCCTGTTTGATCTGATTCAAACATTGAAAAAAATGGCAAATATTTTGTCAAAACATTGCTTCCAAATGCTTCAAATATATTCAAAATTTGAAAAAATTCTTCACATATTCGAACTTTGGTGAAAAACTGGATAAAGATAAATTGACTACAGAATTTTCAGAAGTTATTAACTTCTGAATAAGATTCACCCAGTTTAAGCAATTTGCAGAAATTTCAGAATTTATTGTGTACCCTAATACAATGGTTGCCAATAACCTGAACTTAGAAACATTTGACAGGTTAGATTTGGATGAACTTGAAATGCAATTAATAGACTTTCAGTGGACATATGGAAGCAAAAATTTGTGGATTTATGAAAGTTTTTGGAAATAATTGAATGTGAGTTAGTGTCCAATATGTTTAAGAGGTATGCAGATAGAAATCATTAACACTTGGAATGCTATACCTCAAAGCTTTCATTGTTTGATAAAGCTATCAATGGCCATTTTGACAGTTTTTCTTCTATATATTGTTGTGAATCATTGTTTTCAGAAATGAACTTCATAAAAAATACTTTCAGGAACAGATTGACTGATGAATGTAATTAAGCATGTGTGTTGCTGAATGTGTTCAAATATGAACCAGATATAAAGTGTTTGTCTTCAAATATTCAACAGCAAAAATCTCATTAATAAATAATTGGAATCATTTTTGATTTTGGCTGTTTCTATTCCAAACATGTATAACCTGGCATGTTAGTTCAGCAAAAAATACAATTATTATAAAGTTTTGGCATGCCAGCAGAAAAAGGTTTGCCATCCTAGAGCTAGGATGCTTGCTGACATCTCTGGCTCCCAGCAGTACAGGGCAGGTGTCTTAAAACACAAACGAATTGCTTAGCAGTCACTGGTTAACTTCTCTGGCGGTACTGCCAAGGGGTATAACAAACAGTTTACCTCTTGAGAGCTGTGTGTGGCTCTAGTGAGGGTCAGGGACACTGCCCCTGTCCCCTGCAACATCACTACCAACTGCTACAACACTTACCAGAGAAAGTTTTTTGTTTCATGTTGGACGTCATGAATTACATCTGGCAGCGCCATGACGTCCCCATTGACTGGTGGGAAGCTATTATCATGCCAATCCCAACACCTGGGAAGGACAGCACCCTCCCAGCCAAGGATAGACCCATCACACTGATGAGCTGTGGGTCCTAGATCATGGAAAGGATGGCAAATTGGCACCTGGTCTGGTTCTTGGAGAGGCACCATCTCCTCTCCAACGTTCAATGTTTCCATGATGGTTGGTCCTCCATTGACCACCTGATTGCTCTGGAGACTGCCATCTGAGAGGCCTTTCTCCATCAACAGCATCTGGTGGCTGACTTCTTTGACCTGGAGAAGGCCTATGACACCATCTGGCGCCATGGTATTCTTGATCCCCTTAACCAGTGGGATTTAGGGGCCACCTGCCCCTCTTTCTTTGAAGCTTCCTCTCTCACTGCACATTGTGTGTGAGTGGGGAAAACCCTACTCTTCCTCCATCATGCAGGAGAATGGAATTCCTTAAGGGAGTGAGCTAAGTGTGCCATTCTTTGTTGTTGTTGTGAATGGCTTGCCAGAAGCCATTCACAGCCTGGTACAATCATCCCTGTATGTGGATGACTTCCACATTGGGTACCAGGCTGCCACTATGCACAGCATAAAGCGTCAACTGCAGCTGGCACTCAACAGTGTCAGCTACCATGCCTCCTCATGCAGCTTGGTTCTCCCCTGAGAAAACCATCGTCATTCACCCTTGCTGACGACGGGAGCTCCATGTCGATCTCCACCTCCTACTGGCTGGCCGTTCTCTGCCAGTCATGGAGTTTGCACGTCTCCTAGTTCACCAATTTGAAAGTCTCCCTCTCTCCTTCTCCCTCCATGTCTCTCTCTGTCCTCCATAGGTCTGTCTCTCCCCTCCATCTCTGTCTCTCTCCCTTCATCTCTCTGTAAATCTCCCTTTCTTTCTCTGTCTCTCCATCTGTCGTCCAAAAGAGTGAGGCCAAAGAGGCCGATCTACATCAATCATGCATCGAACCAGGGTTTGTTTTGTTGGTGTTTTAGGGCCCTTCAGCTTCTAGGTCATTAGAGCCCCATCCACTGCATAGTTCTAATCTAGAGACTGCACAGACACTACGCTAATGCAACGATTTTTGGGTCTTAGCAGTACCCAGTTTTCCCAAGTGGCCACCCATGTTATTACTAGCTGGGGTTGTGTTGCTTAACTTCAGTGATCAGACAAGAACTGGTGTTTCCAACGCAATAAGCCGCTCCCATCGAACCAGGAAGCACAGACGCAGTAGTCGAGCTTACTATCTCTGGGTCATCAAGGCAGGCCAAAATCCATTTAGATCAGTGTTACCAAAACTTTTTTTTTGCTATGCCCCACCTAAACCTTCCTAAAATTCTTAGCGCCCCCTCCTAACATACACATAATTTTTAATATTCAAAAATTGAAATGTTCGCTAAAGAAACATTAATGATAGCTTTTAGAAAGAAATCACTAGAATATTATTGAGCAAACACAGTAGGTATATTTTTAAACCATTTAATAAAGAACTGAAATTCAAGTGCAAAATAATTTTTAAAGAAATATTTTTCTCTATTATTTTAATTAACAGTAATTATTTATTATTTAAATTTAGCAAGATCCTTGCACTTGATGCTTGCTGAAATGAATTGCGTTGGACACAGCAGTTCTCGTAAGATCACTGAAGTTAAGCAGCGCAAGATCACGTTAGTACCAACAAAGATGGTTGGTAAAGAACGTTGGGTGCTGCAAAATTTCCGTTTTCCTACGTCCTTACACCTACCTTCTCATCTCCCGCGAAGTTTCAAGCGCCCTAGGCAAGTGGGTCCACCACCGCCCCCATTAAATTCGATGCAGTTCTAAATTGTCTAAGCATCCCTCACGCCCTTTGCATTTGTCGCCTTGCCAATGCATTGGTATGACTCTGCAACAAGGCGCCTCAAGAAAGCCAACATTTAGAAAAGGCCCCAACAATCAGAGAACTTTGGGAACTCAAGGTCTATGACAATTTTAAATGGCTGATAGACTGCCTGGAAGACTGATCCTAAATAACGAAATTCTTGCACTACTTGTGGGGGATTGTTCTTGTTTGTTGGTGCTTTAGGGCCCTTCAACTACAAGGTCATTAGAGCCCCGTCCACAGCGCAGTTCTTATGCAGAGACTGCACAGACACTACACTAATGCGACGATTTTTGAATATTAGCGGTACCCAGTTTTCCCAAGCGGCCACCCATGTCAGTACTAACTGGGGTTGCGCTGCTTAACTTCAGTGATCAGACGAGAACTGGTGTGTCCAACGCAATTCGCCGCTCCCCTTGTGGGGGAGAAGGGATTCCAGCAGTGCAAGAGTTTCGTTATTTAGGATCAGTCTTCCAGAGCAATGGGGAAATAGATTCTGACGTGACTCATAGAATTATTGCTGGATGTCTGAAGTGGAGGCAGGCAAGTGGGGTCCTGTGCGACCGCCGGGTCCCAGTAAAGCTGAAGGGTAAGGTATACAGAACCGTCGTTAGGCCCGCTATGCTGTATGGCTCAGAGTGCTGGGCAGTTAGGAAGAACCATGAAAAGCAAATGCAAGTGGCTGAGATGCGAATGCTGCGCTACATGTGTGGGGGTGTCAAG
The DNA here is from genome assembly GCA_013389805.1 of Trigoniulus corallinus. Classification (NCBI taxonomy): domain Eukaryota; kingdom Metazoa; phylum Arthropoda; class Diplopoda; order Spirobolida; family Trigoniulidae; genus Trigoniulus; species Trigoniulus corallinus. The sequence continues at coordinate 3,618,522 of JAAFCE010006949.1, forward strand.
ATCTGACAGAATTAGAAACGATTACGTTAGAGGTAGCTTGGGGGTGGGAGATATTGCGGAGAAGATGAGGGAGAGTAGGTTGAGGTGGTATGGGCATGTGATGAGGAGGGGAGAGGAGGAGCTTACTAGGTCCATTGTGAGACTGCAGGTAATCGGGGGCATCAGAGGTAGGGGAAGACCAAAACGGACGTGGGAGCAGGTGGTGCAGAGGGACATGGAGTTGTGTGGGGTGGGGGTGGACCTGGTGGGGGATAGGCAGGAATGGAGGATTAGAACCCGCAGACCCGACCCTGCCTCAGGCGGGAGAAGGGTGAGATGATGATGATGAGACTGCATAACAACGAAATACTTCTGAAATTAGCAACTTCTTTGAAATTTGCCGCTTAGGTTGGACTGTCCCATGAGCTTCCTGTGCTTCAGTCTCACGTCTCCCCATCCTAAACTCTGGGGGAGTCCATTTTCGAATTGCCCCCTTGTGGGGCGTAGGCCCCACTGTGGGAATCACTGATTTAGCTACTGACAATAAAATCTTGTTTTTGGATTGCCTGAAAATGAATGCCATTCCATTCTTCTATTAGAATTTACAACTAGGAACGTGCAACACCACGTCAGGCATGAAACTAATCATTTGAAGTGCTCTTGAAATAGATACAGTCGCCATTTGCAGGGAAATTTCTCCAGTTAAGTGTTCAGGGCTAGAGTTTACTTGTGAATATTAGTTGTATTGTCCAATATTATTTGCATAAATAAACTGTTTCCCGTTCACTGATAGGTTCTCCTTGCGTCGCCGCGCAATTATTTTCTCCCAAAAATTGTAGATGCGATTGCAGCAGCTGTTAAAAGTGATAATTTCAACGTGGTATGGGTTACTGTTGGTTTTATGGCCGGAGTGAAAAAAATGGTCTACTGATCCTTCTCTTACCCCTTCCCGCCATATGGGTAATGCAGAGGTAGCGTGCTTGTCTCCCGAGGGGAACGGCGAATTCGTTGGACACACCAGTTCTCGTCTGATCACTGAAGTTAAACAGCGCAACCCCAGCTAGTACTGACATGGGTGGCCGCTTGGGAAAACTAGGTACTGCTAATACCCCAAAATCTTCGCATTAGTTTAGTGTCTGTGCAGTCTCTGCACTAGGCTCTAATGACCTTTGTAGTTGAAGGACCCTAAAACACCAACAAACAACAACAACATTGACTCCGGAGTCAGTGATTCCAGGTTCGAGGGAGCGGCGAATTGCGTTGGACGCACCAGTTCTCATCTGATCACTGCTGAAGTGAAGCAGCGCAACCCGAGCTAGTACTGATATGAGTGGCCGCTTGGGAAAACTGGGTACTGCTAATACCCAAACATCGTCGCAGTAGTGTAGTGTCTGTGCAGTCTCTGCACTAGGCTCTAATGACCTTTGTAGCTGAAGGACCCTAAAACACCAACAAACAACAACATCAACTCCAGGTTCGATACTGGATCGAGGTGGGTTGGCTTCTTTGGGGCGAGAGAGACGCCTCGAGTGCGCCTTCAGTTCGGATGGGAAGGAAATCCGGTGCCCTACCGTGTGGTGTACAATGTCATTTGCACCTAAAAGAACCCTCTGTACGATGCAACGGATACATGAGACCAAATTCCCAGGTGTAGGACTTCAGTGGAGTGCCCCAATGAACATTAGGAGCTCGGTGGAGTGCCCCAAGGAACAGTAGGAGTTCGGTGGAGTGCCCCAACGAACAGGAGGATCTCGGTGAAGTGCCCTTACGAACAGGAGAAGGAGTTCGGTGGAGTGCCCCAACGAACGGTAGGAGTAGTTCGGTAGAGTGCCTAAACAAGCAGTAGGTCGATCGTAAATTAAAAGAATGGCTGCTTTGGTCGGCAGCCGGCTGCGTCAAAATACCGTCCAATGGATCGCCCATGTGTACATTCAGAGGGACAAAGATGGGAACCCGACCCTGCCAGAGGCGGGAAAACGGTTAGTAGCTGCTTTTATCTGCATTGATATGAACTTACTTTGGTGTTTAGAGGCAGCATGCTCGATTACTGCGTCAGTGGTTCCAGGTTCGAAACTGGATTGAGGTGGGTTGGCTTCTTTCATTCGAGAGGTCCCGTGATCCCGTGTGGTGTCTTCGATGTCACCACTGGATGTTGCACTTCCCCCCACCCTAAACTACATGGAGTAAAATAGATGTAAGTTGGGAAAATTTCCTGGTGTAGGAGTCGGACATCTGGCGTTCGGTACCGAATTTACTCCACTGAAGGAAGTAGGCCGCCATATCATTAATCACTAGGCTGAGTCATTATGTCTGGAACCGGCTGCGCAGTAATGCCATCCTATAAGTAATTACTATATTCCTAATTTCGACTGGACATATGTGTACCTCTCTTCAGTGGCGTAGCCAGGGGGGGGGGAGTTAAAACCCCTCCCTTGGGCCTCGAATATAACGAAGAGGTATACCCCCTATCGAGTCTAACCCCCCCCCCCCCCTCAGAAAATCCTGGTTCATGCTATCAACAGTCATATCCCCCCTTCAGAAAATCCTGGCTACGCCACTGCCTCTCTTGCCATAGGCGCGAAATGGGCCTCCAACAAATTGATTTATCCTCCCAAGGTGCTCAGAATTCTAAGAACTGCGAGCATGACGTAGTGCTCTCATAAGGATTTGAATATGGTAAGGAAGCTATTAATCCTTTCTCCGCCTATGGCAGGGACGGGCACCCAGTTCCGTTCCTCCGGGACACCACGATATTTTGATACAACTGGCTGCAGACCTAATGCTACAACCCCTATGCTTATATATCGATGCCCGCTTACTGTTCGTTGGAGCACTTCACTGAGCTCCTACACCTGGTTCGAGAGCGGCGAGTTGAGTTGGACACACCAGTTCTTGTCTGATCACTGAAGTTAAGCAACGCAAGCCCAGTTAGTACTGACATGGGTGGTCGCTCGGGAAAGCTGGGTTCTGCTAATACCCAATAATCGTCACATTAGTGTAGTGTCTGTGCAGTCAATGCATTAGAACTATGCAGTGGACGGGTCTCTAATGACCTTGTAGTTGACGGGACCTTAAACACCAACAAACAACAACAAATACACCTGGTTAGTTCGTTGGTGTTTTAGGGCCCTTCATATACAAGGTCATTAGAGCCCCGTCCACTGCGTACTTGTAATGCAGAGACTACACACACTACACTAACGCGACGATTTTTGGGTATTAGTGGTAACCAGTTTACCCAAACGGCCACACATGTCAGTACTGGGAATTTTACGCCACCTACACGTTCCAGATAGATACCCGCCTCGGTGGAGCAGTGGGTTCCTTTTCGTTTGTTGGTGTTTAAGGTCCCGTCAACTACAAGGTCATTAGACACCCGCCCATTGCGTAGTTCTAATGCATTGACTGCACAGACACTACACTAATGCCACGATTATTGGGTATTAGCAGTACCCGGCTTTCCCGAACGACCACCCATGTCAGTACTAACTGGGCTTGCGTTGCTTAACTTCAGTGATCAGACGAGAACTGGTGTGTCCAACGCTACTCGCCGCTCCCTGGAGCAGTGGGTAGCACACTCGGTAACTGCGTCAGTAGTTCTAGGTTCGATACTGGACCGATGCGCCCCAAGTGCGCCGTCTTTCGGATAAGACGTAAAACCGATTCCCGTGTGGTGTACGATGGCATTTTAACGTAAAAGAACCCTCTGTACTATGCAACAGGTAGATGAGGGCTAATTTCCAGGTGTAGGACCTCCCCCCTGGCGTGTTAGAATGCCCAATCGAGCAGTAGACTGATTGTAAATAAGCATAGGGGTTGCAGCTTTGGTCGGCAGCCGGTTGTGGAAAACCCGTGTTCAATATATCGCCTTTATGTCCATTGAGAGGGACAAGATGGGTACCCAAACCTGCCGTAACGCGGGAGTTGCTCGCTACACGTTCCAGATAGAAAGGGTTCTGTTCTGTGCAGTGGTGACATCGTTCACGCCACGCTGTAGGGCTTACTTCCCATCAAACGATAGGCGCACTCCTGTCCAACTGAAAACATCCCGCCTCCAACTCCGCATCACAGAGGCGGACAATGAACAACGCGAGCACCAACAAACGTTTTCCAAGAGTAATTTGTTCGTAAAAGCGTTCATGACACTCCTATGGGTAAACACAAACGTTTTAGCTGGTGAATATCCGGCTTAAGTACCCTGTTGGTATTTAGATACTGTGGCTAATTCCAAAAATATTCTTACCGCGGTAAATTTTTGAATGGCGTGCCATTTGACCTTTCGCTAATACGCACGGGTATTTCCGGTGATTTGTTTCACTTTCGAAATTTCTCCTCTCCCTTCTCTCTCCTCTTTCTCCTCTCTCTTCTCTTTCTCCTCTCTCTCCTCTCTTTCTATTCTCTCTCTGTCTCCTCTCTTTCTATTCTCTCTCTGTCTCCTCTCTCTCGTCTCTCTTCCCTCTTTCTCCCCTCTCTCTAGTCTATCTCTTCTCTCTATTGTCTTTCCCAATTTCTCTATTTTCTCTCCCTTCTCTCTCTCTCTCTCTATTTTCTATCCCTTCTCTCTTCCCTCTCTCTCTCTCTCTCCTCTCTTTCTCCTGTCTCAATTCTCTCTCCCTTCTCTCTCCTCTTTCACCTCTCTATTCTCTCTCTCTGTCGCTTTTCTCTCCTCTCTTCTCTCTCCCTTCTCACTTCCTCTTTTACACCCAAACTCTCGAAGGGAGCGGCTGTATTGCGTTGGACATCACTGAAGTGAAGCAACGCAGCCCCAGCTAGTAGTCCTACTGGCATGGGTGTCCGCTTGGGAAAACTGGGTACTGATAAGTCCGAGGGTAGTGTCTGTTCCGACTCTGCATTACAACTATGCAGTGAACGGGGCTGTGATGACCATTGTAGTTGAAGAGCCCTAAAACACCAACAAAGATCCAAGGGGACAAAAATGGGTTCTCGACCCTGCACTAGGCGACGAATGAAGTAGTAATTCCTCATTTCGATTTTCTGCGGTTATAAATGGAAACAGCAACCTCACGAGTGCGTGATTGAGCGTTCAAATAGGAATATCGTTAAATATTCACAGATTTTACAATGTGTCTGTTGTTCCAGATTTTTGGGTGGAGCAACTGAACTAGGGATTGCTGCCAAGTGTGTGCCAAATTGAATTACGGAACGTCACATTAGGTTTAATAATGGATTCCCTGCCTTTCCACATGTTATCAAGCAATTAGTTTCATTTCTCTGATGTTTTTTTTCTTCATTTTTAGCCTATTTACATCTCATTTAGGTTACAAATAGTTGTTGGAATTTTTTTATGAGTTGCCATCGGTGTTGTGGCTCCAGATGTTTGCCAAAAAAGCTGTTATTTCGTGGTCCCTTTTATTGCTAAATCTATGGCGGTTCAAAAGACAAATAACATTCACGCACAACACTGCTTTCCTAACACAATGGTGATGAATGGGCCCCACTTACTTCCCTGCAACTACTAACCACTTTTCCCGCGTATGGCAGAGCGGCTGTACTGCGTTGCACACAGGCGGCTCGTGGGGCAGGCAAACCTAGGCGGCTGCATAGGGCGGCAAATTTCATAGGGGCGGCTGATTTCAGAGGTACTTCCTTGCCATGCAGTCTATCAGTCATTTAAAATGTTCATAGTCCTGGGATTCCCAAATTTCTCTGATTGGTTGGGCCTTTTCTAAATGTTGGTATTGGGACAAATGCCAAGCATGTGAGGGGCGCTTGGACAATTTAGAACTGTATTAGATTCAATGGGGGCGGCGGTGATGGACCCATTTGCCTAGGGCGCCTGAAACTAACGAGTCTGCCCTGGTTGCACACAACAGTTCTCGTTTGACCACTGAAGTTAAGAAACGCAACCCCACCTAGTACTACCATGGGCATTGTGGCGTCACCCAGTGAGGTGTCACCGCTTCTTCTGCTTTGGTGTCCCTGTGTGTGCCCGGGGTAGAATAGGCACACTGCATACCTGCATGTCATAAGAGGCGACAAAAAAGGGTGACTTTTTCTTGCCCCTGATTGGACAACACCACTATCATCTTTGTCCGTCACTTGTGTTCTGGACAGGATGATATCATCATCGTGGTTGTCAGTGTCCTTCTTGTGTCCTTTACTGGATGACTGTTTGACTTGTTCTCGGTCGATGTAGGCTCCTCACTGAGGTGACCGTAAATAAACGCCTACCCATGTGTTAGCCATGCATGGAGACCCACACCCCTGGGAAAAGTGGCTCCTGGTGATTGAGGAGGTGCATGCCCTGCGATGTCTCTGGGCCACCCCACACTTGTGAGGTGGCTGACAGACATCGAGGATTAAGGTTGCGACCTACAGCCCCAACACATCACTTTGGCCACAGCTTCCAGGGAAAACTGGTGGCCAAGGCAGATACCTGGTCTTTGTCAACCGGCTGGGGGCGCATAAGTGTTTATGCCCCCTAGGGTTGCTGCAAGTGGACCGGCAGTCAACCCCGATGCCAATGGTCCAGTACTTGGGGATTATGCCACCCTTGCAGTATCCTGTCCGAGGAATCTCGGTGACCTGAATGGGCGTTTCCGTGTTGGGCTCCGTGGTGGGTGAGACCTGCAGGCGGGGAATTTAAAATAATTTAAATTATGGCAACTAAGCAGAGGCTGGGGGCCTCATCAAATAACCCCACCCCTTTACCTTCTCCTTTACTGTCTTGTGTTGAGCTGGAAGATGGTGGGCTCAGTCCCACCCAACTGAGTGGGCCAGCTGCCATTGGGCTGATGGAAACAAATGCTTCTCCAACTAAGAGGCCACGTTCACCCCGTCAGCCAACTGGATCAGGGAACGCACCTGTGGCGTCTGTGGCATCGGCACCTGTCCTTAACAAGAGGAAACGACCTCTTAGCCTTAAGGTGCAGGGCTCCACCATCGATGTGAAGCATGTTCCTGCATCTAAGGTCTTAGGTGCTGTCAAAACAGTTACCACACCTCCTTCCTATCCTCCCGGGTTTCTTTCCATCTCTGGGGAGGATGGTGCAGCCTTGGGGAAGGCGTCGCCCTTCCTTATCACTAAAGCCATCAAGGGCATTGCCAGTGATGTGACTTCCGTCAAGAAACTGTGCAATGACACCTTGTTGGTGGAGGCATCTGCCCCCCACCAGATCGAGGTTTTACTGAAAATGTGGAAGCTCGGTGACTTCCCCATTCTGGTCGAACCCCACCGCACCGTAAGCACCAGTCGAGGTGTGGTGCAGTGCCTTGACCTATGCTGGCAGTCAGAGGAGTAAATAGCGGAGGAGCTCAGAGACCAGGGTGTGGTGGCTGTCTGCTGCACCTCGGTTCTGCGGGATGGAGAATCCTGCCCTTCTGACACCTTGGTGTTGACCTTTGGTATGCCCAAGGTGCCAGAATACATCAAGGCTGGCTACCTCTGCTTACCAGTACGTGCCTTCATACCGAGCCTGTTTAGGTGCTTCAAATGCCAGTGCTATGGCCATGGTCAGAATTCCCGTTCTGCCAAGGCCATGTGTGGAACTTGTGGGCAGGGAGACCATTCCCCTGAGTCTTGTAAGAATGCACCTTTTTGCATAAACTGTAAGGGCAACCACCCCGCCTCTTCTTGATATTCCCCACTGGGCTGCAGGAACGCGCTTTACAGGAGTTGCATGTCCAGAAGGGTAGTAGCGTTTAGGATGCGTGGTAGCTGCTAGCCTTGCCAGGGACCTCCAATTGTGGAGTATCCTATGCAGGTGCTGCAAAGGCAGCTGCTGTGTCATCTGTCTGCACCCAGACTGACATGCTACCTCAGCTCCCCCCTCTCATCCGTTTATTGCCCACTCGGGCCTGCAGGGTCCATGGGGTGCCGGTCTGTGCTAGCATTGGCTTCCAGACGGACCACCGGCGGTGGCTCCACCACCGCCTCTGGCACATGCATGGCCCCCAATAATGGCGGTGCCAGCCTCCTTGGAGGCCCCAGATGCCTCTCATCACAGTGAGGCATCTCCCTTAAAGGCCTCCCTCCCTGTCTCAGCCCAGCCAGCCACCTCCATGGAGGGGGTGGTGGTTGAGACAGGAGGAAAGAAACTAGGGACACCTACCACTCCCACAGTGGGACGCATGTTATTGGTTTGTCCACCCAGGCTCTTTGGCCAATGGCAGAGGGCATGGGGTGGTAGCATGCCCCAACTGGGGCACGATGGGGATTCCTCCTTCGAGATGGAGGAGGACGACACAATTGAAGGCACCCTTCCCTTTCCTGCAGTGGGATGGAGAAAATTGAGGAATAGAAATAAGCCACCTAAGCTCATGTGATGATAAATTTCCTACAAAACAACTGTCGAGGGTTTTCCCACAAGAGGGACGAGATCACACTGCTGATCTCACGACACAACCCCGTCTGCATCTCCCTTCAGGAGATCCTGTATCATAGTGATACCCCCATTTCGTTATGCAGCAAGGAAGCCACCCTGTGGGAAGGGTGGCTATCCTTATCCAGAATGGGTGCATGTACGTGCCATTGGCTTTGCAGACGCCTCTGCAGGCAGTGGCTGTCTCACTGCAGCTGGCTGTGCCTCCTGGGATTGATATCCCATTGGGCAGACCTCGATTCCCTCACAGCCCAGCTTCCAAGACCCTTCCTGATTATGGGTGATTTTAATGCCCATAATCCTCAATGGGGCTCGGACAGTCACAACCCCCAAGGGCGACTTGTGGAACAATGGGTGTCACACAATGGCCTCATTGTTCTAAACACAGGTGCCCCCATGCATGTGATGACTGCCACTGGTGGTCTTTCATGTATAGACCTATCCATCTGCTCTCCTGGGTTGGCACCAGGTTTGCAATGGGAGGTTCCGTCAGACCCTTGTGGAAGTGACCACTTCCCCATCAAGTTTAGCAGTGGAGATGGGGCATTGCCCCAACACCCACCTAGGTGGTGTCTGCATCGGGCGGACTAGGAGGATTTCGCCCACCGTATCTACTTTTGCCCACTGTGATTTTGATGGGGTCAACGACCTAGTGAGTCACTTCACAGAGGTGGTGGTCGGGGCGACATTGGCATCTGTCCCCCAGAGCTCGTGCAACCCACCACGAGCACGGGTGCCATGGTGGACAGAGGAGTGTCAGAGTGCGATTCGGGCTCGCCAGCAAGCCCTTCGCAGCTTCCAGTCTCGTCCTACCAAAGCCAATCATGTCGACTGTCTCTAATCCCGGGCATATGCATGGCGGGTTATCAAGGAGGCCAAACGCTCCTCATGGAGTCAGTACGTCTCCTCACTTACCCATCACACGCCCTCCAAGAAAGTCTGGGAAAAGCTGAGAAAGATCCAAGGGAGGTATTTACCATCATGTGGCTCTGGTCTCCTCATGCACGGGAGACACCTACTTCTGCCGTATGAGGTGGCTGAGGAACTGGCAAGGGCAAGGACTTTGCAGCCATCTCCAGTTCTCAGCACTACATGCCAACATTTCTTCAACAGAAGCAGGCTGCAGAACGCCATCCAATGAATTTCAGTGGTGGTGTCACTGAGGGGTATAACAATTCATTTACCCCTTTGGAGCTGCGGGCAGTTCTAGCCAGTGCCAGGGACACTGCCCCTGGTCCAGATAGCATCCACTATTAAATGCTATGACACCTACCAGAGAAGGGCGTTAGTTACCTCCTTGAGGTTTTTAATTACATTTGGCAGCAGCATGAAGTCCCTGCAGGCTGGTGGGAGGCTACTATAATCCCACTCCAAAAACCTGGGAAGGATAGTAGCCTACCAACAAATTATAGACCCAATTCATTGACGAGTTGTCTTTGCAAAACGATGGAACACATGGTTAATTGGCGCCTGGGCTGGTATCTGGAACGGCACCACCTTCTTGCCAATGCCCAATGTGGCTTCTGTGCTGGCAGGTCTCCAGTGGATCATTTGATCACACTGGAGACTGCAGTATGTGAGGCCTTTCTCCACAAACAGCATTTGGTGGCTGTCTTCTTTGATATGGAGAAGGCATACGATACCACATGGCGCCATGGCATACTGGAGACCTTGCACCGGTGGGGGCTCAGGGGTAATTTGCCTCTCTTACTCCATAGGTTTTTGTCCAACGGACCTTCAGAGTGGGTGTGGGTAACACCAACTCCTCTGCCTTTATCAGGAGAATGGTTTCCCACAGGGGAGCGTCTTGAGTGTGATGCTCCTTGCTGTTGCAGTGAATGGCTCACCATCTTCCATTCACACCCTGGTAGAGTCATCCCTATTTGTGGACGACTTCTCTATGAGGTACTGGGCTGCCACAATGCACAGCATTGAGCATCAGCTGCAATTGGCACTAAATAGTCCAACGAGTTTGCCACCTCTCGTGGCCAAAAGTTCTCCCCTGACAAAACAACAGTCATGCACTTCTGTCATAAGCGAGGGCTTCATCCTGAGCCTCAGCTTACCCTGAACGGCTGCCTCCTCCCAGAGGCAGCCCGGTTTCTTGGTCTCCGTTTTGACAACCGTCTGACATGGGTACCACACTTGAGGGAGCTGAAGTCTAAGTGTCTTTTCTCCCTTAATATTCTGCAGTGCCTGCAGGGAACTGGTTTTGGGGCAGATCGAACAGTGATGCTTTGGCTCTACAGATCACTCGTTCGATTACGTCTTGATTATGGCTGTGGCATGTATGGCCTGGCCACTCTGTGTACTCTCCAGATGCTGGACAGTGTACATCACGCTGGCATCTGGTTGTCCATTGGGTCCATCTGCACGACTGCATGCCTTTATGCTGAGACTGGGGAGCCTCCACTGACTGTGTGGCAGCAGTACTTGGCTAAAAGGGCAGCCACAGCACCCTACACACTCAGCCGTTTTTAGTCACAATCTGCAACAGCCATTCGACCGCCACCCAGGGGTTCCACCTCCATTTGGCATGTGGTGGATGGATGGTATTGCTGGCCTGGGTGTCACTCTACCTAAGGTGCAGCCTGTACTGGCGGCCTCTGTGTCGCCATGGACAGTGCCAGAGCCGAGTTTTTTCCCCCAAACCAGTACTGATAGGTCAGTGTACCAACAAGACTTTGGACGCCTCTCTCTGACCTATCAGGGCCATGTTTTTATTTACATGGATGGGTCGAAGGATGGCACCTTGGTGGGTTGGTCAGTCTTTACAACTGGTCATCTCATAGAGGACCGCCTTCCAGGCGTCACCAGAACTCATCCAATTATTGAATGACACACTTCATTGTTGTGACTGACTCCCTATCCTCCCTTCAGCTGTTGCACACCCTTTATGGCAGACATGCCATCGTCCAGGGTGTGCACAGATTGCTACTCATGATTCATAAGCAGGGCAAGACAGTGTTGTGTATGTGGGTCCCGGGGCATGTTGGCATCATGGGCAACGAGAGGGCGGATGCCCATGCCCGTCATGTGGCCCACTTGCCAGATGTACCCAACACTGCTGTCCCCTCCTCCGATGCTCTCTCGACGGTGCAGCGGGCCATCCATGAACAATGGCAGTCCCAGTAGTTTGCAGAGACCACCAACAAACTCAGCACACTGAAGGCATGAGCACCCAGTGCACTGCAGTGTCCTCATGCCACCAGTCACGGAGAGAGGGGGAGCAGTGAATTGCGTTGGACACACCAGTTCTCGTCTGATCACTGAAGTTAAGCAGCGCAAGCCCAGTTAGTACTGACATGGGTGGTCGCTCGGGAAAGCTGGGTACTGCTAATACCCAATAACCGTTGCATTGGTGTAGTGTCTGTGTAGTCTATGCATTAGAACTATGCAGTGGACAGGTCTCTAATGACCTTGTAGTTGACGGGACCTTAAAACAACAGCAACAATGGAGAGAGGAGGTTGTGCTTGCTCAGCTGTGAATCGGTCACACATTCCTCACCCACTCCTACTTTCTGTGGGGTGAGGATCAACCATGGTGTGACTTCTGTTGGGAGCCTCTCACTGTGGCACACATCTTTAGTCACTGTGAGAGATACCATGAACTTAGATGCAGACTGGGAGTCAGTACAGTGCTCTCCACCTCACTTGGGGAAAACCCCCAGGAGGTTGAGAGCTCACTTGTATTTGTGAAGGAGGCTGGCCTCTTTCACAAAATTTGATTATACACATTTTCTTTTCAGCCCACTTTCACTTTATTCCTGTATCATTTTGGCTTTTGCCTTTTTATTTCTGTGTCTGTTTTGGCTTTTGCCACTTTTATTGTTATGTCTGTTTTGGCTTTTGCTGCTTTTATTTTTATGTCTGTTTTGGCTTTTGCCGGTAATTATTCTTCCATATTTATTTGGCAAGTGCCTTGTGATTCTTATTACTTTTAGTGGCTTTTTGCCCTTTTTATTGCCATCATGGTGGGATGGCCATTTACACCCCCACCATGGTGATTTGTCTTTCTGGGCCCTAAAACACAAACAAACCTCTGCTTTGGTGTCACCCCATTTCTCATGGTGTGAGTGGTGTCATCCAGTGCGACTTGCACCCCCTAGTGATGCCACTTACTGTGGCCAGTGCCAGATTTAGATATTGAGAGGCCCTAGGCTTTTTCAATTTTAAGCCCCTTTTCACAGGCATTTTTTAGGTTTTGAAGCCCACTAAATGCTGAGGCCCTAGACTTCAGCCTACTTAGCCTAGTGGTAAATCTGGGACAGACCATTAGTGGTGGCCACATGGGAAAACTGGGTATTGCTAAAACCCAATAATCTTTGCATTAGTGGAGTTTCTGTGCAGTCTCTGCATTAGAACTATGTGGTGGACGAGGCTCCAACCACCTTGTAAATGAAGGGCCCTAAAACCCCAACGAACCAAAAGCGTTGCTTCACTTTGGTGATCAGGTGAGAACTGGTGTGACCAACACAAAACAGGCGCTCCCAGCTTTAGTCAGAAGCCAGCTGCGTCAGTGCCGTCTTAATAGCATGGGCCCCTGGTCAAGGCAATGTGCTATGGCCCTTACAACAAAAACTCACAGGAATAATATATAAATGATAATTTGTCATGCAACATTAGCATGCGGCCCCCGGGCAAGTGCCAAGCAGACCCAAACGTTATGACGGCATTGGGCTGTGTCAAAATCACCTTGTAGTTCAAGGACCCTAAAACACCCACGACCCGAAGCAACCCAGCTAGTACTAACATAGGTGACCGCTTGAGAAAACTGGGTTCCACTAATATCCTAAAATCGGCGCATTTGTGTAGTGTCTGTGCCAGGGCCTGCGCGAGGCGGGTTCAGCGCGTTCACGGATCCAAGCCCCGCACGGGGGCCTCATGAAAAAGTAAAATGTTTCTTCCTACAAAAGGCCTGCAAAATATTTTTCAACCTGTCCCTGCAAAAGCTTGCGCCGGCACTGTATCTGTGCAGTCTCAGTGGACGGGACTCTAATGACCTCGTAGTGGAAGGGCCCTTAAACACCAACAAAAAAATTGGGAATACTGCGTACTGCTAATACCCAAAAGTCGTCGCATTAGCCTAGTGTCTGTGAGGTTCCTGCTTTAGGAAGGGGCTGTAATGACCTTGTAGTTTAAGGGCCCCAAGACACCAACGTAACAAAAACAAGCCCATATAATATTGGTCTGAGTGGCCGCTTGGTTTTGTTGGTGTGTTAGGGCCCTTCAACTACGATGGTCATTATAGCCCGGTGCCAGTGCTATTTGGGATTGCGTTGTCTGACCTTCGTGATCATACGAGAACTGGTGTGTCCAACGGGGTATCCGCTTAGGACACCCCGTCGTAACAGGTAACAGCGTGGTGGCTGTGCAGGTCCGGTTTTAGCACCACGCAGTGGACGCGGCCGTAATGCGCATTGTAGTTGATGGCCCCTAAAACACCAAGAAAGAAACCGTACCCGCTAATGTCAGAGTCGGGGTACCTGCATAGTTTGGGTACTTGGCCCTCAGGTACAAACAATACCATTCGCGGTCGTCGTCCCCCCCCCCACGCCAACGAAGCGTTTTGTTGACGTATTTTTTGGTAAAATGACTAACGCCTGACACAGACCTATGTTCTCCCTTGTTGCCCTGGTGCGCTCTTGGAAAATGGTGCCCGAGGACCACCATTCCCCCCTCGCCGCCTTCAGAGCGGCCGTATTGCGTTGGACACACCAGTGCTCATCCGATCACCAAAGTTAAGCAACGCAACCCCAGCTAGTACTAATATGGGTGGCCGCTTGGGGAAGCTGGGTACCGTTAATAGCCAAAAATCATCGCATTGGCGTAGTGTCTGTGTAGTATCTGCAGTAGAACCAGGCAGTGGACGGGGCTTTAAAGACCTTGTAGTTGCAGGGCCCTACTTAACTTTCACTTGGATTCCTCAGGAGACTGCATACTTAGGGTCAGTTGTCGACTGTTGAAGTTAGGGCCTTGAGACGCTTACTCTGGTGCCGTCTTAGCAGCCTTATGGGCCCCTTGGCAACAAGACAAACCAAATCCCACGTAGTACGAGGTTGGGTAACTGTTTGGGAATACTGGGCACTGCTGATACCCAACCGTCGTATCAGTGTGGTGTCTATATCAAGAGTGTGGGCCCTAAATCTAAAAGCCCCCTAGTTACACTACTGAATTCGCATTTTTGACCCACAGCGACATTATGGCGAACTGGGGATCCGGAACGTTCGCCCCCGACATTTCGCCCTCGAGTACTTTTCGCCCCCGGAGCTTTCGCCCCCACACATTTCGCCCCTCGGACGTTTCGCCCCCGAACATTTCGCCCCTCGGATGTTTCGCCCCTGGGAGGGCAAATGGCCGTTTTTTTTGTTAATTTTTGTTATTCTGTTTTTGGTAAGGTAAAATGCCAGCGTAAATATCGCGAATAATGTAAATTAGAGTAAATATCGTCATTGCCAGTTAGGTTAGGCATGGCCGGTTTTTTTGGTTATTCTGTTTTTACCTAGAAAAACAGCATTGTTCGTTTGGACCTTCTTCCTGAGTGTTTAAAGGAATAGGTAAGGTAAAAATTCAGCAATTTCGGCAAGAATTCTACGCATTGTGGAAGACATCAACGATAGAAATTTAATAGACTTTCTGAAAGGCATAGCCTACAATTTCGAATTTTAGGTTATGTTTGCATTTTTTTATGTGACTGTCTTGCTTAATGTTTGCGTTTTTTTTTTATTTTTATTAAACTGTGGCACTTGCCGAATTATGCATTACTCCTACAACTACGTTTGTTCTGCATGACACCTGCACTTCGTGGTGCAGCAGTATATAAGGGGCAGCCAATGTTTTCATGCTGAATCATTGATAAATTTGTTTGGGGACAGCCTGAAATTTGATATCCGTTAATTCATTTTACCACGGAATTTAAAGAAATGATATTAATTAAAAAAAACCACTAGTGCCCTAAAAATCGACGCGTTTTAGTCTATATGTTTACGGACTCCGTTTGATTTTCGGACATAAGGTAGCGACACGCGCATGCGCCAAATTTTACGTTGGTCGTTTTAAGCATCGACGCTGCCGCTATTTTTTAAGTACAGTTTAGCAGACGAACATCACTTAAAACACTTTGACGACGTACATTTTACGTTTCAAGTTTTACGTTTACGTCGTTTGCCCTAACTATCTATTATTACAGTAAACAGCGCAACAAAAACCGGCCATTTACCCTCCCAGGGGCGAAACATCCGAGGGGCGAAATGTCCGAGGAGCGAAATGTGTGGGGGCGAAAAGTACTCAGGGGCGAAATATCGGGGGCGAAAAGTCGGGGGCGAAACTTCCGTAAACCGGCGAACTGTGGGACGGTGTATTGACGACGCCGGCTGCCAACCAAAACTGCCGCTAAAATCGACAACTGCTAACCCTTTCCCCGTCTATGGGCGGGGATTCGGAACATTCGCCCCCCCCCCCGACGTTTCGCCTCCGACATTTCGCCCCTGACTACTTTTCGCCCCCACACATTTAGCCCCTCGGACGTTTCGCTCCCAAACATTTCGCCCCTAGGAGGGCAATGGAATTTTAGTTTATGTTTTTGTCTCTTTTATTTTTTAAAAAAAATTATTATTATATTAAAAAAAAGAAAAAAATGTCTGGGGTGGTGGACATCATCAAAAATGAGGGAGAATAGGCTGAGGTGGTATGGATACGTCATGGGAGGGGAAGAGGAGCTCGTTATGTCCTTTCCAGAAATGCAGGTGGTCGGTAGCACCCGGTGCAGGGGGGAGACCGAAGCAGACGTGGGATCAGGTTTTCCTGAAGGACATGGCAGTGTGTGGGGTGGACGGGGACCTGGTTGGAGATAGATGGGAGTGGATGATTAGAACCCGCAGACCCCACCCTGCCACAGGCGGGATAAAGGTGTGATGATAACGATTACTCAGAAAAAGGCCCGAATGAACAATGCCGTTTTTCTAAATAAAAACAGAACAACAAAAATCACCGCCATTTGCCTTCCCAGGGTCGAAACGTCCGAGGGGCGAAAAGTACTCAGGGGCAAAACTTCCGTAAACCCTATGGCGGGGTCAGGCAGCCACCTTTGTCCTTCCGAATGGATGCATGGGCGGTATTTTGACGCAGCCACTTGCGGATCAGAGCTGTAGCCCCTATGCTTCTTTATCGTCGGTCTACAGTTCGTTGGGACACTCCATCCACGCCTTGTCCCCTCAACCTGTTGTATAGCTGAGAGTGTTCTTTTACGTGCATTTGACATTGTAGGCCTACACCAAAACGGGACTACGGAAGACGCACTTGGGACCTTTCTCTCCCCAAAGAAGCCAACCCACCTCGATCCACTATCGAATCTGGAACCGCTGGCGCAAGAATCGAGCACGCTACGTCCTGTGCCACCGAGGCGTGTCCACCCCAATCTGCACTTCTATGCTGATTTATTGTCGGCCTACTCTTGGTCGGGGCACTCCACTGAGCACCTAATCCAGGATAATTTGTCCCAAACGCACCAAACGTGCCATCCTACTTGTTTGTTGTTTGTTTGTGTTTTAGGGCCCTTCAACTACAAGGTCATTAGAGCCCCGTCCACCGTGCAGTTCTTATGCAGACACTGCACAGATAGACACCACACTAATGCGACGATTTTTGGATACTAGCGGTACCCAGTTTTCCCAAGCGGCCACCCATGTTAGTACTAACTGGGGTTGCGTTGCTTAACTTCAGTGATCAGACGAGAACTGGTGTGTCCAAAGCAATTTGCCGCTCTGCCATCCTACGGACAGCGTACTAAGGACCTCCCTTCTCTCGACTCCCCAACAAACAGTAAAAGCTCGGTGGAGAGCCCAGAACCAACAGTAGGCTGTTGGATTGCAGCCGTTATCGGCAGCCGACTGCGTCAAAACATCGTCCAAAGGATAGTCCATGGATGTGCCCCAACGTGCCGTTTATTTTCCCATTTCGAACGTAATGTGGTTGCTTTACCCGCCTCGGTGGCACAGTTTGTAGCACGCTCGGTAGCTGCGTCATTAGTTCTAGGTTCGATCCTGGACCGAGGTGGGTTGGCGTCTTTCGCCCGAGAAAGAGAGAGTGCGGCCCCGAGTGTCCCTTCTTTCGGATGAGAAACAAAAGCCAGGTTCCCTGTAGTGTACGATGGCATTTGCAAGTCAAAGAACCCTCTCTCCTATGGAACGGGTAGATGAGGCAAGATGTCCAGGTGCACGAGTTCGCTCCCTGGCGTTGCTTTTGTTTTGTTGGGGTTCTAGGGCCCTTCAACTACAAAGGTCATTAGAGACTCGTCCACTGCTCAATTCCAATGCGGAGATTGCGCAGTCACTACACTAATTCGATAATTTTTTGGGTATTAGCGATACCCAGTTTTCCCTACCGGCCACCCATGTTAGTACTAGCTGGGATTCCGTTGCTTAACTTCAATAATCAGACGCGTTGTTGTTGCTGTTTGTTGGTGTTTTAGGGCCCTTCAACTACAAGGTCATTAGAGCCCCGTCCACTGTGTATTTTTGATGCAGGGACTGCACAGACACTACACTAATGCGACGATTTTTGAATACTAGCGGTACCCAGTTTTCCCAAGCGGCCACCCATGTCAGTACTAACTGGGGTTGTGTTGCTTAACTTCAGTGATCAGACGAGAACTGGTTTGTCCAACTCAATTTGCCGCTCCCGTAGTTCTAATGCACAGACACTACACTAATGCGACGATTTTTGGGTATTTGCAGTACCCATTTTTCCCAAGCGGCCACCCATGTCAGTACTAGCTGGGATTCCATTGCTTAACTTTAATGATGAGACGGGACTGGTGTGTCGAACGCTATAAGCCGCTCCCGATGGCGTCGGCGAAATACCCTAACGAACAGTAGACCGACGAT
Source organism: Trigoniulus corallinus (assembly GCA_013389805.1). Taxonomy (NCBI): domain Eukaryota; kingdom Metazoa; phylum Arthropoda; class Diplopoda; order Spirobolida; family Trigoniulidae; genus Trigoniulus; species Trigoniulus corallinus. The sequence continues at coordinate 3,636,727 of JAAFCE010006949.1, forward strand.
CAATAAGCATGCGGGTTGCAGCTTTGTTCGGCTACCGACTGTGCAAAAACACTGTCCATTAGATCGGCCTTGTGTCCATTCACAGGGACAAGATGGGTACCCGACCCTGCCATAGGCTGGAAAGGGGTTAGGACAGTTGGGTTAGGAGTTGCTTTGAGGCTAACGTGGTTTGTTTGCTTGTCAAATGCATCATGTGCTCGAAATTTGAATGTTGATTTGCTTCGTTTTTTTATTCAATTTCTGGCGTTTCAGACAAGTCAAATAACTTACAGTAAGTGGATGCACTAAGGTTTTCTTATTGTTGTTTGAACAATTGTTCAAATGCATTTAATAAATGCGACCCATTAATTATTCACAAGCGACAAGAGAAGCTTTCTTATAAATGAAGCAATGGCTTTTTCTTGACATCGATAACTTGACTATGACGTCATTTCTTTAGCGTCTTTCCATTGACTTACCGGTTAAATTATTATCCAACTGACGAATTGAACAACAGACTCTTTAAGCAGAAAATTTGGGATTTGCTGGGGAGCGCCTTATTGAGTTGGACACACCAGCGAAGTGAAGCAACGCAACCCCAGCTAGTACTGACATGGGTGACCGCTTGGGAAAACTGGGTACCGCTAATACCCAAAAATCGTCTCATTGAAGTAGTGCCTGGGCAGTCTCTGCATCAGAACTATGCAGTGGAAGGGGCTCAAATGACCTTGTAGTTGCAGGGCCCTATGGGAGCGGCTTATTGCGTTGGACACGCCAGTTCTCGTCAGATCACTGAGATTAAGCAACACAACCCCCGCTATTACTAACATGTGTGGCCGATTGGGAAAACTGGGTACCGCTAATACCCAGAAAATTGCCGCATTAGCATAGTGTATGTGTAGTCTCGGCATCCCGGGGCTCCACTGCCGTTGTAGTTGAAGGACCCTAAATTTAACACCAACGAAACAAACAAAAATCGAAGGGCATTAGAACGGCCTTCATTCGAACTACGCAGTGGACGGGGCTATAATCACATTGTAGTTGAAGGGCCCTAAAACACCAACCAACCGAACGAAAAGGAATTGGGATTTGCTTATTGCCAATCCGCCGGTTCCTGCTTTAGAAATAGTAGAGAATGTCGTTATTCCGTGGATTTTTCGGGCAACTCCTAACCCTTTTAACGCTTATGGCAGGATGGGGTGCACAGGGCCGGCGCGAGGCGGACTTAGCGCGTTCGCCCGGCGGGCCTCTATATCACAAAATGTAAAATGTTTTTTCCTACTCGCGACGGCTCTGGGGCTGCAGGAGGTAGTGTGCTCCATGTCAGTCTCTAGTGGTTCCATGTGCGATGCTGGATCGAGGTGGGGCTCAAGAGAGGTCCCGAGTACGCATTCAGTTGGACGGGATGTAAAACCGTTGCCCTGTGTAGTGTGCACCCTGTCAACGTACAACCCTTTCTACTATGCACCGGGTAGATGAGACATAATGCTCAGGTGTAGGAGCTCGGCGGGCTGCCCTAACGATAAATAAGCCCAGACCTTGCAGGTAAGGTCGGCAGCCGGCTGCGTCAATAACCTATCCAACAAATTGCCAATGTGTCCATCCAGAGAGACTAATGTGGGTACCCGACCCTGCCAGGGGCGGGAAAAGGCTTAGTAGTTGTTTTAAACTTGAAGCAGTAGAAATTCCAAATGTTATGAATTCCACTTGTGGCTGGACTTGAAATGTCCGCACTAGTTGAAGGCAATTCCTCAAGGTCAAATCCCGGCCCTAGGGACAAAAGCCCTAAGGATAATATATTTCCTGAAAAAGGCCATCTGTACCGTGTTTCCCCGAAAATAAGACCTACCCAAAAAGTAAGACCTACCAAGATTTTTCAGGATGTGCTTAATGTAAGCTCTTCCCGGAAAATAAGCCCTAGGAGAGCCCTAAGGCAAAGAGCACATCCGTTTTTGTTTCCTGCATCTGATAGGGTGATTTCATTAAAGGGAGTAGTGAGTATAGAGCAACGATTCTCAACCACTGTGCCGCCACTGCCAATACTCATACGTGACGTCAGACAAGTCGTTTAATCGGTTCTGCCTTCCTTGGAGGGACTGGCTGAAGCAATGGGCATGAATATTACTGTTCTTACTACTCGCCAAAAAGCATAGGGCTAGGTTACAAGTAGCAGGGGAGGGTATCCATTTTGTCTCTCCGAGTGGACACAAGGGCGATATATTGGACAGTGTTTTCCCTCACCCGGTTGCCGACCAAAGCTGCAACCCCCTATCCTTTTTATCATCTCTACTGTTCATTGGGAAATTCCACTGCATCCAGGGGGGTGAGGTCCTACACCTGGAAATTTTGCTTCCTCTACCCGTTCCATAACAGGTTCTTTCACGTGCAAATGCCATCGTACGTGACGCAGAACCTTGGTTTACTTCTCATCTGAAAGAAGGCGCACTCAGGGCTTCTCTCTCGCCAGAAAAATCTGACCCAACTCGGTCCAGTATCCAAGCCAAAAACTACTGACGCCGTTACTGAGCGTGCTTCCCACTGCGTATATTACAGAAAAGAATAAGACATTCCCCGAAAATAAGCCCTAGTGCTTATTTCGGCAAAAAAATTGAAATAAGACAGTGGCTTATTATCGGGGAAACACGGTTGTTCAATGAGAATCCATCTCGCAACCATGGACTCAGGTTGTTGTTTGTTGGAGTTTAAGGTCCCGTCAACTACAAGGTCATTAGAGACCCGTCCACTGTATAGTTCTAATGCATAGACTGCACAGACACTACACTAATGCGACGATTATTGGGTATTAGCAGTACCTAGCTTTCCCGAGCGACCACCCATGTCAGTACTAACTGGGCTTGCGTTGCTTAACTTCAGTGATCAGACGAGAACTGGTGTGTCCAACGCAACTCGCCGTTCCCCCCATGGACTCAGGAGGTGAAGGGTCTTCAGCAATGTGGCATTCAAACCCGTAGGTACTCCAAGGAGGGACGAGGAAAGGAACTGATAATAGGCAAGAGCCGGGGGGTCCTTTTAATGAGGGGGTATGGACACGTAATGAGAAGAGGGTAGGAGGAGCTCATTAGGTACATTTCAGAATTGTAGGTGGTTGGAATCACCAGAGGCAGGGGGATACCGAAGCACACGTGGGAGCGGGTTGTCCGTAAGATTAGTATAGGGTGTGGGGTGGACGGCGATAGTGGGGGATATGCGAGAGTTGAGGGCTAGAACCCGCAGACCCGACCCTGCCAAAGGCGGGATAGGGGTATTATGATGTTCTGGAGGTCCTTTTAGTTATGAGAAAGGGAGCGGCCGATCGATCCGTGTCGTCCGATAACTGAAGTTAAGCTACGCATCCCCAGCTAGTACTAACATGGGTGGCTGCTTGGGAAAACTGGGTAGAGCTAGTATCCAAAAATCATCTCATCAGAACTAAAGAGTGGACGGGGCCCTAATGGCCTTTTAGTTGAAGGACCCTAAAACACCAACAAACAAACAATTAGGAGAAAACTGAGTAGGGCTACTAACTAAGCTTTCAGTTGGATTCTTCAGCAGTCCGCATACTTATGGTCAGTTGTCGACTGTTGAAGTTAAGGCCTTTAGACGCTTACTCTAGTGCCGTATTAACAGCCTTATGGGCCCTTGGCAAGGCAAAGTACTGGGGCCCGTACGACTACCACTCACAGAAATAATATGTAAATGATCAATTGACATACACAGATTGGCATGACGCTCTCGGGCAAGTTTCTAGCAGGACCCGGGGGCTGCTTATTGCGTTGGACACACAAGCTCTCGTCTGATCACTGAAATTGAGCAACGCAACCGCAGCTAGTACTGACATGGGTGGCCGCTTGGGAGAACACAGCTAATATCCATAATCGTCGTAACAGCCTAGTGTCTGTTTAGACTCTGCATTAGAACTACGCAGTGGACGGGGCTCTAATGACCCTGTAGTCGAATGGCCCTAAAACACCAACAAACCAACCCAGCGGGGCCGTACGTTAACGCGTCACTGGCCTGGCCTACACTACCGAAGGAACGCCACGTCGATATTTCGGTAATTATATTATTCAACGGTAATCAAAATGTGGAGAATTACAGGCGGGCGGTGAAGACCCCGGCCCCGGTGGGAGCGGCGAATTGCGTTGGACACACCAGTTCTCGTCTGATCATGGAAGTTAAACAGCACAACCCCAGCTAGTACTGACATGGGTGGCCGCTTGGGAAAACTGGGTACTGCTAATACCCAAAAATCGTCGCATTAGTGTAGTGTCTGTGCAGTCTCTGCATAAGAACTATGCAAAGGACGGGGCTCTAATGACCTTGTAGTTGAAGGGCCCTAAAACACCAACAAACAACAACAACCGGCCCCAGTGACGTCACTAGGGGGTGCGGGCTCCACCGGGTGACACCACTCGCACCATGACAAATGGGGTGACACCAAAGCAGAAGCGGCTTTTTTTTTCGCGAGAGGGGTGGTGACACCATGGCGTCACCGCAGCGGGTGACGCCAATCCTAGCGACGCCACTGAGTTCAGTGAAGGTGGAGACAGGCCGGTGGGCATCTGTGGGATCGGGAAGGGTCTCATACGTCACCCTGTTACGTCACTGTTGTGTTCACTGTGTCACTTGTGCACTGCCGTATGATATGCATGCAAATGGTTGCTGGTGGTTATTCTTGTTGAACCTTTTCTCGGAAATATTTTGCCAAAATTGTCATAAAAAACCAGTTTACAATGTATCTTGTTATTGATAATGCAAGAAAAAAATAAGTTTTGATATGACTACAAGTATAATACTACCGGATATCATCCTGTTTAAAAAAAAATTATAATGAAATGTTGAATATTTTAACAGGTGCAGAACTATGCGAAGCTTTTGCAAAATATTGCAACAGAAATCATGTTTCCGTCAGGATTTCTATTCATACATCTTTAATGAATGTTCACCTATAACAAATGTTAAGTATTTGCAATTGAAATTCTTTTAAGTAAATGGAATTTTAGAAACAATGACAAGAAATTCCGTAAGAGACATAAGAAGAAAAAACTGCAATATGTACGTATATGTAATAACTTAGTGCACGCCGGAAGGCGAGCTCGTTTCAATTTTTCTGATCGAAACTTACAGCTTCCTCTCCCTCTAGAAAAACTTATTTTCTGTGCAGTAATAGGGAGTTTTATTGCAACGTTTTTTGCAAGCGTACGCTACGTTATGCAGACGAATATTCAACTGTGCAAACGCGAACGCTGCGTTGGTCGAACTGAGCGCACGTGTTGACATACGCTTCTCATGCCTGGTCTCGTATACCCACGCGCTAACGCTATTACCGTTGAATCAGACTGCACTGCACAAAAAATGGTGACGTCACCCTGCTACTTGGAGCGCCGCAGAGCAGCTATGCGTGACGGTAGTTGAGTTCACAGGTGGTCTACTCACATAGCGGGGAGCAGCGAGTTGCGTTGGACACACCAGTTCTCGTCTGATCACTGAAGTTAAGCAACGTAAGCCCAGTTAGTACTGACATGGGTGGTCGCTCGGGAAAGCTGGGTACTGCTAATACCCAATAATCGTCGCATTAGTGTAGTGTCTGTGCAGTGTATGCATTAGAACTATACAGTGGACGGGTCTCTAATTACCTTCTAGTTGACGGGACCTTAACCTCCAACAAACAACAACAAACTCACATAGCGTCCCGCAAGTCACGCTGCGTTCTGATTGGTTGGCGGTTGAGCTGTCTGCTTGAAAAATGGCGGAGGATAAGCTGAGACATGACGGCGGCGTGCGTGACTCCAAATAAAGTGCTACACTAAGGAAAGGCGCAAAATGAGGCCGCAGGGTGAAACAGTGGGACGCAGCCCTGCGAAATTCTGCTAGTTGGCAATCACCACACATTGAATTGCAGTTTTTCAACATACTGGTTTGCAATTTGCGTCAACTAAAATGGCTTTCAACGTAACAGTGATTGCCTGCTAGCAGAATTTCGCAGGGCTGCGTCAACCTGCAGCCTCATTTTGCGCCTTGCCTTAAGGAATTGCGCTGGCGCTCCGTCATAACGCACTAGCACAAAACGTCATCAGTGTCGACGTGATTAGTGTTAAAGTGTGGTGATATGGAACTACGCATCAGACGTATGCTCTGGTGACGCTTGATGCCGAGTAAAAAATAAACAGAAAAGTGGGTGACAGTGGAGGAGGTCTCTCGGTAGGTGGCGCTCATGTATGGGCCGTTGCAGAAACGCTGCAATAAAACTTTAATTTTTGTAAAAATCGTACGCGAATCACGTGGTCTGTGTATGTTATTGCGTGCGTGCATCGACGTTATAATAAAACTCTCTAATGACATCGATTTCACCACACAGTGCCACTGTTTGACTTCCAAATCGGACAGAAAGGCGCACCTGAGGTTATCCCCAACTACTGCCAAAATCAGCCACCGGCTACCATCAGCAGGGCCGGATTGACCATTAGGCTAATTAGGTTGAAGCCTAGGGCCTCAACCTTTAGCGGGCTTCAAAATTTAAGAAAAGGGCCTCTCAATACCTAAATCCGGCACTAACCATCATGGTCGAACATACACAACCACGAACTCACAAATCAAGTAGACCAGTCATGTCGTTTTTTTTCGTTTCATTAGTGTTTTAGGGCCCTTCTAGGGCCTTGAACACTGCGTTGTTCTAAGGGGGCGGGGTATTGCGTTGGACACACCAGTTCTCGTCTCATTCCTGAAGTTCAGCAACGCAACCCCAGCTAGTACTGACGTGGGTGGCCACTTAGGAACGCTGGGCAATGCTAAAGGTTGTCATACACGATCGACCCATCTGGCCTGAGGTCATTTGGACTCAGTCCAAATTGGATGGTCATTGACGACCGCATCAATCCACGCCAAGCCATGCCAGTTCCAGTTGGCTTTATGTCACCAACAAGTGTATATCTTTGAATATTTAATTAAATGCCAACTGTAATCTATTAAAGCAGTGGTTAGTAAAGTGTACTCTAGCTGTTATTTTTTCCAAAGGGTCACTAGCTGCAAAGTTGGTACCTGGGCGCAAAATATCCTAAGCATGCCACTACCCCAACGAAAAGTCGGTCTACAATAAATAAGCCTAGGAGTTGCAGTTTTGGTAGGCAGCCGGCTGTGTTGTAAAAATACCGCCTAGTAGATTTTCCATGTGTCCATTCTGAGGGAAAAAGATGGGTACCCGACCCACTCATAGAGAGGAAAAGGATTCGTAGTTGCTTAGCTGCCGCTGCAGGTCGCATTTGCCGCAGAAAGGGCTGCTAGAGCAGGCCATATTTTCTGACTGGACGTCTGATTCCATACTGAAAGGATTTGGATCGCGGATTGCACGCACGGCAAGACCGACCCTTGACTCGGTGTCGTGGATTTTGGACTGGACGAAAATCTAGTCGGACCGCCCGATCCACAGCAGTCCATTCGAGTTTTTCCACACATGGTGAGTTTTCGATCGGTGCAGGGCCATTTGACCCGTTGGATCGATCATGTGGGGCCACCTTAAGACCCAAATCATCGTAACAGCGTAGTGTCGGCACAGACTCTGCATTAGAACTGCACAGTGGTAATGTAGTGTCCTCCAACGAATAATGGAGCGGCGAATTGCGTTGGACACACCAGTTCTCGTCTGATCACTGAAGTTAAGCAGCGCAACCCCAGCTAGTACTGACATGGGTGGCCGCTTGGGAAAACTGGGTACCACTAGTATCCAAAAATCGTCGCATTAGTGTAGTGTCTGTGCAGTTTCTGCATCAGAACTACACAGTGGACGGGGCTCTAATGACCTTGTAGTTGAAGGGCCCTAAAACACCAACAAACAATCCAACGATTAATTCGTTCCTCCCAGTGAGGTGAGGAATACAGACTGCATGCCAAAGAACCTTTCCATTATCAAAATTCTTCGTCCTCTTAACAGCATCTAACCTAGAACCACTGCCCCAGTATTGGCGAATGCCACCTCTTACATCACCAAGGCGAGTTATACTAGTTTTAGTTTATTATTGTTAAATTTATAGCGCGGGAGTTTGTCACTCCACCCCCCATCCCCAAGATTTACGTGGCAGCAGCTCATTGCATTGGACACACCAGTTCTCGTCTAATCACTAAACTGAAGCAATGCAAACCCAGTTAGTACTGACATGGGTATCCGCTTGGGGAAACTGGGTACTGCTAATACCCAAAAATCGGCTTGTTAGTGCAGTGTCTGTGCAGTCTCTGCATTAGAACTATGCAGTGGATGGGGCTGAAAGGACCACTGTAGTTGAAGGGCCCTAAAACACCTGCAAATCAAACCTCAAATCAGCGATTCTCAACCTTTTTTCGTCACGGTACATTTTTAATAATTTAAAAATTCGGCTGCACACCAACAACATCGCCAAAGAAAATATATAAGTTGTAACCTAACCCTATGCAAAAACAAATACCGTATTTATTCCAATAACAGCCGCCCTCTATTAAGCGCCGCACAATCAGGGCCAAAAAAGTGATAAACTTCGCCCTCCAATAATCGCCGCAGCGTTTTTTCGCTAGTGGTAAAATATTTTTGGAAAAACAGTGGGGGTAGGCCGGCATACCCTTACATACATCCCCATCATACCCTTATCCCGCCTGTGGTGGACTAGCAGACCCGACCCTGCCACAAGCGGGATAAGGGTATGATGATGACTGCTCATATCGTTGACAAAAAGCTCACAAATTATATCAACGCCGCCCTCTAATAAGCGCCGCACGAAAAACGCCATGAAATAAATAAACGGCGCGGCGTTTATTGGAATAAATACGGTACTGGACCGAGATGGGTTGGCTTTTTTTGGGTGTGAGAGAAGGCCTGAGCGCGCCTTCTTTAGGATGAGAAGTAAAATTGAGGTCCTGTATGGTGTACGATAGCACCTGTACGTGAAAGAACCCTCCCTATTATGGAACGGGTAGAGGAAGCAGGAACTCGCCCCTCCCCCCAGCTTCAGTGGATGTCCCAATGAATAGTAGTAAGATGATAAATAGCATAGGGATTACAACTTTGGTCAGCAACTAGTTGTCCAGTATATCGCTCGTATCCACTGACGGGTACCCGACTCTGCCATAGGCAAGGAGAGGGTTAGAAGTTACTTGTAACCTAGCCCTATGCACACATCAACACATCAAGCGGATTACTAGTAGAAGGGCTTTGATAGCCAGTAGTGAGAACTGAAATATTCATGCCCATTGGTTCAGGCAGTCTGTCCTAGGAAGGTAGAACCGATTGAACTACTTGTCTGACGTCATTTATGTATGGGTATTCGCAGTGGCGGCACATTTCAGGAATCTCATATGTTGTTCACAGAAGAGGAAAATACAGAAAAATTAATTCATGAGGTGGAGAAGCGCTCAGTTCTTTATAATAAATTTGTGAAAGAATTTTTGATATATACATTTAAAAAGGAAGAAATGGGAAGAAGTTACTCAAATACTGCAATCCTTTCAGTAGGTGGTATAGCCAGCCTTACGTAGAATTGTATCTTGGTAAGTAATAAAAGGTGCAGGTAGTTTTAACAAATTTTCAAAGGTGGACGAATACATCCAAAAATATCCAAAAAAATTTTTGTGAATGATCTTTTAATTGACATACTTGCAGTATCAAAGATGCTATGAAGTTTCCAAAGTAGGCAGAGTTACTGAAATACATTTATCATTCCTTTGTGCCATTTTATCATTCCACAACTTGCAATGGTCCTATTTCAATTAAATAATATTTGCAGACCAACCTAACCCATCCTAATCTAACCGGACCTAATCTGACCTAACCCAACCTAACCCAACCCAACCTAACCTGACCTAACCAAACCTAACCTGACCTGACCTAACCCAACCTGACCTGACCTGACCTAACCCAACCTAACCTGGCCTGACCCAACCCAACCTAACCTAACCTGACCAAACCTAACCTAACCTAACCTGACCAAACCTAACCTAACCAAACTTAACCTGACCTACCCCAACCTAACCTGACCCAGTGTAACCCAGTGCTGCCATCTTATGCAAAAGCCATAATGGATGTCTTAAGGTAGAACCACACTAGTGCAGCACAGCACTGCACTACACTGCAAAATTATTGTCAAAACGCACTTGAACTGCAGCACTGTGACAATTCTATGTTCTGATTGGTCAGTATGAATTTTTCGTCATCCATCGCCATATTGTCATTCGAAAATGCGGTTTAAAAATGACTTTTGTGCATTGAGGGCGTTCTACGGCACGACACTACACGACAAAAATATATTTCTGGAGGAACTCTGTCATGCCGTGCAGTGCAGTTACATGTCGTGCTGCTGCAGTGCTGTGCTGCACTAGTGTGGTTCTACTTTTATAGTGATATCCTGTAGCCCCACCTACTTTTTGAACCTGTGAGCATTCACATTAAACTTACCAACCCTGCCTACTTTTCAAAAACAGTTTTCCAAACTCCACCTACTTTCAAAACCAGGTAGAGTCCCTGATAATGCAAGTATGCCCTTTTAATTTACTATAAAGAGTATAAAATTTTCCCCTTATTATTCGCTCACAATATAAAGGGTGAACCCAATAATTTCGCCGTTTTTCCTTATTTTTCTTTCGTATTCTCAGCACTAGGATACTCAGAGCTGCAGCTTCAGTGATTTTGATTGTCATAGTACTCTTAAAAATATATAAATTGTAAAATCAGCTTTGACAAAGGGTGCACTCTATACGAGGCAAAACTGTTTCACCTGTGTTGTTCTATAACAAAAACAAATCTTTTTAAGAAAGTTTTGTCTTAGTGTGCGCCTGGCCTAAAATATAGAAGCTGTGTTATTCGTTCCATCAAACGATCGAATGGAAAATAGAATAACCACATAAAAGGGAATGCAAAATAGAACAACCGGGCAAAAGGTAACGCATATCCATGATGTCACCACTATATGGAAAAGAACCTTTCCTATCTGGAAAACAAATATGGTAAAGATTCCAGGTCTAGGAGCCAGTTTTCCTTCTGAAGCCGGCAGCCTTTGTAAGCTACTTTCTATAGAAGTAAACATTTACGTCGTTCCCTGTCATTGGCACGTTAAAAATTTTCTATTTGTACATATGCTTTTGCTGCCTACAGCAGGTTGGGTACTCTCATTTGCCCCAGAGAGCCATATAGAACCTGAGCAAAATAATGGGGTATTGGACGTTAGATTTGCTAACCTAGCTTGCTTGCTGACAAAGTCACTTCATCATTCAAGAACTGTTCTCCGCCTAGGGCAGAGTCGGATACCTGTTTACACTCCTGCACAGGGCGTATTATCGGGAAGGTGTTCGTCCTACCTGGCTGCCAACAAGACATCTTCCTTTCCCACGACAATCAGGGTCGAGTAACAGTTTGTCCACAGTCAGGTCAGGGGCGGGCGGGAGCGGCGAGTTACGTTGGAAACACCAGTTCTCGTCTGATCACTGAAGTTAAGCAACGCAAGCCCAGTTAGTACTGACATGGGTGGTCGCTCGGGAAAGCTGGGTACTGCTAATACCCAATAATCGTCGCATTGGTGTAGTGTCTGAGCAGTCAATGCATTAGAACTATGCAATGGACGGGTCTCTAATGACCTTGTAGTTGACGGGACCTTAAACACCAACAAACAATCAGGGGCGGGTACCCCTTTGGCCCCATGGGAATTTGGGAGCGGCAAATTGCATTGGACACACCAGTTCTCGTCTGATCACTGAAGTTAAGCAGCGCTATCCCAGCTAGTACTGACATGGGTGTCGCTTGGGAAAACTGGGTACTGCTGATACCCCAAAATCGTTGCATTAGTGTAGTGTCTGTGCAGTCGCTGCATAAGAACTATGCTGTGGACGGGGCTCTAATGACCTTGCATTTGAAGAGCCCTATAACACCACCATAACACCCCTAAAACACCAACAACCACCCATAGGAATTTGGAGTACACAGACCATGTTGGACGGCATAGGGAGCGGCTCTATTGCGTTGGATACCAGTTCTCGTCAGATCACTGAAGTTGAGCAACACAAACCCAAGTTAGTATCAACATGGGTGGTTGGTAGGGAACGTAGGGTGCTCCAAATTTCCCCCTTTCTTACATCCCCTCAACCAAATTTCTCCTCACCCGTGAGCAGCCTCCATGGGTGTGGGCCTGTTATGGGTGCTTGGCCCAATCCATTAGCATAACGCCAGCACTAATGACCTTGTTGTTGAAGGGCCCTAAAACCAACAAACCTAACAAAACCCGAGATTTAGGGCCCCAGGATTTAGCTTTTTTATTCTATTGAGAAATCCGCCCGTGAGCACTGCTGTTGTCGACTTCTGATTGCTTTTAATTATGTTTTTCGTCAGGGCATGTACCTTTCAACATCTTTTGTCTTGCTTCTAAAATGCTAAAGTAAACAATAACAATATTGTGGTTTACTTTGTCATCTCTGAAATTTCATCCCTGACAATTGTTACCACGGGGTAAGTTTCATTATTTGTTTTTTTTCTTTTTTCGTCTTTGATGTATATCTAGGGGATGTTTCATTAGTTCATTTTGGAGGGGGGGCTTAAAGGAGAAAAATTGTGATTTTGATTATCAAATTAATTTTCAACACCGCTTTATTTTAAGATTTCTTAATTTCAGACTTTGAATGACGTAAGGAAAGCAAGAGGAGCTGGAAAATATGAAGAACAACAACAACTTGGGAGAGAGTAGGTTGCTAGGTTGTCATCTGCCCTTTTCAATGGCTGCCATGCGCTTGACAATCACATGATCCCTGACTATGACATAAAGTAAGACGATGTAATAACAATGTTATCTATAAGGTAAAAGGTTCCAAATTGAATTTAGTACAGTGAAACCTCTCTAATTGGTACACCTGTGGGACCCGGCCAAAGTGTACCCATCAGAGGGGTATGGCACACTTTACAATGCTGTTGTTTAATTTATACAGATACAGTACATACAGGGTGTCCGTGAACCCAGCAAAAAAAAACGTATTTTAGAGGGTGCCAAACTAATCATTTTTAGCATGAGAATGTAGGGTCCAAAGTCAAGCCTTAATAAATGGCAAGCAAAATAAGGTGTTGGTAGACAAAGTCAATTTTAATGTAAAGTTTTCACAGTAAATGTTCAAAGTGGCTACTGCCTATGCAGGGATTGTCTAACTCTTTCAAAGATCCCTGCCACGCCCTGTACACCTCCAGCAGCAACTGCAATTGTGGCTACAAGATCCTCAGCAGAGTCGACAGGGGTTGCATAATCTTGGTTTTTGATGTGTCCCCACAGAAAATAATCAATTGGTGCCAAATCAGGTGATCATGGTGACCAAGGAACGGGCCCTCCTCTGCTAATCCAGCAGTCCCCAAAGGTGGTATTCAGATGAGCTGGTGCATTCAAGGCAAAATGTGCTGGGGCTCCATCATGATGAAAACACATTTGTTGGTGAAATTGAGGTGTAATGTTTACCATAAGTTCTGGCAACTCTTCTTGTAGAAAAATGTTAATCGATGTGGAGGCAAGTATGGCCCAATCTGGCCCAAGGCTTCACTTTGGAGCATACACTCCAATGCTAAAAATGCCTAGTTTGGTATGTTCTAAGGCAGGGGTTCCCAACCTTTTTGTATCTTTGGGCACATTCTAAAATATAAGTAGGGTGATGGGTGCCATTTGATTTTTCTAATGATATTTATAGTTGGATAAGGTAAATAACATTATTAATAAATAATGCTAAAGGGGAGATCTATATTTTAAATTTATTAAATAACGTTTGAAAATAATGATTCACAAATATGTTTAACCAAAAAATGATTTTCTTTCAAATTTTTAGTCAGCTTAAAGACAAATATATGTTGCCACCGAACAGTGGCAGGCACACATAAAGTGGTTGGCTGGCACCATGGCGCCTGCAGGCATAGGAATAGAAATCCCTGCTCTAAGGATACGCTTTACCTTTTACCAGGTTGCTCTACTTTTCATTCGATCATTTGATCATTCGATGGAATGAATAAGCCACAGCTTCTGTATTTTAGAGTGTAAGATGGGAAAAAGAGTGTGGAATATTCGTGGACTTCAACATGAAGTGTTTTGTAATAAACTTAGTGTTGTGCTTGTATGGCGTTCTCATAGTTGCAATCCATTTTGAAGTGCATTCTGCACTGGAGAATGAAAAGTAAGGTTTGGTTAGGTGATGTGGTTGGGTTGAGTTAGGTTTGTTTAGGTTAGGTTACCAAACCTAACCTAACCCGACCAAGCCTAACTTAACCCAACCTAACCTAGCCATTCAATTGACATCGAATTTCATGGGCCGAGAGCATAAAATAGAAGCCATGGCTTGTTCAAACGATCAAATGAACGAATGCATGATGGTATCATTTGAAATCGCATCGAATTCTAAAAACCGGGTAAAAGGGAACGTGCAAAATAGAACAACCGAGTAAAGCCTAGTTCCCTGGCATGCGGCACTGACGAGAATAACACTTGAGCAGGCGGTATAATTATGACGTAAACCACAGACACTAACAGAAATTGCGCCTGGTTTCATTCCCTGGCATAAGCAAATTCACGTAAGCAATTAATAGTTTTCAATATGAACGCTTGGTGGCGCCAAAACTGAAAAAATAAATAAACCAATGAAAAGTAAACAGAAGACTATTTAAAAATTCAAACAGCCAATCAAATTCGAGTGACACATTCCATTGACAAATGCAGTTAACTCTCAACTCCACTTCACCATTGATTTCGTGCTTACTTTAAGGCCGCCACACACGATCAGTTTGGTGTGTCAATTCGGTGTGCACACACCGAACTGACACACCAAACTGACGTGTGTGTGCAAAATAAGTTGTTGCTCACACCAAAAATTTTAACTGACGGTGTGAAGAAATTTTATCACATCGGTGTGTCAATTTGGATTGACGTCAATCTGAACTGAGCGTGTGTGGGGTTGCTCACATGAATTGTTCACTTTTTTTGTTCTGCGCATGCCCAAACATGGATAAACGTCATTATTAAAAAATTGCACCATGGTAACGGTATAATTACTGGTTGATGCGTACAATCAAATGACTTTACATGATGTTTAACGAAAAGGAACATAAGTACGTCACACACCAAACTGATCGTGTGTGAGCAATTCATTACTTCACACCAAATTGAACACATCGATGTGCACACACCGAACTGACACACCAAACTGATCGTGTGTGGCGGGCTTTACAGGATGATAGTGTAACTACGTCATCCATTTATGTGCATTGTTGTCTGCTAGCGTGCTATTCTCGTTGGTGTCGCGTGCCAGGGAACCAGGCTTTAGGCTATGATTACAGTGGATGTGACTTCTGACGAAAATGAATTCTGACGGATTCATCAGAACAATCAAATAATGACAAGAATATGATAGTGTTTACATTGCTTGCGAGTCCCTCGTCAAAATTGTCCATAATTGATTGTTCTGACGAATCCGTCATAATGCATTTTCGTCAGAAGTAGCATCCACTGTAATCATAGCCTAAAGCGTATCTTTCTCTAAAATTCGTTTTCATTTCCGAGTTCACAGACACCCTGCATATTGTTTTATATCGTTTTTTTTTTTTAAATTGAAAAAATGCATTGTAAAATAATTCACAAAATTCTTAACGTACACAAATTAAATTTTTACAAACAAACGAATCAAGGGTGGTTTCTCTAGAATTAAGCTACCTTCTTATTTGATGCCAATGGCAGGGTCGGGTACCCGTCTTGTCCCTCTGAATGGATTCAAGGTGATCTCTAGGTTAGTGTTTTCCCCCAGCCAGTTGCCGGTCAAAGCTGTAGCCCTGAAGTGTATTTATTGTCTATCTACTGTTTTGGGGTAATCCACCGACGCCAGGGGGGTCAAATTCCTGCACCTGTAAATTTTGCGAAATCTATCTGTTGCATAGTAGAGAGAGTTCTTTTATGTGTAAATGCCATTGCACACCACATGGGACATCGGTTTTAATTCCCATCCAAAGGAAGGCAGTCGGGGCCTTCCTCCCGCCCAAAAGAACCACTGCTGCAGTTGCCAACCACGCTACCCACTATGTCACCGAAGTGGGATGTACCAATTGCAGAGGGAGTTTTTTTGAAAAAGGTAACATGTATCAGGTGTACTAATAGAGGGGTGTACCCATTACAAAGGTGTACCATTTACAGGGGTAGTAATAGCATAAAGCCTATGGGCACCAGAAGAATCTTTACCGACAAGAGGGGTGTACCCATAGAGAGGTGTTACTGTACTTAGATATTAGGGATATACATCCCGCCTCGGTGGAGCAGTAGGTAGCCTGCTCGGTAAATGCGTCAGTGGTTTTAGGACCGAGGGGTCCCAGCGTCAGGTACCCATCTTGTCCCTCTGAATGGACACACGGGTGATCTATTAGATGCTAATTTTCCGTAGCCGGCTACCGACCAAAACTGCAACGCCTATGCTTATTTATCATCCGTCTACTGTTCGTTGGGGCACTCCACCAACGTCAGGGGGCGAGCTCCTACACCTGGTAATTCTTGCATCATCTACCCGTTGCATAGTAGAGAGGGTTCTTCTCTGTGCAAATGTTATCGCAGACCCCCACGTTTCAAACTCCCACCGTCCCGATGGTAAGCCACCGGCCCGCCTGCTCCAACACTTATGCCGCCCCTGACAAAAAGAGAAATTGCCGCCCCATACAAAAGGACAAACTGCTGCCTCTTGAAGCAGCGCACTATCCGCGTGCTCTGTTCTTACACAGCCAAAATGGCGCCCCGGACAAATGCGCGGGTTGCCCCCCTTTTAGAGCGGGCTGTAGTGGTAGCATCACGTTTACCACAAGTAATCTCTACCTACTTTACTTCCGTCCAGCGAAAGATGCTCTATGATCCTTCCTAACAAAACATTCGCCCAGTATCATGTTAACCAATTATCCTCTCCTGCAGCAGGTTCTGGTGTTCATTGAGGCCCACTGAAACCGGAAATATATGGACCTCAAATGTTTGTATCAGTGTCCCAGAGTCTATGGTCCCAGGAGCGGCTGTATTGCGTTGGTCACACCAGCTCTTATCTGATCACTGAACTTTACCAACCCAGCCCCAGCTAGAACTAGCATGGGTGATCGCTTGGAAACGCTGGGTACTGCTAAGACCCCCAAATCGTCGTATCAGCGTAGTGTCTGTGCGGATTCCGCGGGGAGCGGCGAATTGCGTTGGACACACCAGTTCTCGTCTGATCACTAAAGTTAAGCAGCGCAACCCCAGCTATTTCTGACATGGGTGGCCGCGTGGGAAAACTGGGTACTGCTAATATCCAAAAATCGTGGCATTAGTGAAGTGTCTGTGCAGTGTCTGCATAAGAGCTATGCTGTGGACGGGGTTGTAATGACCTTTGTAGTTGAAGGGCTCTAAAACAGCAACAAACAACAACGCGGATTCTGTATTAGAACTACGCAGTGGACGGGGCTCCAATGACAATTTTAGTTGAATGGTCCTAAAGCACCAACGAAACAACTACAAAAATCCATCGTTCGAGGATCGATCCTGACTGAGCGGATTCTTTCGGGTGTGAGGGAATCCCAAAGTAACGTTTCTTCGGATAGCCTGCCCCTCCACCCATTTGGTATATCTTAAATCACAGAACCTTTCTTTACGGAGTAAGATATTTCTGCCAGACCCTAATTCCTTGAATCCCTTGGAGGGTAAGTGTCCGACCACAGAAAACAGCCCTACTGCGTCCCGTTGTTCGGTATGAGTTATTTCAGCACTGAACGGAAAGGAACCTTTTCCGTTGTTTGTTGGAGTTTAAGGTCCCGTCAACTACAAGGTCATTAGAGACCCTCCTTTTCCGTGTAGATCGGCAAAATCTCCAGGTGCAGGAGCACTCCTCTGCCCTCTGGCAAGGGGCTGCAGGATTAAGTCATTATCCAGTTACATCAAAATGCTGTTCTCGCGTATTCTCATAAACGGGTCACATTAGTTCCAGAGCCTGCCACAGGCGGACGATAAGGTGAGATGATTCTCGGGTCTGATTTTCTTTTGACTCCCATTCACCTGCCTCGGTGGCGCAGATAGTGTGCCGGACTACTGCGTCAGTGATTTCAGGTTCAATCCTGGACCGAGGTTGTCCAGGAGAAAGAGGGAGCCCATTTGAGCTTTCCGTCGTATCGGAAGTAGAGCCTTAGTTCCGTGTGGTACTTGCATTATGCGGCATGCGGGTTCGGATCCACAATTGCCATTTCCGTATTTTGAACCCGAGTTCATGGACTCAAATGCTCGTGTAGTTGGGCTAAATTTCCAGGTGTAGGAAATTACCCCCAGGTTCCAGTAGAGGAAAAAGTGCCCTAACATTAAAAAAATAGGCCGACGAGATATAAGCCTAGGGTTTGCAGCCCGCTGCGTAAAATACCATCAAACAGATATCTCATGTGCCCCAGTGGGCCAAAAATGAACACCTGATCCTGCCATAGGCGGGAAAGGGGTTAGTGATTCGCTGTCTTCGCTTAAAGTTAATGTCCTGCGGAAAAGGTTCTTTTCCGTCCAGCGGTGACATGAGGTACACACCACACAGAGTTGGATTAGTTTCGTGGGTTGGGGAGTAAGCCAGGCAGCCATAACAGGATGAACCCTTAACAGGCTGCCCGCGGGAGATGAGGAGGTTGGTGAATGGACGAAGGAGAGGGTTAACTTGCAGCACCCAACGTTCTTTACCAAACACCCTTGTTTTTTATTGACGTGGGCTTGCGCTGCTTAACTTCAGTGATCTCACGGGAACTGGTGTGTCCAACGTTAGGGCATTCGTTCCCAACCGATGGGAAGGGCGCCTGGTTTTTTTCTGGCTTTGTGGTGGAAGTCCTCTGATCGTTAGATGTGAGATCGATCCAGGTTACGTTGGCAGTTAACTACAAATTAATCTTCAGGACAGAGCAAGGGAGTTCATTGGAGGAGTAGAACCCATCTCAGATGTCTACGGACATGAAAAAAGCAACTAACCTCTTTTCCTGCCAATGGCAGGGTTGACTTTCTGTCATACTAGGACAAATAGAAGTCCTGTTCGACAGTATTTTGATGCAACCGTCTATCGACTCCATGTTGCAACCCCTAATACATTTCATCCACCGGCGTCGGGTGGGCGAGCTTTTTCACCTGGAAATGTTGCCGGTCTACTCGTTGCTTAGTAGAACGGGTATCTTTGAGGGGCCGCTCTAGCATTTATACTACCCTGGACAAATGTCCGGGTTGCCGGTCCCTAGAGCAAGGCGCTGATTCTTTTCCGTGAAGAGGTGACATATTAAGCACCACATGGGTCCCAGCTGTGCTTCCCATCCATCGAAAGGCACAGTAGGCACCATCCTTCTTTCGCGCTCTCACTCTCTCTT
>JAAFCE010006949.1:3657825-3670094 GCA_013389805.1 Trigoniulus corallinus
ACAGTAGAGAGGGGGAGCAGAGAAAGATGGCGGGAAAGGAGGGGAGAAGAGTGAGAGAATGGATAACGAGAGTGCGTGTGGCAATAGGCGAGGAGAGAAGGAAGGGGGAGTGGAGTTGCAGGATAACAAGGTGAAGACGGAGAGAGAAGAACGAGGGAAATGAGAGGGATGAAAGACTCAGAGAGAAAGAAAGAGAAAGAGAGAGAGGATGGAAAGAAGAGGCAGAGGTAAAAGGATATTGGAGTAGAGGAGGGGAAAGGCGTGGGTAGGCAGGAAGGAAACCCACGGCTTCACGTGCGCCTTCTCTCCAATAGGAAGACCAAAGTGGCGCAAATTCATTAATCTTGTTACACTTTCAGCTGTAGACAGACGTTCGCCACCTGGTGGTCCCATTATCTCGGTTAAACCATCAGCGATCAGAAAGAAGCCTCATCCAGTGACCACGTTCTCACCGGAAGTTTGGGAGCGGCGAGTTGCGTTGGACACACCAGTTCTCGTCTCATCACTGAAGTTAAGCAACGCAAGCCCAGTTAGTACTGACATGGGTGGTCGCTTGGGAAAGCTGGGTACTGTTAATGGGTCTACGTCAATTTGGCGTACATACCGATCTCTTGGGGGCCCAAATTTGTTCAAAATTGCAACGGTCATAACAACATATTTCAACAGTCATAACAACAGCCATTGCAAGGTAATAGAAGAACAATTAATGCCTACCATAACTGTGTTATAGGGCCCTAATGACTTTTCAAGTCGATGGGCCCTAAAACACAAACCCAACTGTGTTATACGGGACCGCTGCAATGACTGTTATGCCCACGCGTGGATCTAGGAGGGGGTTTTTGGGGTTGCAACCCCTCCCATGCACATATAAACTTATATTTGCATAATATGTGAGGTTTAGCTCAACCCCCCTGTATTAGCTAACCCCCCCCCCCCCCGACGAAAATCCTGGATCTGCCACTGGTTATGACAGTTGCAATTTTGAACAAATGTGTGCACCCAAGAGATCGGTATGTACGCCGAATGTGTATGTTCGCCAAATTGACTACGCCAAATTGCCATGCGCCAAATTGACGTGATCCCACTGCTAATACCCAATAGGGAGCTTGAGTTACACGTCGGTGTTCAACTTACACCAACGTAAAGCAGACGAATTGCGTACTGCGCAGGTGCACATGCCCCTATTAGGAATGTTGCATCTGCGCAGTATGGAAATCGTCTGCTTTGCGTCGGTGTACGTTGTACGCAACGTGTAACTCAAGCTCCCTAATAATCGTCGCATTGGTGTAGTGTATGTGCAGTCAACGCATTAGAACTATGCAGTGGACGGGTCTCTAAAGCTGGGTTTACACTGGGCGAAACATACTCGCCGCAACTGTTTCCACAGGCTTGCGGCAATCTCGCCCGTCTCGTCCTCCCTGTTTACATTGAGCGAAATATTGCGCGAAGCAAGCATGCCAAACGTATCTAGAGTACCAGTACACGAAGTGGGAGTGGCGAAACCCTTTGATGCGTGTCCAAAAGCCGACAGTTCGGTGGCTCACCACGAGGCTGCCTCGCGCAGCAAATTTCGGGGCGAGTCCCCGTTTACACTGCGCGAGTCTTTTTTAATGAAACAGTTGCGCGAGTATGTTGCGCGCAGTGTAAACCCAGCTTAATGACCTTGTAGTTGACGGGACCTTAAACACCAACAAACAAACACCGGAAGTTTTTGTGATCTCAACTTATGTAACAGGTATTATATGGGGGAGCACTTACTGCGTTACCACGTTGGATAACCGCTTGGGAACACTGGGTACCGCTAATACCCAATTATTTATTTGTTGGTGCTTTAGGGCCCTTCAACTACAAGGTCATTAGAGCCCCGTCCACAGTGCAGTTCTTATGCAGAGACTGCACAGACACTACACTAATGAGACGATTTTTGGGTATCAGCAGTACCCAGTTTTCCCAAGCGACCACCCATGTCAGTACTAACTGGGGTTGCGTTGCTTAACTTCAGTGATCGGACGAGAACTGGTGTGTCCAACGCAATTCGCCGCTCCCCGCTAATACCCAAAAATCGTCGCATTAGTTTAGTGTAGTGTCTGTTCAGTCTGCAATAGAACGACACAGTGGACAGGGCTCTAATGGCCTTGAAGTTGAAGAGCCCTAAAATACCAACCAAACCAACAGGTGTTATGTACTGGGTGTGTAACCCAGTGGACGACATATTGTTTGTTGATTGTGTGTATGTGTGCAGGGGGAGGCGGTATTGTCATGTACCAACCAGTTCTCGTCTGACCCCTGAAGTTAAGCAACTCAACCCCAGCTGGTACTAACTTGGGTGACCGCTTGAGAACACCGGGTACTGCTAAGACCCAAAAGTCGTCGTTCCAGCAGTGTGTCTGTGCAGACTCTGAATTAGAACTATGCAGTGGACGGGGCCCTAATGACGTTTGTGGTTGAAGGGCCCTGAACCACCAATAAAAAGAACGTTTGTGGATTGTTGGAAATAACCAGGGTGACGCTTAGTGACGTGCATTTCCTAGACACTTCCGCCGACCAAATCCGATTTGCCGTACGCTGGATGATGTCACGACTCGCTCTTATTGATTGAATTAGCTAAGGATGTCGGCTGTGATATTAAGCAGTGCATTCGTTGTCGGACTATCGCTCGCCAAACACGCACACTCGGGTCGCTCGCGCGCGTTTGCACGGATTCCTATAAAAACCTGTCGTCGTCGCCATCATCATCTTCATCGTCCTTTCAACCGTCATCTGGTTAAGTTTAATATCTGCTCAGAGACCAATCAGTTTGGACTTTCGATCATCGCGCCCAGTGTTGTCAGTCCTCCGACATAACGTCGTCCAGAAGTTGGCGCCAACTGCTGCTCGTAGTCTCCAAACGCGCATTCGTCCCGTGAACTTTACTCTCGGCCTGTGGCACCAATTGCCCAAACCGAAAATTATCGGTACTAATTATTAGTTTTACCGATCGTCAACTCACTAAGTTACCGGTTCAACTGCGAAGAACATACCTCAAGGTAAGTGATCCCTTTGGTTTTCTAGCTTGGTTAGTGTTTTTGGACCGGGTGGTAGCGTGCCCGATTACTGCGTTAGTGGTTCTAGGTTCGATACTGGATCGAGGTAGGTTAACTTGTTTCCGGAGAAGTCCCAAGTGCCTCCTTCCTTCGGATGAGAAATAAAGCCGAGGTCCCGTGTGGTGTACGATGGCGTTGGAACGTAAAACAGCTCTCTGCACTATGCAATCGGTAGATGAGGCCAAATTCCCAGGTGTAGGCGGCTAGGAGAGCGTCCTCTCCCTCATCACTCGCGTCGGTTGAGTGCCCCAACGAGCAGTAGACAGACGATAAATAAGCATAGGGGCCGCAGCTTTGGTCGGCAGCCGGCTGCGGGAAAAATACCGTCCAGTAAATAATCCTTGTGTCCAATGAGAGGGGCAAGATGGGTACCCGACCATACCATAGGCGAGAAGAGGGTTAGGAGTTGGTTTGCAGCAGATCGCCCCTGTGTACCAGTGAGACGAAAATGATTATCCTACCATGCCATAGGAGGTAAATGGGCCAGGTGTTGCTTTTTAACAACTCGCCCAGTAGGTTCCAGCGGGACAAAATGGTTACCCAACTCTGCCATAGGCGAGAAGAAGGTTAATGGCTCGCCTCCCACCCGGCGTCGATGGAGTGCCCTAAGGAACAGTGTACCGACTATAAATAAGTGTAGGGGTTGTAAACTGACGATAAATAAGCATAGGGACTGCAGCTTTTGTCGGCAGCCGGCTGCGGGAAAAATACCGTCCAGTAAATAATCCTTGTGTCCACTGAGAGGGGCAAGATGGGTACCCGACCTTACCATAGGCAGGAAGAGGGTTAGGAGTTGGTTTGCAGGTTATCGCCCATGTGTCCCAGTGAGACGAAAATGTCTACCCTAACCTGCCACAGGAGGTAAATGGGCAAGGTGTTGCTCTTTAACAAATCGCTCCGTAGGTTCCAGCGGGACAAAAAGATTACACAATTCTGCCATAGGCGGGAAGAAAGTTAGGAGCTCGCCTCCTACCCGGCGTCGATGGCGTGCCCTAAGGAACAGTGTACCGACTATAAATAAGCCTAGGAGTTGCAGCTTTGGTCGTCTCCCGGACAAAAATACCGGCTAGTAAATAATCCTTGTGTTCATTGAGAGGGACAAGATTGGTGCCCGACCCTGCCATAGGCGGGGTAATTAGAGTCCCGTCCACTGCATAGTTTTAATGCAGAGTCTGCACAGACACTACGCTGTTAGGACGGTTTTTGGGTATTAGCGGTACCCAGTGTTCCGAAGCGGCCACCCATGTCAGTACTATTTGGAGTTGCGTTGCTTAACTTCAGGGATCAGATGCGAACTGGTGTGTCCAACTCTCAAGCTGCTCCCTGGCAGGAAAAGGGTTAGGCGTTGCTTTGTTCTTGTGTTCGCGAAAACGTTCGTCTAGTGCTCTCTGAATGTTTAATGGTGTTTGGAGTGCCGGTTTACCCGTTAGCCTGGGGGCGATCCAATGGTATCAATATTGATGCTTCCTGCACTGCCTGGGGTCAGAGGTAGCGCGTTTGATTACTCTGTCTGCGGTTTCAGGTTCGGGACCCCCGGACCCTCTAGGCCCCTCCTCCCCCCCCGGTGCGTGTTCCGTCGGATTGGAAGTAAAGCCGCAGCCCGGTGTTGCCTGTAAAATAACCTTTATACGCGGAACGCGTAGTTCGGCAAAATTCATAGGCGCTCCAACGAAGAAAGTAGGGGTTGCAGCATTAGGTTGTCAGCCGGCTGCGTCGAAATACGTCCAGCTGATAACCCATGTGCCCCGTTGGGACAAAAATGGGGATCCAACCCTGCTATAGGTGAGGAAAAGGTTTTTTTTGTGATTTAAGCATTCTGCCTGGGTGGTTTGACCCTGGGACCAATGCGGAGGTTGTCCCAACCTATGACAGGGTCAGGCATCCATTATACCCGTTGGAACTGGGGGAGGGGGCGTACTGGCTGTCTGTATGACTATTTTGACTTAGCCGGCTGTCGACCTAGGAGGTGTTGCCTGCAACATCACCTTCCGTAAATTACCTTAGGCAATAGAGGGGCCGACGTTACCTAAGCGGATCTTCACCTATGCTCCCGTCCCAAATATTGGTAACCCACCCTGCCCTAGGAAACCTTCCCCGGTGGCGCAGAGATAGCGTGTTCGACGGGAATGAGAATAATTCGCTTTTCGTTCACCTGATATGATTAATGGAATTCCACAGGCCCCAGTTTCAGAAGGGCAGTCGGGGTTCTGAAGAATCCTTGTTCAAAGGTGGCATGCTGGCCTACTGCGTCAGTAGTTCCAGGTTCAATACTGGAACTACTGACGCAGAAGGGCAGTCGGGGTTCTGAAGAATCCTTGTTCAAAGGTGGCATGCTGGCCTACTGCGTCAGTAGTTCCAGGTTCAATACTGCAACCACTTAGGTTGGTTTGTTTCAGGTGAGAGAGATGCCCCCAGTCCGCCTTCCGTTGGATGGAAAATGGAAAGACCCGAAATAGGTGGACGCTAATTGC
Source organism: Trigoniulus corallinus (assembly GCA_013389805.1). Classification (NCBI taxonomy): domain Eukaryota; kingdom Metazoa; phylum Arthropoda; class Diplopoda; order Spirobolida; family Trigoniulidae; genus Trigoniulus; species Trigoniulus corallinus. Next base: position 3,663,380 of record JAAFCE010006949.1, read on the forward strand.
AGGTTCGATCCTGGTTGACGCGAGTGAGACCCTAAGTTCACTTTCCGTCAGGTTGAGGTAAGGGAAAGTAAATTCGTTGCCCGTTGTGGTGTGAAGGAAGGAGGAGCCCTTTCTACACATCCGTGAAGGAGCTCACCGCCCCCCTGGTGTCGGTGGAGGAAAATGTGCCCCAATGAAGAAAACAAGGCCTACGATAAATAAGCATAAGGGTTGAAGCGTTAGGTTGGCAGCCGGCTGCGTATAATCACCCTCCAACAAATCGCTCATGTGTCCCAGAGGGGAAATGGATACCTGACACTGGTCCCCAGCTAGTACTAACATGGGTGGGCGCTTGCAAACCCTGGGTACCTCTAATGCCCAAAATTCGTCGCATTAGTTTGCGGTGTGTGCAGCTTCTGCATTAGAAATAGGCAGTGGACGGGGCTCTAATGGGGGAGCGGCGAGTTGTGTTGGACACACCAGTTCTCGTCTGATCACTGAAGTTAAGCAACGCAAGCCCAGCTAGTACTGACATGGGTGATCGCTCGGGAAAACTGGGTACTGCTAATACCCAATAATCGTCGCATTAGCATAGTATCTGTGCAGTCTGTGCATTAGAACTATGCAGTGGACGGGTCTCTAATGACCTTGTAGTTGAACGACCCTTAAACAACAACAAAAAAAGACGTCAGCATCTGAACCTGCTACAGGCTCATCATCTCACGTTTATCCCACCTGTGGCATGGTCGGGTCTACAGATTCTAGCCCTCCACTCCACTCCTTATCCTTAAGCAGAGCCAGATCGAGCTTTCGCGGGGCCGGGTTCAAAAATATTTGGCTGGGCCGGGTTCAAAAATATTTGGCGGGGCCTTTTGTAGGAAAAACGTTTTGCAATATAGAGGCCCTTCATACGGGGCCTGAGTGAACGAGGGGCACGGGGTCTGGCGAATGTGGTGAACCAGCCTTCCCCTCTTTTGTGAGACCAGGGTAAAATATATTGTGCGGGACCTTTTGTAGGAAAAACATTTTGTAATATAAAGGCCCATGCGCGGAACCTTAGTAAAATTGGGGTCTGGTTGGGCGAACGCCGGCCCTGTCCTAACGTACAACCTGCTCCCACGTCTGCTTTGGTCTTCCCCTGCCCCGGGATCCTCCTCCTCTCATCTCATTACACCCTGCTACCGGTTCGGAAGGGGAAGGTTTATTTCGTTGGACACACCAGTTCTCGCCTTATCCCTGAAGTTAAGCAACGGAACTCCAGCTAGTACTGACATGGGTGGCCGCTTGGGAAAACTAGGTACTTCTAATACCCAAAAATCGTCGCATCACTGTAGTGACTATGCAGTCTCTGCATTAGAACGACGCAGCGGATGGGGCTCTAATGACCTTGGTAGTTGAAGGGCCCTAAAACCAAAAAATACAGGCTCGGAACTGGAAATTCCATGGAAAAATGTAAGACGTTGCGGAAAATACCTTCCAGTGTTGCCTGATGAATTCTTAGGTAAAATGGGGACATTTTGTATGCAATTCTTTAACGTTCAGGTCACTAATGAGGGATGGATCCATTCACTACGCTGTCACGTGAGCATGGCACTCCAGAGGGACCTTTGTGATTTATGACAACCAGCCTTAACCGTGGAGTGACTTCCGCCTCATTCCCAGAAGAATGTGCCCGAAAATTCATATTTATCCCTCTAATTGATGCGGAACGGCACCGCCATTTACATAACCTGAACTTCAAGTCAATTAAGGAAAGAAAATTGAATTCTTTTAGGCACTGCACTTAACGCTAGGGGTCAGGGTAGGGCTCATATCCGCCTACTCAAGAGGGAGCTTAATAGAGGTTTTTTTTTTATGGCATTGGCCTCACTAGGGGGAGCGGCAAATTGCGTTGGACACACCAGTTCTCGTCTGATCACTGAAGTTAAGCAACGCAATCCCAGTTAGTGCTGACATGGGTGGCTGCTTGGGAAAACTGGGTACCGCTAGTATCCAAAAATCGTCGCATTAGCGTATTGTCTGTGCAGCCTCTACATCAGAACTACACAGTGGACGGGGTTCTAATGGCCTTGTAGTTTAAGGGGTCGAAAACACTAACAAACAACAAAGCCTCACTAGGGCAGGGAACTACTACAATCCCGTTTCCCGCTATGACAGGGTCGGGAATCATTTTAATTCCTCTACGCAACACAGTGGATCTGTTGAGGGCATTTAGACTCAGCCGGCTACCGACCTAGGCTGCAGCCCCTATGCCTATTTAGCGTCGGCCTACTGTTCGTTGGGGCACTCCACCGACGCCATGGGGGGAGCGAACTCCAACACCTGGGAACTTTAGCAATTGACTCGTTGCATAGTAGAGAGGTTTCTTTTCCGTGCACTCGACTTTATTTCCCACCCGACGGAAGGAACACTCGGGGCCTCCCTCGCCCGAAAGAATAGAACCCTGTCGTTCCATATTGAACCGGGGACCACTGACGCAGTAACCCAGCATGCCACCTCTACACCACCTAGGTGGCATCGAACCCATAAAGAATTTGAACGTCAGGATAAACGGCTAGTGCAGAACCACGGACTGCCGTTCTCCAACTGAAGCCCATTAGTCTTTTTTGCCCCCCCCCTCCAACTTTTCCGGCTATGACAGGGTCGAGTACCCATTTGACCTGTTGGAACCCGAAAAATGTGGGGCATCTGTTGAATCATAGTTTTATGCAGCCGGCTGCCGACCTGACCCGCCGCGGTGGCGTAGTAGTTAGCACACTCGGCAACTCCGTCAGTAGTTCTTGGTTCGATACTGGACCGAGGTGGGTCGGCTTCTTTCGGGCGAGAGAGAGGCCGCGAGTGTGCCTTCTTTCGGATGAGAAGTAAAACCGAGGTCCCGTGTGGGTGTACGACGGCACTTGCACGTAAAAGAGCCCTCTCTACTATGCAACGGGTAGATGAGGCAAAAATTTCCAGGTGTAGGAGCTCGCCCCCTGGCGTCGGTGGCATTCCTCAACGAACACTAGACCGACGATAAATAAGCGTAAGGGTGCAGCTTTGGCCGGCAACCGGCTGCAGAAAAAACTATGGCCAATATATCGCCCTGTCTCCATTCAGCGGGACAAGATGGGTACCTGACCCTGCCATAGGCGGGAAAAGGGTTAGGAGTTGCTTGCTTTGCAGCCGGCTGCCGACCCAATGCCCACTGTGCTGACGTCAAGGAGCCCCCCACATACGGCGGAAAATGGCGCCGTTCCATGTCTAAAGGGTTTCCCTAGTGAAATGCAGTAGTAGAGAACGCGACCTCTGCCCCACCCTAGCGCCTTAACCCAGTCTGTTACATTACACGCCTTTCCCCCAGCCATCTCTGCAGAGTTCCAATGTGAATATTCCATATTTTATACAGTGCCCTAATCAGATGATCTAAATGCACTGCAGTCACCTCGGAAAAGACTTTTGGCCCTTTGGGAATCCATCTGACCGTCTCCCTCGAACAGAATCGGTCCTACAACCATGGGCTCCCTAACTCCTGAACTGACCTGGGAACACCCTGGGATATCGCGCCTGTGATAGGGTCCAGAACAAGAACCGGAAACACAGGCTGACTGCTGCACGGTGTTTTTGACGCAGCCGGCTACACACCTAAGCTTAGCCCCTGTGAGATTTCATCGTTAGCCTGTTTGCTTCTGGGGAATACTGCCTTCTACCGACGCCAGAGGGCGTGCTTTTACCGTCTGGATTTCAAAGACCACTAAACAGCTACTAACGTTTCTCGCCTGAGGCAGGGTCGGGTACCCATCGTTGTTCCTGTTGATGGGCGATCTGTTGACGGCAGTTTTCCTCAGCCGGCGGCCGGCCAAAGCTGCCAACCCATAGGCTTATTTATCGTCAGCCTACTGTGTTCGTTGGGGCACTTTACCGACGACGGGGGGGGGGGGGGCCAACTCTTACATTCGTCATCTACGCGTTGCTTAGTAAAGAGGGTTCATTTCCGAGCATTGGACTCGCTCGGGACCTCTCTCGTCCGAAAGAAGCCAACCCACCTCGATCCAGTATCGACCCTAAACCACTGACGCAGTAATCGAGCACGGTACTTCCGGCGCCACCGAGGCGGATCCTTCTGTATCTCTATTCGTCCTCATACCCTTATCCCGCCTATCAGATTCTTGCAGACATCCTGCTCCCACGTCTGCTTTGGTCCTCTCCTGCCCCGGGGTGCTACCAACCACCGGCATTCCCGTTATGGACCTAACGAGCTCCTCCTCCAATTACTCTTCTCGATTTCTATTGTAATGCTATGCTGGGAACCACCAACCAATACACGTACTGACCTTTAGACCTTGCGCTCCGGCGCTGGTGATGAATGCACAATGGACCTTTGACCTTCGTTGTACAATTTATTCTTCGGGGCAACTTGGTAAATGGGAAGTGTTATCGGTAACTCCATATGTCGGAGTTGATGTTCCGCGACTATGATGATGGCTATTAGCCGTAATTAGCTTTAGGAACGATTTTCCACGAAATGACCTTAGGGGCCGAATCGCATTTCTCCTAAAGGCCCTTTGATAATAATTCGTTTAATGGAGACACTCCTATATTAGACAACATGTATTATTTAATTATCTTGACTGAATTTCTTGGAAGTAATGTTTTCTACGTGGAAATTAGATTTGCACCCTCGCGTCCTGCTCATAGTTCCACAACGACCGTAAGTCATCTTCCGCCCCAAGGGGCAGTTGGCCCACGCCTAGCTGGCGTGCTCCACTACAGCGTCGGTGATTACAGGCTCGATGCCGGATCCGGTAATTAGGCTTTCTTCAGGAGAGGGAGAGAGGTAGGGAGAGGGAGAGAGGTAGGGAGAGGGAGAGAGAGAGAGGGGGAGGGGGAGAGAGAGAGGGAGAGAGAGAGGGAGGGTCCCGAGTGCGCCTGTGAGGGAGCGGCCTATTACGTCGGACACTGCCAGTTCTCATCTGCTCACTGAAGTTCAGCAACGCGACCCCAGCTCGTTGGGAACACTGGGCACCGCTAATACCAAAAATCGTTGCATTAGTGTAGTGTCTGTGCAGTCTATTTTTTTTTGTTGTTTGTTGGAGTTTAAGGTCCCGTCAACTACAAGGTCATTAGAGACCCGTCCACTGTATAGTTCTAATGCATATACTGCACAGACACTACACTAATGTGACGATTATTGGGTATTAGCTGTACCCAGCTTTCCTGAGCGACCACCCATGTCAGTACTAACTGGGCTTGTGTTGCTTAACTTCAGTGATCAGACGAGAACTGGTGTGTCCAACGCAACTTGCCGCTCCCACTGTGCATTCTATGAATTGGAACTACGCAGAGGACGGGGCTCTAATAACCTTTGTTGTTGAAGGGCCCTAAAACACCAACCAACGAAAATTCGCCTGTCATCTCGATTGGGAAGTAAAGCCTTGACACTGTGGATACCATATCACCACTGCACGAAAAAGAACCCTTTGCCCATGAATTGTGCAGATAGACAAAATTCCCTGGTGCACGAGAACGCCCTCCTTCAGGCCTAGTTGGCGGTAAAGGGGTTACAGCATTAGGTTGGCAGCCGACTGGGGAAAACTATTGTGCACTAGATCAACCATGTGTCCCAGCGGAATAAAGTGGCTAACCGACCCTGCCATAGGCGGTAAAGGGCTAGTTGTTTTTGTGCGAGATTCATGAAATGTGCCACCACTTCAAATACTCATTCATAAGTGACGTCAGAGAGGTAGTTCAATCGGCTCTGCCTTCCAAGGAGGGACTGGCTGAACCCATGGGCATGAATATTACAGGTCTCACAGGTGCCCTAAAACACCAACAATGTCTGTTTAGGCTTTTGCCCATTTTATCTTTATGTCTGTTGTTGGCCCACGGGTAGATGAGGCAAAAATTTCCATGTGTAGGAACTCGCCCCCTGGCGTCGGTAGTATTCCCCAACGAACACTAGACCGACGATAAATAAGCGTAGGGGTGCAGCTTTGGCCGGCAACCGGCTGCAGAAAAAACTATGACCAATATATCACCCTGTGTCCATTCAGAGGGACAAATGGGTACCCGACCCTGCCATGGGCGGGAAAAGGGTTAGGAGTTGCTTTTAGTTGTTGTCTGTTGTTGGCCCATTATTTATTCAAAGAAGGGGTACCCGACCCTGCCATAGGCGGGAAAAGGGTTAGGAGTTGCTTTTAGTTGTTGTCTGTTGTTGGCCCATTATTTATTCAAAGAAGGGGTACCCGACCCTGCCATAGGCGGGAAAAGGGTTAGGAGTTGCTTTTAGTTGTTGTCTGTTGTTGGCCCATTATTTATTCAAAGAAGGGGTACCCGACCCTGCCATAGGCGGGAAAAGGGTTAGGAGTTGCTTTTAGTTGTTGTCTGTTGTTGGCCCATTATTTATTCAAAGAAGCAACTCCTAACCCTTTTCCCGCCTATGGCAGGGTCGGGTACCCATTTGTCCCTCTGAATGGACACAGGGTGATATATTGGTCATAGTTTTTTCTGCAGCCGGTTGCCGGCCAAAGCTGCACCCCTACGCTTATTTATCGTCGGTCTAGTGTTCGTTGGGGAATGCTACCGACGCCAGGGGGCGAGCTCCTACACCTGGAAATTTTGCCTCATCTACCCGTTGCGTAGTAGAGAGGGTTCTTTTACGTGCAAGTGCCATCGTACACCCACACGGGACCTCGGTTTTACTTCTCATCCGAAAGAAGGCACACTCGCGGCTTCTCTCTCGCCCGAAAGAAGCCGACCC
>JAAFCE010006949.1:3698332-3711116 GCA_013389805.1 Trigoniulus corallinus
AAGGCTACCCATGTCAGTACTAACTGGTGTGTCCAAATCACTAAGCTGTTCCCCACCTTTTTTTTTTATGAAAGGGGCCCTTCCATGCTCTCACATGCGCATCCTGGTTGGAATAAGAAGATGCAATGTCATACAGTGCCTGGTACTCTTCGAAGGCAGCAATAAATGTTGTCACATTGTTGATTGTGAGGTAACATGTTTAGGATTCATCCCTCCCTACAAATTGGAAAGCGCATGTGCTAATTCAGATCTTCATTGATTTGTTAGTGTTTAAGGGTCCTTCAACCACAAGGTTCATTAGAGCCCCGTCCACTGCATAGTTCTAATGCGGTCTGCACAGACCCTACGCTGTTGCAATGATTTTTGGGTATTTGCAGTACCTGGTGTTCTCACGCGAACACCCATGTCAGTACTAACTGGGGTTGCGTGTCCAACGTGTGTCCAACGCAATAAAGCAAATCTTCTAATAGAGGGGAATCACACATTGACCAAAAAGGCAAAGAGGCAGGAAGCATAAAACCAACCAGCCGGTTTTCAAGGAGCATGTGCCTCATGCTTCCAGGACGTAAGATGCACGTGTCATTTCGGTGTGAAAGACGCCGTCTCTTTATATGTGTTGGTGTTCGAAGACGCATGCCTCCTGCATCCAGGAGGCACATGTCTTGCCTCTTGCATCTTTGGTGTGAAAGCCGCCTAAGTCATGGGATTGCATACTTTAAATTGTTGCATAATCATTGTGACAAAGGTATGTGTGATGTCACAATGATTATGCATATAAAAGAAGAGCTCCTGTACTCAAGAGTCTGTCAGTCAGAGAGTCAGTTTTGATCAGTCCAGCAGAATGATGTTATGTAAGTCAAATCTTATTGTTTAAATTTCAACTGTAAACGTAGTGTAAATTAAACCACAAGTAGTCATGTAATTCTCAATCTACTGTTTAAATATCAACTGTAAATATAGTCTGAATTCCACAACAAGAGGGTTATGGGCCTTGATCAACAACGGTTGAAGGTCATTGCCACGCAACACGTCTCCTAACTTTTTCCGCCTATGGCAGGGTCGGGTACCCGTTTTGTCACTCTGAATGAACACAAGAGCGATATATTAGTCATTGTTTTTCCGCAGCCGGTTGTCAACCAAAGCTGCAACTCCTATGCTTATTCATCGTCAGTCTACTGCTCATTGTTTGGGGATTTCCACTGACTCCGGAGCGGCGAGTTGCGTTGGACACACCAGTTCTCATCTGATCACTGAAGTTAAGCAACGCAAGCCCAGTTAGTACTGACATGAGTGGTCGCTTGGGAAAGCTGGGTACTGCTAATGCCCAATAATCGTCGCATTAGTGTAGTGTCTGTGCAGTCTATGCATTAGAACTATGCAGTGGATGGGTTTCTAATGACCTTGTAGTTGACGGGACCTTCAACAACAACAACACACACACACTCCACTGACTCGGGGGGGGGTCTCTTACACCTGGAAATTTTGCCTCATCTACCCATTGCTCAGTAGAGAGGGTTGTTTTATGTGCTAATGACATCTTACACCACACGAGACCTGAGTTTTACTTCTCGTCCAAAAGAAATCTCATTCTGGACCTTTCTTTTGCTGGAAAGAAGCTAACCCACCTCAGTCCTGTATGGAACCTAGAACAACTGTCGGAGTTGCCGAGCGTGCTTCCCACTACACCACCGAGGCGGGTCTTGCTGTGGAAAAACAATATCCAATATATCGCCCTTGTGTCCATTCAGAGGGACAAGATTGGTACCCGACCCTGCCATAGGCGGAAAGGGTTAGGAGAAAAATGACGCCAAGGGGCGGGCTTCGACACCTGGACATCTTGCCGATGTACACTTTACACTGTAGAAAGGGTTCTTTTACATGCAGTGTTGATATCTGACGAAAGGTGCACTTAGGGTAATTTGTTTACCGACGCCAGGTGTGAGCTCCAACGCCTGAATTTACACGTTGTACCAAGAAAGGGTTCGTTCGCCTGCAGGGTTCTTCCCATTCTAGGGGAAGACGCAGCGTTTTTGCGTAAAGACATTGCAGCATCTTTATGCACAAGGGGAAGTCATTCATCCCGACCAGAATTGAACTTGCAACATTTCATTAGCATCCAGTAAAGCTTAAATATTTTTTCTGGCAATATTTTTATCGTTATTGGACATCGTTTTCCGCCTATGGCATGGTCTGGTGCAAACCTGCAGTTAAAAATTGAGAATTTACTTTGCGGGGGAGGGATTTTGTTCCCTGAAAAGGTTGCCAATCTACACGTATGAATTACTCCATGGTGGAAGGGTTTTTACGCCCTCGGTTGTCTACCTTATTGGGACACATGCGTAATCTGTTGGCAGCCGGCTGCCAACCTAATGCTGCAACTCGTCAGTTTATTTTTTTTTGTCGGTTGGGCCGGCGGGTCACCATTTTGACATCCCAGCTCTACGTGGCGCAAGAGTGCATTCTGGAAGTCTGCACTCCTCATCGTGGTGTTCATGGCGGTCTCAGCGACCAGGGGACCCAGGGCTCTGTTTTTGGGCATCCCATATGTCAGGCAAAGAGCGTGTGATGAGCGTCGTAATCCTTCCCGGGCGGAACAGGTCTTCCCTTCCCATACTGTTCTACGAATCCACGGATGGACCACGTGTTAGTTATGACGAGTTACGGCAGGGTGGGCCAGGGATCCATCCTGGGGCCTGATCTCTGGAACGTCTCCGAAGTCTGGAGATGCCAAAAGAAAGTGCATTGGTCGGATTGGCCGATGACGTCACAGCACCGGCACCGGATGTCGACGTAGCGCTGCTCAAAGTCAACATCGTGATGCGCAGGGTCGGCTCTTAGAAGTCAGGGCATGACCTCTTTCCTGAAGCCTGGAAGAGAGATCATAACCCTGACAGAGAAAAGGATCTCCAAGTGGGGTTTGAAGTGATCGAAACCAGCTGCTAGGTGCCTGGGCGCCCTAATTGACAGAAGGCTGTCATGTTGGGAACACGCCTGATAGACCGCAGATAAGACTGCAAAGGGAGTGAAAAGCAGACCAACCGCCAGTGTCTTTGGACCAAAGTCAAGCAAGCGCCCACTGCAGGTGTGGAGCAGAGGTCTGGGCACAACTGGCAGGGATAGACGGGGAGCACTGTGGGTCGCCTTAGCGTACTGTACGGTCTTAAAATTGTAGTCCCGGGCGCCGACGATTGCTGGCGTCATCCCCATCGCCCTCTTCCTACGGAACTTCAGACAATATGCCACAGGAAGGCGATGTTCGACTGGAAGAGAGCGACCACAGAGAAGTGGAAGAGCATGCCCGACATCTGGCAGGCGACCTGAGAATGAGGGCACAGAGGATGATGGGCTTTGAGGCTCATCCCAGATGTGAGGCCTTCGGTTTGGGAGAGGCACAGAGGGATTCGGTACCACGTCACCCAGTTTCTGAGCGGACAAGGGTAGTTCCCAACCGCTGGAAGCGCATCTGGGTCACCTGACCTCTGACACCGTTATAAACACCATGTTTGGGATAGGGATGCCTGGGGCATGTTCTCCCGATATGTCGAAGGCATTCTACGTGAAAAAGCTGGAACGAACAGCGCCCCAGGTTCACGCTAATAACCAGTAATGCCCTAAAGACACAAAAGATACCCTCGCCGATGTAATGTGATAAACGGTTCCAGGCTGGTGGTCAAAAGATAATGGTGTAGGGTAGATGTTAGTAGGGAGTCCTACACTAAGTGCGCAACCAAAGCATTTGACCAACATCCCCCAAACCCCCATCCCAAAAAATCTGACGTCACACTCTTGCGTCAATAGTTCCAGGTTTGAGACTGGTCCGAGGTTTGCAGACTGCTTTGGGGGATGCGCATTATTACGGATGGGCATCGTGTCCCTTGCACATCAAAGCAACTCTTCCTACATGGAATGTGGAATTGAGAAAATTCCCAGATGTAGGAGCTTGCCACCTGCGGCCGGTGGAGAAAGCCTGGCCCATTGTATCAAAGTGGGTCATCGATAGATCATCCGCTTTGGTGGCGAAGAGGTAGTGTGCTGTCGACTACTGCGCCAATGGTTCCAGGGTCGATATTGGATCGAAGTGGGTTTTCTTTCGGGCGAGGGAGAGAATCTCCGAGCGCACTTCCGTCGTACAGGAAGTAAAGCCGCAATCCTGTCTGGCGTGTACGACGTTACTTGGACATAAAGCAACCCTTTTAACATGGGACCCGGAGTCGGTGGAGTGCCCCACCGAACAGTAGGCCGGCGAGTGGGGGTTGCAGTTTAGGTCTGCAGCCGGCTGTGTGGAATAGTCGAACAGATCACCCAGGGGCACAAAATTGGATAGTAAACCACGCCATCGGCGGGTAAAAGGGAATGACCTCCCGGAAATGACACGCAACCCCAGTTAGTACTAGCATGGATGACCGCTTGGGAACACTGGTTACTGCTAATGTCCAAAAATCGTCGTAACAGTGTAGTGTCTGTGCAGACTCTGCATTAAACTACACAGTGGACGGGGCTCTAGTGACAATTGTAGTTGAAGGGCCCTGACACACCAACGAAACAAAACGCTGAAATGGCTACAAAACATTCCGCCCTTGGCAGGGTCCTGTAATTGACATACGCCAGAGACAGCTTTTGGAAATTGCTGCCGATGTAACGAAGAAAATTGGCCGGCATTAAATACGTCAGCGGTCGGCCGCCGGCGCATTAAAATGCCGTTCTTCAGTTCGCTGGTGGGTTGTTGGATCCAGTGGGATGAATGGGCCTTTCCCCTGCCACAGGCTAGAAGTGGGGGTTGGATTGATGATGTTAGCTAACCAATCAGAAGACAGGTGTGCAAATGATATTTATTGTGTTGTGCAATTTTTGATTGCAGATCCATGGCGAAATTGACCTCTCATTTCCAGAGCTTGCTAAAAAGCTTTCACTGGCTCATCCTGCTCATTAGTAACCTCCATTGCACTTCCGGTATGCTGCTCAAACAACGTGGATTAGAAACGAATGAAATTATTGAACAGTTCGTTGACAAGGTAAGCTTTGGTGTCTTGAACTTTAACCTCATTTTATCCTATCGACATTCCTAGCAATGGAATCCGGTGGGAGGATTCCCTGCGTTAGGGGTGCAGAGGTAGCGTGCTCGACTACTGAGTCAGTAGTTGCAGGTTCAATTGTGAACCGAGGCGGCTTGACTTAATATTGGGGGCAAGAGAGAAGCCCCCAATGGTTCCCTTCCGTCGGAATGGGTTGTAAAGCCATGCTCCCCATCGCAACCCCTAATAGCACTGGCATGGGTGACTGCTTGGGAACACTGGGTAATGCTAATACCGAAATCGTCGTAACAGCGTGTAGTGTCTGTGCAGACTCTGCACTAGAACTAACTATGTAGTGGACGCTGCTCCAATGGCCATTGTAGGTGACGTGCCCTAAAACACCAAGGGAGCGACGAATTGCGTTGGATACACCAGTTCTCGTCTGATCACTGAAGTTCAGCAGCGCAACCACGGCTAGTACTGACATGGGTGGCCGCTTGGAAAACTGGGTACTGCTAATACCCAAAAATCGTCGCATTAGTGTAGTGTCTGTGCAGTCTCTGCATAAGAACTACACTGTGGACGGGGCTCTAATGACCTTGTAGTTGTAGGGCCCTAAAACACCAGCCAACAAACAAACTAAAACACTAACACAATGAAAGCCATCCTCCCGTGTGGTGAGTAATATGTCACCACTACACGGAAAAGACCCATTTCTACATGCAACATGTAGATAGGCAAGATTTGAAGCAGTACGGGCTCGCCCTCTGGCGGCAGTAGAGGGAAAATGCATCCAAGGACATCGTCAACAGACTGCCTTAAAATTCTGATACACAATTCGTCTGCGTTCCCGCTTTTAGCGAACCCACTTCGATGGGGCAAAGGTATCACGCCTGACTACTGAGTCAGTGGTTTCAGGTTCGACACTGGGTCGAGGTGGGTGTGTTTCATTCGGGCTAGACAGAGAGAGAGAGAGACGGAGCGGCGAATTGCGTTGGACGCGCCAGTTCTCGTCAGAAAACCAAAGTTAAGCAGCGCAACCCCAGCTAGTACTGACATGGGTGGCCGCTTGGGAAAACTGGGTACTGCTAGTATTCAAAAATCGTCGCATTAGTGTAGTGTCCATGCAGTCTCTGCATCAGAACTGCCCAGTGGACGGGGCTCTAAAGACCTTTGTAGTGGAAGGGCCCTAAAACACCAACAAACAACAACAGAGAGAGAGACCCGGAGTACGTCTTTTGTTAGATTGGGAGTAAAACCGTGGTATGTACGGTGTCACCACTACGCGGAAGAGAACCCTTTTACGACGTACCCTCGGAGTTCGGCAGAATTCTCTGGTGAAGGAGATCGCCCTCTCCTGACGTCGTTGAAATGCCCGGCTAAACAGGCATAGGGGCAGTAGCTTAGGTCGGCCGCCCACTGCGTCAAAATACAGTCTAACTGATCCCCCACGTTTCCGAGAGGGACAGAATGTGTACCCGACCCAAAAATCGTAGCATTAGTGTAGTGTCTGTGCAGCCTCTGCAATAGAGCTACGCAGTGGACGGGGCTCTAATGTCCTTGTAGTGGAAGGGCCCTAAAACACCAACGAAGGAAAGAAGTCATAGCCGGGGAGCGACTGTATTGTTTTGGACACAACCAGTTCTCGTCTGACTATTGAAGTTAAGCAACGCAACTCCAGCTAGTACTAGCATGGGTGACCGCTTGGGAACACTGGGTAGTGCTAAAACCCAAATTGTAACAGCGTAGACGGGGTTGACGCAGTGGACGGGGCTCTATTAACCGTTGTAGTTGAAGGGCGGCAGCCCCCGCCCACGTCCGCGAGGTCGAAAAATCGGGTACCCGATCTTGCCGTAGACAGGAACAGCGTTTGTTTTGATAATGAGGTACTGTGCGTGCGTCTGGATAGCTCAATTTCTTTTTGCTGTCATGTGGTGATCACCGACCATCTTGCTGTCATCATACCCGTTTTCTGTTTCTTTATTACTTTTACCCTTTCCATGCCCTGTCCAACCCTTTTCCGTTGGAATCTGCCATTTTTAATCGGATTGGAACCTGTCTCTAAAACCTCTAATAAACAAGTCATGTCACTAAGCTGTTTGTTTCAAGAACACACACCGCACTAATGGCGGAATTCCAACTGGATTTGCATCCAAAACTTTCGACGGTTCTTAGTTAGAATTAAAGGATTGAAATTCCCTTAGGGCACCGGACAAATGACTTAACACGGACCAACCTTAGAAAGAAGTAATCCTGGCAAAATGTCGTAAGCCGCCATCTTTGTTGATGGAATTAGAGGTTAGTGTCATTGGTGTGCATTGCCTACGAATTATTCCAGACAACAACAAGGGCATCTTTAAGTGCATCCGCTGAAATAATAATGAGATACTTGCAAACCTCACAACATTGCTGTCAGATTAAGACTTTTACAAAGTGACTAACAGGAAGACAGCAAATCCATGTTCCGTTTTGGAAGGGAGGAACATGAGTATCCACGGTGATGCAAATGGAGCTTTTGGTCCTCTTGGGGACCCAAAAATTGCTTCTGCTGAATAGGTAGATCCCATTATTGTTGCATTGGTTCCTCCCCGCTTGCAACGTTGTCTCCTAGCTTTGCTAACCCCTCTGGGAACACTGTCCCCCATTCTGGAGTACTGACTCAATGGCTTGTCCCATTCCTAGAACTTTCATTCCAAGCTTCGTCACTACCATCATCTACCCCGAAGCACCGACGTAGTGTCAACGTTGTCTCCAAAGTTTGTCCCCTCTCCCGATAAGTTGTCTCAAAGATTAGGCCCCTCCCCGATTCGTTGTCTCCAAAGTTTGCCCTCTCCCCCGAAATATTGTCTCCAACGTTTGATCTCTCCTTCGAAACGTTGTCTCCAAGATTTGTCCCCCCGCAGATTCGTTGTCTCCAAAGTTTGTCCCCTCTTGCGAAAAATTTTCTGCAAGGTTTGTCCTCTCCCCTGAAGCATTGTCTTTAAACCTACCTGCCCTTTCTGGAATTTGGTTTACATTTTTCCACCCATGGAACATTGTGTCTCATGAATGACCATTGTATTGTATCAAAACTTGGCTCCCTGTGCGGAATATTGTATTCAAGGTTGCCAACCCCCACTCTGGAACTTTACATTCAAGCTTTGCCTTCCCTCGTGGAACCGTTTTTGCAGACGGCCCTTGATGAGCAAGAGTACAAATGACAAAAGTGGAGTATCCAAGACTCCAATGGATCACCTAGGGATTCTCTTTCATTTCGGTGGTAGGTGATTAAGGTTTCGTCAGCTCCTAACCCCTTTTCCTGCCAATGGCAGGGTCGGGTACCTAACCTTGTACATCTGAATGGACACAAGTGTGATATATTGAAAGGTACAGTATTTTGACGCAGCCGGCTGCTGACCAAAGCTCCGCCGACAACAGAGAGCGAGCTTCTACACTTGGAAATTTTTGCCCGTTGCGTAGTAGAGAGGGTCCTTTTACGTGCAGGTGACATTGTACACACCAACACCACACGGTAGAGCACCAGCTTTACTTCCCACCTGAAGAATTACTTGGACCAGCCTCTGTAATACAGAGTTGCTTGACTTTTGTTGCACCAGTGATTCCAGGTTCGATACAGGATCTAGGTTTTTGGATGGCTTATTTCGGGAGAGGGATAAGACCCCAATCGCGCCTTTCATCAGATGAGGACCAAAGCTGCAGCCCCGTGTGGTGTATAATGTCATTTGCACGTAACAGAACCCTCTCTCCTATGCAACAGGTAGATGAGGCAACATTCCCTGGTGTAGGGGCTTGCCCCCCCCCCTGGCGTCGGTGGACGACATCGCCCTCTACAACAAAAATAGGCTGACGTAACTGAACGAAAATAGGTTAGCAGCTGGCTGTGCCAAAGTACTGTCCAATAAATTGCCTGTGTTCCAGAGTGACAAAATGGGTACCCGACCCTCCCATAGGTGGAAAGCTGGGTACTGATGAGATGGAAAATATGGTTTTCAGTGGTGTAGCTAAGGGCAGCACTTTTCCCACGAGACGCTTTTTAACAATTGTAGAGTGTAATTCTCAAAGGGCATAAGTGCCATATACATCATATAAATTTAAAAATAATTTTTAAATTTATACAGTTTTTTTTTGTTTATCTCAAAATGATGTAAATGGCACTTATGCCCTTTGAGAATTACACTCTACAATTCCTTTATTTAGGTTCAGCAGTAAGACGTAATACAACGCGGATGCTTTATTGCCTTCCTCGGGGGACGCTAATAGGGGCAGCAAGAAGTTCTAGGAGAGCCACTGGGCGGGAACCACTTTAAAAACCCTACTGGGCGGCGATCGTTGAAGAATGGCCACTTGGTGGAGAACGCTTTCCAGACACAGTGCCGGATTTAGATATTGAGAGGCCCTAGGCCATTTCAATTTTGACGCCCTTTCCAAGCCCTTTTGAGGCCATTTTCTTAAGGTATGAAGCCCGCTAAATGTTGATGCCCTAGGCTTCAGCTTACTTAGCCTAATGGTAAATCCGGCACTGTCCAGACGATACTGGGCGTGAAGAACTCCAGATACGCCATTGGCGCCCAGTGAAAGGTTTAGAAACACCACTGGATTGCAAGAGACGTCATTATGTGGGTAAAGCCGCTGGAAGCCAAAGCTCTGAAGACGCCATTGGGCGGCAAATGCGCTAGAGGAAGAACTGCGCGACCAAAAGTCCTTAAAGACGCCATTGGGCGGCAAATGCTCTAGAGCAGCGGTTCTCAACTGGTGCTCTGCGGAGCCCTGTGGCTGCGTAGCAGGATTTTTCAGGGCTTCGTGGCATAAGGCACTGCGGAGCTACCAGCCCTAGTTGTGGTTTGCTTGAGACAACACTCTCGCTATACTAGACCCTTCTAACGTTTTCTGTTTGAAGTTTCTCTTCTGCGGTAGCAGTGTGTTGATCGTTTTCTGGCGATGGACAACCTTACAGTCATTTCTACGCATGTTGAATTTTTCAAAATTGCTTGAATCAAATAGGGGCTCTGGCGAACGAATTGGCTGTTGGTAAGGCTTCCGCGACTCCAAAGGGGTTGAGAACCGCTGCTCTAGAGGAAGAACTGTGTGACAAAGCCTCTAAAGACGCCATTTAACGGCAAATGTTCTAGGTGAAGAACTGTGTGGCAAAAACTCCTAAACACGACATTGGGCGGCCACTGCTCTAGCGAAACAACTGTGCGGCAACTGCTCTAGAGAAACCACTGTGTGGCAAAAGCTGGAAAGATGCCATTGGGAGGCAAAAATTCCAGGTGAGGAGTTCACCCCAGGCGCCGGTGGAAGATATTATTCCCTTCAAAGAACATAGACCAACGTTAAACAAATAAGAAGCCTAAAGCATTAAGTTTGCTTCCGGCTGTAGGGGGAAATGCCATCCATCAGTTTTCCCGGGTGTCCCTGGTTCCAGGGTGGTAAATTGGTACTGAATTCCTGTCGTAGGCCCCTTTTTGTAGACACCTCGAAAGACCACAACAGTTGGTCTCCTCTGGCGGAAATCCTTGGCTCCACCCTCACCTGAAAGGTGCCAATTTGGATTGTTTGTTCGTTGGTGTTTTAGGGCCCATCAACTAGAAGGCCGTTAGAGCCCCGTCCACTGAGTAGTTCTAATGCAGAGACTACACCAATGCGACGATTTTTGGGTCTTAGCGGTAACCAGTTTGCCCAAGCGGCCACGCATGTTAGTACTAGCTGGAGTTGCGTTGCTTACCTTCAGTGATCGGACGAGACCTGGTCTGTCCAAAGCAATAAGCCGCTCCGTCAATTTGGACCTGGAATCAAACCTGCACCAGTGGGCTCATCACTTAACACGTCATGCACTGCGTTACCAAGACAATGGCATGTTGAATGCGATAAGACATGCCGCTGGTCGCTAAGAGCATCCCTAATCTATTTAATGCCCGGGAGAAAGAAAGTAGAGATAAAAGGCCCTAATGACAATGTAGACAGAATAGAAAGATAGAAGAGAATTAAACGCAGATATAAATAGAAAGAAAGAAGCGCAGAATTAAAAGAACACAATGCACTAAAGGAACAAAGACCGATTCAGATGTAGGACCTAAAGGATGACAAGAAGATAAAAGGACCTTTTCCGAAGCTGTACAGAAGAAAGGTTAGGACAAGAAATAGAAAAACAGAAAGAAACAAAGCAGGAAGTTTTTTGAAAGGGACCCAAGTATGATGGGTGTCAAACTTCGACAACCTGGAGGCTCTAATGACCTTTGTAGTTGAAAGACCATAAAACGCCAACAAAACAAGTAGATTCAATAAGCTTGCTGCTGCCACTTCCGGTTCAGCAAGGGGCATGAGTACTCCCGCGCCTACCTATGCAGGGTGGCAAGAGCGGACTCGCCACAATCTCGGTTCTGCCCAGGGACGGTTGATGGGTCGTTTGATCCCTGAGACTATTGTATGAACCACAATGAGGAGTGAGGACTCATGCCTGCAATGCAGTGTCACGCCAAGTAGAGGGCATGCTATGGAAAGGAAGAGTGAGCTAGGTCGTGGAGTGATCCAGGGTTGCCATACTAACCCGTGAACTTCTTAGGGGGGAGCGGCAAGTTGCGTTGGACACACCAGTTCTCGTCTGATCACTGAAGTTAAGCAACTCAAGCCCAGTTAGTACTGACATGGGTGGTCGCTCGGGAAAGCTGGGTACTGCTAATACCCAATAATCGTCGCATTAGTGTAGTGTCTGTGCAGTATATGCATCAGACCTACACAGTGGACGGGTCTCTAATGACCTCGTAGTTGACGGGACCTTAAACTCCAACAAACAAACTTCTTAGGGCACAAGAAAGGGCCCTTGTCTAATGGAATGTGCTAAACGGACCCCTGCAATGCAGTGTCACGCCACGTTGAGGGCATACTACGTGAAAGGAAGAGCGAGCAGCCAATTTGCGTTGGACACACCAGTTCCCGTGAGATCACTGAAGTTAAGCGGCGCAAGCCCACGTCAATACCAACTTGGGTGGTTGGTAAAGAACGTTGGGTGTTGCAAATTAACCCTCTCCTTCGTCCTTTCACCTACCTCCTCATCTCCCGCGGGCAGCCTCCTAAGGGATCGTCCTGTTATGGCTGCCTGGCTTGCTCCCCAACCCACGAAACTAATCCAGTAATCCAGAGCTAGATCACGGAGCGATCCTGGGTTGCCCTATTAACAGGTTGCCTGTCTACTTCGCCAGTGTGTTACCAGTACTACGTCAAAGCAACTGACAACCGCTTTTCCTTCTTATCGCACGGTCAGTTACCCCCTTTTTTGTCCCTTTGGGAGATCGCAGCAACAACCCCTGGGCTTTGTTGTGGGTCTACTGTTGGTTGGGGCACTTCACCGAGATCCTACACCTGGGAATATGACTTCATCTACCCGTTGAATAGTAGAGCTGGTGACATCGTACACACTACATGGTAGGGTACTGGGTTTACTTCACGTCCAATGGCAGGGCATCAGGGTTACTTCCCATCCCACAGTAGGACATCGGGTTTACTTCCCATCTGCATGATGGTAGGGCACTGGGTTTACTTCCCATCTGCATGATGGTAGGGCACCGGGTTATTTCCCATCCATGGGGCGGCAGGACATCGGGTTTACTTCCCCACGGTAGAAGGACACCGGGTTTACTTCCCATACGATGGAAGGACACCATGTTTACTTCACATTCAACAGTAGGGCACTGGGTTTATTTCCCATCTGACAGAATGTGCACTCGGGGGCCACTCCCTCATCCTGCAGCTGGTCCCTCGTCCTACCAGTGCCA
>JAAFCE010006949.1:3711126-3741796 GCA_013389805.1 Trigoniulus corallinus
TATTGGCTGGTTGTCTGTGGGGGATGCCGGCCTACCCCACTGCTCCAACACCACATTTTAAAAACAAAATATAAATTTTGGCAGGTAAATTAATGCTTTGTCAGTTTTAATATTGCATGGTGTCTGACCTATTGCACAATAACTATAATGCAATAAGGAATCAGGCTCATGCCCGAACAGAGGTACTGGTGTACCCCAGGGTTTTTCTTCCTCCTCTCTGTTTTGTGGGTGACCCTGGTGCAATGCGATTCACAGTATTTTCACATGATAGGTTGAACTTCCTAATAAGTCACAGATGGGGGGTTAATTGCTTTTCATTATTTGAATAAGGATGGATGGGGTACTCCTGTACCCCTGTGTAGCAACTGTGTAAGATTTAAATGGCCATACGAAGTGCAAGAAATGCCATATGCAGTGCATAAAGAGCAAAAAATTCATTTGCTTTAACCACCACATTAAAATTGTTCAAATTTATAATGATATTTTTTGTTTCTGAGCATTGCAAGCAAGCAATCACACTATCCACTATATGGTGTAAACATCAGTGCAATAACGTGCTGGCAAGTGCTCTCCGGATAGTTTTTTCATACACTACTTGTACACATTTTTGCTACTCATGTAAATGCTTGCACAAGTTACCATCGGTAGTACTTGTGCAAGTTGTTTGCTCGTGTAAACTAAGCTTTAGTGCAGATATTATTGAAAGAAAAATTTCAAAGAGAAAGTATTCTTTAGCATTTAAATTGTTGGGAATTTCTGCTGCTGAGAATGATGGTAATTGTCCTGTGGCTAAACCTCTACAGTTATCTGAATCTAGGGTAAGGATTTAAATTTGAAATGAATCATTTTGCCAATAAATTCAGATTTGAGAGTGGCATTAGCAAAAATCAAAATTAATGGAATCAACTTGTCTGGCTAAAAAGTTTCCATTTATAAATTTAAAAAAAGAATAAACAGCACCCTCCAATAAACGGTGCAACAAAACAGCTTTTGAAAAACTAAATGGCATGCCATTTATTAGAATAAATATGGTATTTTAAGAAATATCGCTGTTTTGTAAACGGAAAATACCAAGCTTTAATACAGTAACATTTAAAACGATCATTGGTATCAACAAAGATTTTGTCAAACTTCATTAAAAAATTTTAAATAGAAAAACTGCAAATTGGAAAGGAAAAAAGTACTGCAACACTGTTTTTTTCACAATTCTGTATGTTCTAAAATATTTCTGCACATTTTAGTATTCTAAAAACATTCCACAACATTCTTTCTTTTATACTGCATTTACACATTCACAAGTAATCATGAGGCAAGACTTTTGTCAAAACGTTCACATTCATGCTTTTGATGTGAGTGACTGTTCACTCATTTGTGAATGTCTCGCCAGATGGTCATTCTCCAATCGCCTTGGGTCACTCACGCCCTTTGATTCATGTTAAAAGACCACCACGAATGGCAAGGAGAACCACGATGTGAATGATGAATGTGGTGTTCACACCTTCATTGAACATACTCGCCTTGCCATTCGCCCTGTCTTATCCATAAATGTGTAAATGTGGTATCACATTCTATGAAAGTGTATAAATTTTATGAGTGAAGTCCAAAAATTGAAACAAGGAACCTAAAGAAAAGAACTGTCTAGTGAAATTCGTGATAACATTGTTTTTCTTTTAAAAAAAAAACGGGTCCAGCTGTCACAGAATTGCAAGGGAGTTCCAAATTAAATGTTCCTACAATAATTTAAATGGTGAAGATAAATGAGTAGACTGGAACAACCAAAAATCAACTGAGAAGTGGGCACCCAAAAGTAATTAAAGAAAGAAATGTGAGGTTCCTGCAACAAAAAGTAGTGAAAAATCCATTTGTTACAAGCCAATAGTTGACCAATGATTTGGAAACGTCAACAGGCATCAGTGTAACACTTAAAACTGCAAGAAATTATTTGCATCATGAAGGACTTAAGGTAGACTTAAGGTTGAATTTTTGGATCACATGATGTTTACAGATGAATCAAAGTTCAACTTGTTTGGATGTTATGGAAAAACGTGGGAGTGGAGATTTGGCTCATGATGCCAAAAACCTGGTACCAACACTGAAACATGGAGGAGGAAGTGTGATGCTTTGGTGGTGTATGGCCTCTTCAGGAGTTGGCAACATGGCTTTCATCAGTGGTATTATGAATGCCAGAAAATACATTGACATTTTGGCTGATGACCTGTAGGAATCTGTGAACAAATTAAATTTGAATGGATCATTTGTTCCAGAAGGACAATAATCCATAACATACAGGCAATACCACCAGGTAGTGGTTGCTGTGTAATGCATCAAAAAGACTCATAACTCTTCCTCAGTCTTCAGACATGAATCTAATAGATAATTTGTGGAGCATTTTAGACACAAAAATTAGAAAGCACAAAATTAAAAACAAAAATTGACATGATTGTTGTATTGGTCACTCTGATATTGGTGACACTTGGTGTGGAAGTCATGATGTGGTCTGCTCCTATTGGCTGATGTTCCTTTTATGAATTCGTTTGCAACCTGCATGGAGAAACTTGCGCGATATTTGAAGCATACAACAATTCACAAATATCAGTTTTTCAATTTATTAATATTATTAAACCAAATCCATTATCATCAAACTTGAATTAAATTAGAATTAAAACAAAATCGATATTCATACAACAGTGAGATTCATACAAGTGGGATATTCATGGCTACATGAAATCATTCACAGAAATGACATATATCTTGTTTGCAGGGTGGGACACCAAAAGACCAAAAGTAGAGATCATTGTAATGGTACTTAGCAAAGATAATTCATATGATGAATAAATGAAGTTTATTTTTGAAAACATTCCTTTTCACTGATCTCTACTTTCAGTCTTTCTGTCCCCCAGCCTTCTCACCATTGGCTCAAAGGCCTCCTCTCCATGAACAAGATACATATTACTTTTGTGAATGATTTTGTGTAGCCACGAATATCTCGTTTGTATGAATCTCACTATTGTTATTAAAACTATTATTATTATTATTCAAATAAGTTATTATGGTGTCAACAATTACACTTTGTGTTTCTCTTTGAGTTTTGTAGAGGGAGTGGCGAATTGCATTGGACACACCAGTTCTTGTCTGATCACTAAAGTTAACTAGTGCAACCCCAGCTAGTACTGACATGGGTGGCTGCTTGGGGAAACTGGCTACTGCTGATACCTAAAAATCGTCATATTAGTATAGTGTTTGCGCAGTCCATGCATAAGAACTATGCTGTGGATGGGGCTCCAATGACCTTTGTAGCTGAAGGGCCCTAAAACACCACCACCAACAACAACAACTTCAGTTTTGTGGGGGTTTCTACATGCATAGCATGAAGGTTGCGAACGACACCATCAAGAGGATTGGCCAATAGGAGCAGACTTTGTGATGGTCTTTGTGCAGACTTCCATGCCCAGCATAATAGCTGTCTGGGGAGTGACTGATACAACAATTATGCCCAAAAATTAACTGTTGATGATCGTGATAGCGGAGTGGAACAAAATTGATCATGAAAGAACTAAAAACCTTGTCCAGTCGAAGCCAAACAGATTACAAGCCGCTATTGATGCAAAAGGAATGCATACAAAATGTTAGGTTAGGATATCATTAACAAATTAAAGGTTTTGCAAAAGTGTTGCAGTACTTTTTTCCTTCAAATTTGTGGTTTCTTTTGTTTAAAAAATTCAAATGAAGTTTGACAAAATCTTTGTTGATGCCAATAATTGTTTTAAATGATATCTTGGTATTTTTTATTTACAAATAGCAGTATTTCTTAAAATATTAGTCAAAATGATGGTGTTGCAATACTTATTTCCATCACTGTAGGTCTGAAGTCTTATGGTATTTGGTGAATTTCCATTAAGTGATGGATTTTGGGCTTAAAATTTGTCTTCTGGTTCCTTTCAGGATGCAAGACGTCCGGTACTCCATGAGTGCCATCGAAATGATGTATGCGCCTATTTACAAGCTAACGTTAAAGGAATTAACGTCCAGATGAGGTGTCGTTGTCCGAAGCCCTTCAGTTGCATTACAACTTGGGACCCTCTGGATGGTCACTCCATAACGCAGGGATCAGACCAATATAAGGTAAGTAACATAATGTTTTTAGCCCCATCTACACCCCTGCCTATGGCGGAGTTGGGAGTTGTTCCATGCTGACCCTCCACGTTAGAACTATCCAATTAAATTTACCCAGGAGCCAAAATGGGGATTGTCACGGGCCAGTGGTCCGAGCCTGCAGCCTCGAAAGATCATTAATGCCATATGAATGTAACTGTTTTGGGCAATGACCCTAATCCTCTGCTGGCCGTATTTGACCCATGGACTTCCAGTTCGATAACCCTGCTCTACTCCGTCCTGTTTTTCCTTTGCGTTCCATTCCAATTCTACTTCATGGGTCCATGGTGCACGAGACAGATGGCTGCTTTGAGGCGGAAGGCCTGAAGTGTGCCATGCATCACAGTTAGAAATGAAGCAGTGGCCCCTCTGTGGTGCATAATGTCACCACTACACGGACAAGAACCCTCTCAACGTGGAATAAGTGGTGCCAAATACGTGGCCCACAAGTCCCGTCCCTAGATTTCATCCCATGAATCCATAGAATGCAGCCCACAACCAGATGTAAAAGGCCCCTTTTGTGCCTGGTGGTAGTGTCAAACGCTGTAGCAAATGGATGACCGACCAAGAGCTGTGGGAGTGGGTCGCCTAACCGCCTAAGGCCATCGTGGGCACTATGCTGAGGAGTGAAGACTCCTGGAATAATTTGTCACGCTGTGGTGGTTGTAGTTCTTGGTGCCACCACGATTTCGTTGTTTGTGTTTAAATGCGTGTAATCCAGTAAGCACAGAATATCCCAGAGGAAATAAGTATTTTATATACCATATTTATTCTAATCAGCAGCGCCCTCCAATAACCAGCGCACCTTCAAGGTGGGAGCGGCGGGGATCCGGAACGTTCGCCCCCGACGTTTCGCCCCCACACATTTCGCCCCTCGGATGTTTCGCCCCTGGGAGGGCAAATGGCCGTTTTTTTGTTGTTTTTTGTTATTCCGTTTTAGGTAAGGTAAAAATCAAGGGCTAGTGCCAACTGACCCTTGAGTCAATGCCAGCCCTTGATTTTTACCTTATTTTGGCCGGTTTTTTTTTTTTTGTTATTCTCTTTTTCCCTAGAAAAACAGCATTGTTCGTTCGGACCTTTTTCTGAGTGTTTCAAGGAATAGGTAAGGTGAAAATTCAGCAATTTCGGCAAGAATGCTACGCATTGTGGAGGACATCAACGATAGAAATTTAATAGACTTTCTGAAAGGCATAGCCTAAATGTCTGGAAATTCACTTTACCATTAATATAAAAAAGGTTATTAATTTAAAAAACCACTAGTGCCCTACAAATCGATGTTTTTTCGGACATAAGGTAGCGACACGCGCATGCGCCAAATTTTAGGTTGGTAGTTTTAAGCATCGACGCTGCCGCTATTTTTTTAAGTACAATTTAGCAGACGAACATCACTTAAAAGACTTTGACGACGTGAATTTTACGTTTTAAGTTTGCGTTTACGTCGTTTACCGGCCATTTACCTTCCCAGGGGCGAAATGTTCGTGGGCGAAATGTGTGGGGGCGAAAGCTCCGGGGGCGAAAAGTACCCTGGACGAAATGTCGGGGGCGAAACTTCCGTAAACCGGAGCGGCGAATTGCGTTGGACACACCTGTTCTTGTCTAAACGGGTAGATGAGGCAAAATTTCCAGGTGTAGGAGCTCGCCCCCTGGCGTCGGTAGCATTCCCCAACGAACACTAGACCGACGATAAATAAGCGTAGGGGTGCAGCTTTGGCCGGCAACCGGCTGCAGAAAAAACTATGTCCAATATATCACCCTGTGTCCATTCAGAGGGACAAATGGGTACCCGACCCTGCCATAGGCGGGAAAAGGGTTAGGAGTTGCTTTTACACCTGTTCTTGTCTGATCACTGAAGTTAAGCAACGCAATCCCAGCTAGTAATGACATGGGTGGCCGCTTGGGAAAACTGGGCACCGCTAGTATCCAAAAATCGTTGCATTAGTGTAGTGTCTGAGCAGTCTCTCAATGAGAACTACACAGTGGACGGGGCTCTAATGACCTTGTAATTGAAGGGCCCTAAAACGCCAACAAACAACCTTCAAGGTGAAACAAACAATAAATAGCGTCCTATAATAAACGGCGCACTGTTTATTAAAGGTACTGAATTCATCATCATCATACCCTTATCCCGCCTGTGTGACGGTCGGGTCTGTGGGTCCACTAAACATGCTCTGACTGGGGGCGCCCCAGCCAGGCGTCTGGAACCCACAAGGATATTGGCTGGGTTGTCTGTGGGGATACCTTATTAAAGGTACTGAAATATAAACAGCGCCCTCCAATAAACGGCGCAATAAAAAAGCCTTGGGGGGGGGGGGGGGGATAATCGGTGCGCCGTTTAGTAGAATAAATTCCGGTATTTTTGTGGTCACTTGTATCAAATATAATTAATTCTATCAATTAAACTCTTAAAAATAAACGGGTTAATTTGATAAATAACAAGATATCGACAAGACAATTTCAGGACACGTCTACACTCCCTAATCAGCAAAGATCAACTGACTTTCTAACAATTCGCGAATTCAAAATTTCCCATGTTCTATTCTGCGTTCTCATATGACAGTGTTCCTAGACAGGAAGTATGGAGTGTTTAAGGGAAGAAGGGGGTCGATGAAGGCCATGTTAGGATAGTGCAGGATATGTATGATGGTTCCATCGCTAGGGTGAGGACAACATGGGGAAATACGCATGCTTCAACGTTCAGGCTGGTTTACCACAAGGGTCAGCCCTTAGCCCACATCTATTTAACCTAGTAATGGATGAGCTGCTGACGGGAATTGCGTTGGACACACCAGTTCTCTTCTGATCACTGAGGTTAAGCAACGCAACCCCAGCTAGTACTGACATGAGTGGCCGCTTGTGAAAACTGGATACCGCTAGTATCCAAAAAAATCGTCGCGTTAGTGTAGGCTGGAGGAGTCCAAAGAGGATGCACAAAAGGGCCTACAAGATATTAAAACGGCAATGGAAAGAGCGGGCCTTAAGGTGAACATGAAGAAGACTGAGTACCTAACTTTCAGTTTTAGTGGTCATGGGCACAAGGGTGAGAATCGTTGTGGGGGAGACAGGATTTCAGTGGTGCAAGAGTTTTGTTATTTAGGAACAGTCTTCCAGAGCAATGGGGAGATAGATTCCGACGTGACCCTTAGGATTAAGGCAGGATTGCTGAAGTGCAGACAGGCAAGTGGGGTCCTGTGCGACAGCCAGGTCCTAATAAGGTTAAGGGCAAAGCTTACAGATCAGTCGTTAGGCCCGCTATGCTGTATGTCTCAGAGTGTTGGGCAGTTAGGAAGAACCATGAAAGGCAAATGCAAGTGACTGAGACGCGCATGCTGCGCTACATGTGTGGGGGTGTCACGAGCCGACAGAGTCCGACACGGGATAGCTTGGGGGTGGGGGACATCGCGGAAAAGATGAGAGAATCGGTTGAGGTTGTGTGGTCCCGCCCTGCCTCAGGCGGGAGAAGGGGGAATGGCGATGATGATGATGGTTCGATTCTGCGTTCTATTGAATTTCAATTCATAAATTGAAAACTATTCACTGTGTGTGACGTTGCATGACGCATGCACCGACCACAACAACGCCACGTAGAAGGCATACTACATGAAACGAAGTGGGCGCTTAATCGAGAAGCGATCCAGGTGCACCCTAGAAACCGGTGGAGCCCTTAGAGCACGACAAACGGCCATGCCTGCAGCGATGTTCTAAATAGTTGTGGGCTTGGATCCTGAAGTTGGTAGGGAAGCATTGGGAGTCTGACACTTCGAGCTTAAAAGCATGTCACATAGGGTTAAAAGTGGTGCCCCTGTGTAGCCCGGATTTAAGTGCTAGTTGGCATCCAACCCTGTCATAGGCGGAACTTTTGGATACCCCAACCTTGCCCTAAGCAACGCAACCCCAATTAGTACTAGCATGGGTGACCGCTTGGGAACACTGGGCACCCCTAATATCCCAAAAGTCGTCATGACAGCGTAGTGTAAGCAGACTCTGCATTAGAACTATGCAGTGGACGGGGCTTGAATGACCATTGTCGTTGAAGGGCTCTAAAACACCTCGTAGTCAATCACGCAATCGAACCCTGCCAAAGGCGGAAAAAGTTCTAGGTGTTCTTAGCCCCACGAGAATGAAAGAAGAGTCTTAGTGGTTAAATTGCTAACACTGAAGCGAGTGTTGAGGGCTGATTGACACCCCCACAGTGGATTTGTGCGGGTGGCGTCTGACAGAAATGGATCGTAGGGGCGGGGGCGCGGATGGGGGCTGGGGCAGCCTAAAGGAAAGTCTTAAGGCAATGGAATGGGTATTATGATTATGTTATTGCCAAAGATGTTTACGTGATGCCATGTTCTTCCACTGTCTCTTCTCACCACCTCTTCAACTCCATGTCCCTGGGGCTGCAGGAGTTGGAGCGGCGTTCAAAGGGCTCTAATGACTAGTAGGGGTGATAACTCTCTCTCTCCCATTTGTTGAGGGTATTAAGACGTTATTAAGAAGTCCATTTAGGATTCTGCATTACTTGCAGCTTATTAACATTACGCTGACCTTCTCCAAATACAAGACGGAGTAGGTGGAGGAGGGGGCGGGAAGGGGCCGTCCATAAAACGGAGTGGGTACCTTTCACAAGAAATTCCTTTCATAAAAACAGTGATAAGCTTTAGGGAGAGGTGTTACAATAGCGACGTAAATTGAACTGCCAATACAGTCAAAAGTGTCTTAAACTTTTCTAACAAGTTCTGGATTCTGGGTGTCAAAAGGCCCTTTGTTCGGTGGCTGTCATCGCAGGAATTTTGATAGAATTTCTATCAGAATAGCTATTAATGTTGGATACTTTTTTCTATTGATTTCGGGGGAGAGATGAAGGGTTGGTTGTCGAGATTCCATTACAAAAAAACACTGCTCTGCCAAATGGGTCCCAGTAGAACTGGTGAACTCCTCACAGTACCCTGGATACTGCAGTGTGATGATTGATTTTCTTCAGGTTGTCTAATGAACGTTTCATGAAGAGAAGAAGCTAACCGTCTCACACCCCACACCATGTCAGTTTTCATTTAGAAGTCATTTTTCGCAGACATTCCTCTCTCTGGGGGTTTTTTAAAGAAAGTAATTCCAGCAGTGAAACTTCATTCAGAAAATGACGATGGTTCCCCCACCCCTTTGACCTCGTCTGAGTGACCGCCACAAAGGAACCACTGTCTCATCTATCATTATAGACCATATCCCGCCTGTGGTAGGGAGCGGCTGTATTGTTAGTATGTTATGCTATCGGGTTGGGGAGTAAGCCAAGCAGCCATCACTGGCTGAACCCTAAGGAAGCTGCTCGCAGATGAGCAGGTGGTAGGTGTAGAGCAGGGGTGCCGAAATTTTTTCTGCTGGCTGTTTGTTTGTGCTTTACGGCCCTTCAACTACAAGGTCATTAGAGCCGCGTCCGCAGTGTAGTTCTTATGCAGAGACTGCACAGACACTACACTAACGCGACGATTTTTGGATACTAGCGGTACCCAGTTTTCCCAAGCGGCCACCGATGTCAGTACTAACTGGGGTTGCGTTGCTTAACTTCAGTGATTAGTCGAGAACTGGTGTGTCCAACGCAATTTACCGCTCCCTTTTCTGTTGGCGTGCCAAAAACTTACAAATAGTTACAGTTCTTGATTTACTAAAGTGCCAGATACAGTAGTGTGTAAAAGGAATATCTAGTACAGTGGTGGCGAACCTGTGACCCACCGTGCAATTTTAAGTGACCCACCCGAACGTGAATAATATCTAGTTTATCGTATCATAGTGTGTGGGTTGAACGGGGACCTGGCGGCTAGAACCCATAGATACGACCCTGTCACAGGCGGGATAAGGGCATTATTGCTACTTTAATAAACTAATATATTCATTATTAATAATAATTTTTTATTCATAAAATTAAATAGTGATTGCAACTGACCCGCGGACATCTTTTTTGCTCTTTTTTCGTGTTATTGTGACCCGTCTTCAAAAAAAGGTTCGCCACCACTGATCTAGTAGATTACCCTCACCTTCAGGTTTGTTACAGGAAATGGAAATTTCACCAATTGATTGGCATTACGCTCGGCAAACGCTTCAGTAGTTCTAGGTTCGATAATGGACCGAGGCGGGCTGGCTTCTTTTGGGGAGGGGGCAGAGGCCCCTGAGTGCGCCTGCTTTGGATGACAAGTAAAACCGAGGTCCCGTGTGATGCAAGATGACATTAGCACGTAAATCAACCCTCTTTACTTTGCAAGGGGTAGATGAGGCAAAAATTTCCCGGTGCAGGAGCTCGCCCCCTAGCGTTGGTGGGTGGAATGCCCGAACGAATAGTAGACCAACGATAAACGTAGCCATTGCAGCTGTGGTCGACAACCGGCAGTCCAGTATATCGCCCTTGTGTCAATTCAGAGGGACAAGGTGTGTGGTCATTAGTGCCCCGTGCCAGCGCTGTATAGGGGTTGCATTGCTTAACTTCAGTAATCAGACGTGAACTGGTGTATCCAACGGGGTGTTTGGGAACGCTGGGTACTGCTAATACCCAAATCGTCCTAACAGCGTAGTGTTTGTGCAGATTGCATTAGAACTATGCAATGGACGGGCCTGGAATGGCCGTTGTAGTCAAAGGGCCCTAAAACATCACAAAACGAAAATAGACACACCAGTTCTCATCTGATCACTGAAGCTAAGCAATGCAACTTCAAAGAGGAAAGTATCTCAAAGGAGAACCTGCGTCGCAGGGTAACTGTCATTCAACGAGGAAACAACTTAAGAATTGAACCTGCGTCCCACGGTCAGTGTCTTTCACCGAGGAAACCACCCCACAATGGAATTTGGGCCGTAGGGTCACTGTCATTTAGAGGAAACTGGCCCAAGACCGAACACGTGTCACAAGGATCATTGCCATTCAAAGTGGAATAGAAATGGAGTGGCCGTATCGCTTGGGACGCACCTAGGGTGACGATTTTTTTCCACGGGCTAGTCAGGGACATAGCGCCCCCCCTCATCGACAAAGAAATTTCAAAATTTCTCTTCAAAGAATTATTTAAAAAGTAAATAAAAACAAAACCTTCTATGCCCAAGGCCGCCAATGAAAGGCTCCAAAAATAATAAAATCCATACCTAAAACCTCTAATTGAACACCACCTCTAAGACTACAGCCATGGTGGAGTGGAGAGGAGAGAGGAGATGGAAAAGGAGCAATATACAACAATGAAAGCAGAGAAATGGCGCCACCTAGTGAAAAGAGGTGCAACTACAAATAGGGTATTGAACAATGGTCACCACACTGTGAAAACAAACTTTTCTGATTCCACATCTCTGCTTTTGTTCACCTCTTTCCTATCTTATTTCCTCCCCTTTTCGCTATGGCCATTTCCATTGAAATCAGTGGCGTACCGAGGGGTGGGCTGATGGGGGCAGATGCCCCTGGGCGCAGAAGACAGGGGGCACAAAAATGCGCAAAATATTAAAATTCACATTAAGTTTAGCAGGTTTTTGGTCTTTGTCCCTGGGTGCAGAATACCCTCCATACGCCACTGATTGCAATGTGAACTTTGGCTTTGATAGTGGTCCACACTGTTATCCTGACCTCTCTCCTCTCCGCTCCACCATGGCCACAGCCTAATAGACCGCCACACCAGAGGAAAGGTTGTAAAATAGTGCCACCCTCTAGTTGAACGTCACCTCTAATAGACCGTCACTCTCTTGAATTCCTTGTGTAAATTTATCATATCTGACATCATTATCATCACATCCTTATCCTGGCTGGTTGGGGCTGTGAGTCCACTGGACATGATCTGACTGGCGACACCCCAGCCAGGCATGTGGAACCCCTTGGGAATATTGTCTAGGTGTTCTGTGGGGATGCTGGCCTACCCCACGGTTCCAACACTGCATTATACAACCAAGATAGAAATTTTGGCAAGTACTGTATTTATTCCGATAAGGACCGCCCTCGAATAAACGCTGTCCTCTAATAAGCACTGCATCATCAGCATGAAATAAACAATAGACGCCGCCCTCCAATAATCGCTGCTTCCCTTGCTCATCATCATACTCATATCCCACCTGCAGCAGGGTCAGGTATGCAGGTTCTAGCCTGCCACTCCCACCTATCTCCCACCAGGTCCCTGGTCCGCCTCACACACTGCCATATCCTTATGGACAACCTGTTCCCACGTCTGCTTCAGTCTCCCCCCTGCCCTGGATGCTTCTGACCACCTGCATTCCTGACATCAACCCAATGAGCTCTTCCTCCCCTCTCCTCATTATTTGTTCATAATTTTATTATTTGTCCATTTTTTTGGGCATGTCCACCACCCCAGGCTACCTAAGATATACTCATTCATAATTCTATCAGCTCTTGATGCCCCACTCATTTACTGCAGCATTCACACCTCAGCCACTTGCATTCCATTGATGTGGCTCTTCCTCACTACCACCACTGTGATCCATACAGCATAGCTGGCCTAACCATCACCCTGTAAAACTTCCCTTTCAACTAGATTGGGACACTTCTATCACACAGGACACTGGTTGCCCATCTCCACTTCAACCATCCACCATTGATTTGATGGGTCTCATCAGAGTCTATGTCCCTATTGCTATGGAATGTTGATCCTTAGTACTTGACCTCTTTCACATTCTTCACCAGTTCGCCCCTAGAAAATATGTCACTGTTATTTTACCATCCATTATTATCGTTTATGAGGGCTCACAAAATTAATAAACGCCGCCCTCTAGTACGCGCCACGAAATAAATAAACGGCATGGCGTTTATTGGAATAAATATGGTATATTAATGCTTTGTTGGTTATAATATTGCATAGTGACTGATCTATTGCACAATAACACTAGGTGTAACAGGGATGTTCCAGACCGCATGCAGAAATTCATCATATTTGACATTCTTGTGTAAAAGAAACGAAGACTTTCACATAACGTTTTTTCCCCTTTGTTTGAAACGATAACATTGTAGTTTATGAATGTTAATGTGGTCACAATTAACATTTATAAACTACAATATTTTCATACAATATTTTGTGTGATCAGTGGTTGCTACCGTAATTTTAGGCGCGTTTTGGTGATTGACCAGGTCACTTTTGGTCACATTGTTTTAGAAACAATGCGTTTTGGCAGTGCGACCAGGTCACTTTTGGTCACATTGTTTTATTAACAATGCATTTTGGCAGTGTGCAAGCTGGTTTGGTCAGTTGCTTTGGTCAGACCAAAGGATGACCAACATGACCAAAATAAAAGCATGGTCTATGAGTTTGGTCAATGAAAAATAAAAATGGTGGCATGCTCCAACCAGTTGTAGATGATAGAAGGTACCAGTAACAAGTTTAAATTATACAAATCCATTTGTTGTATTAATTTAGTGATATTTTAGTTAGGGGAAATTCATTTTTTTAAGTTTATTGAATTCATTATTTTTTTAACTTTAGTGAATTCGTTTTTTAGTTTGTGAATTAGTTTAGTTAAGTGGATTTTGTTTTCATTTTAGTGAATTTGTATTTTTTTCATCTTAGTGGATTCATTTTTTTTATTTTAGGGAATTATTTTTATATTGTAGTGGATTTGGTTTTAAGTTAAGGGAATTCATTTTCTTAAGATTTGTGAATTCCTTGTCACGGGTCCCAAAATGTCTAACCAAAGCATTTTGGCGATCCCTTTTGGTCAGACCAAACACGATATTGTGGTCAAACCACAATTGACCAGATCAATCACAAAAACGCGCCTTTTGTCTACTCAAGATTTTGACCAGATACCAGTAGTTTAAATATAGACTTCCACCCTCTATTTGAACACCACCTCTAATAGACCGCCACCCTGGCAGAGGGGTTGAAAAATAGAGCGCCATGGCATTCAAATAGAGGTTTTATGGTTATGTGGAAATACTCATCATCATCTCCTCACCCTTATCCTGCCTGTGCTAGGGTCGGGTTGGTTCTGCAAGTTCTTATCTTCCACTCCCGTCTATCCCCTCTTCCCCTACTCCTGGTACCACTAATCATCTGCAGTCCCATAATGGAAAGAATAACTTCCTCCTCAGCAACATGCCTATATCACCTCAACCTATTTTCTCTAATATTTTGTTATCATGTTTCCATTGATCTTATGGGTCACACTTGAGTCTACTCCCTCATTGCTGTGGAACACTGGACCTAGGTACATTACCTGTCGTACCTTTTCACCAGCTTGCCCCAGAGAGTACGTCACTGTTATTTCCTTACCCTGCCCAAATGAAGGCTACCATAAAATCTCACGTAGTGCCCACGGATTATATGCAAAACATAGGGTCCTTTAGAGCAGACTATATGCAAGGGTGGACTATATATGGGTGTGGACTATAAATGAAACCCAGGGTTCTCAATGAAAACTGCTCTTCATTTTCTGAACATTTTATTACACTTAACAACACTATTTTACACAGTATGTTCTTATTTATATGATAATGCAATATAAAATCTTTCACATTTCAATTTCATCATCAGGGCAATCTGACATTTCATGTTCAAATTCATTTGATCCCATTCCCCCTACAAGTTGTGCCACTGACTACAGTAGGAATTTCAAAGTGTGGACTATATTTGAAACATGCCCATTGCTAATGTGGACTATAGACGGATGCAGACTATATTTGAGGTGCAGACTTTACATGAGATTTACAGTATATACTGCATTTCCATGTTGTTGGGAGGACGCTAGGTGGCGCACAGTGATGGTCTGGTTATTGTGTGGTCTGGTGATTTTGTGTGTAAAGCATATTTTCCTGCATCTATTTTTGGGAAAAAACCTGCCTTTTCAAGGCATCAACTTATAGTTCCTGGACAGGTAGGGCTGCAGGCATAGGTGGGGCGTATCTGGTCGGGGGAAGCAGCTGTGGGGTTTGGCTGTCTAAGCCTAACCTCACGTCCTTTTCCACCGATCTCTTCATGTGGCATGCATCGTCTGCTCCGGCAGACACATGGCGCTTGGCAGCAGAGCCCAACCCAATCGCAGCATGGCAGTTTCTCATATTTTTAATTAATTAATTAGTTAATTTTTTAATTCTAATTTGAATTTATTTAATATTGTTAATATTTTCATGTTGTCTGGCTGTCTGTTGTCCATTATTTACTAATCATTTCTTTGTATATGGTTTATTGGGGGTTGGGTATTGGTTTGTTGGGCTGTTTTCTGTGTATGTAGCATACAAGGTGTTTCCTTGTTTGTTAGGTGTATGTTGGGGAGGTTGACCACCAGGTGAGTGTGAGACCTCTGCTCACTTGGCGATGTTAAGATCACTTATGAGTGTCTCCTGTGGGGTAGGACGGCACCCCCCACAGGTAGCCCTGCTACTAATGCTATGGGTTCTGGACGCCTGACTGGGGTGTCCTCAGTCAGAGCTGTCATGTCAGATAAGGAGGCTAGACTGAGACTATGGTCATGGAATGTGGGGTCCCTCTCAGGGAAAACTGGAGAATTAGTTGAGACCCTAAAGCATAGGACGATCAGTGTTGCATTCCTCCAAGAGACCAGGTGGAAGGGGAATCGATAAAGTGCTCTTGGCGAGGGATTCATACTGATCTATGCAGGGAGTGTAGAGGGGCAAAATGGGGTGGGCATTGTATTAAAGCAAATTGCAGCATGGGGTCACCTCAGTTAAGAGAATTAGTAGTAGGTTAATGCAAGTTACTGTAGTCTGGCAGGGTATAGTGCTCCACCTTATAAGTGTATATGCCCCCCAACTGGGCCTAGGTGAAACACATCAAAGCAGACTTTTGGAATGATTTTGATGAGGTGGTACAGTCAGTAGTCACCACCATTAGTCAGGGCAAGGGAAATGAGAGACTAATTATTGGGGGTGACTTTAATGCACATGTGGGAAAGGATGGACTGGGTTATGAGGAGGTACATGGGGGATGTGGGTATGGGAAAATCAACCCACAGGGGCAGAAGGTCCTCAAGACAGCAAGAGCTCATGGCCTTGCATTGGCCAATACATGGTTCAGGAAGAGGGAAAAGCACCTGATCACTTTCCATTCACCACAGGGGAGGTCCCAGATAGACTTTTTCATGGTGGGGAAGCAACACACGACAGAGATTCAGGATTGCTGGGCATTACCCAGGGAGGATTTTCAGGACAGTGGCCACAAGCTGCTTATGACAGAACTACTTATTAAGGGGATAGTTAAGAAAAACACATGGAAAGGAGAACCAGTCATTAGGTGGTGGAAGTTGCCCACCATGGCAGATGAATTTCCGCAGCAGGTTTGCATTCAGGTAGACTGGGACTGGGAGGGGTCAGCTAATGCCATGTGGGACAGGGTTGCTAGGAAGATTAGGAAATGTGGAGAGACATTGCTAGGTATGGGTAGAATAGGTGGCACCTACCAGGTAGGCAGACATGGTGGTGGAATGAGGAAGTGGAAACTGCCATCAAACTGAAGAAGGCAACTTTCCATAGATGGAGGGAAATATGACGATCACGTTTCAAAGACAGAATATATTCAGGCAAGGAAAAACGCCAGGAGGACCATTGCCCTGGCTAAGCACCAGAAGTATGAGGACCTATACGAAAAGTTGGGGACACGGGAAGGAGAGAAAGCCATTTTTAGACTGGCCAAGACAAGGGATAGAACTAGTAAGGACATTACCAGGGCTATAACGGTCAAGGATACCAATGGTAGGGTCCTGTTCCAACATGCACAGGTAGTCAAAAGGTGGGATGAATACTACTGTGGCCTCTTAAATGCTGCCACCTGTGCAATGGGCACAGACAGCAACCCAATAACTCCACAGGCAGTGGACAGGGTGAGGGCAGATGAGATAGTCCAAGCCCTTTGAAAGATGAAAAGTCAAAAAGCAGTAAGCCCTGATAGGATCCCAATGGATGTTTGGCACATCTTAGGGACCACTGGTATTACATGGCTAGGGAAGCTTTTCAATAAGATAGCAGATGGTGATGAGATACCATCTGCATGGCGAGAGAGCTGGATAGTTCCACTGTTCAAGGGCAAAGGTGATGGCCAGGACTGTGGAAACTATAGGGGCATAAGGCTGATGAGCCATTCTATGAAGCTGTGGGAGCGAGTCATAGAATGCCACTTCAGAGACCAAACTAGTGTCTGGGGAAACCAATTTGGGTTTATGCTTGGTAGGTCCTTGTGACCAATCTTTATTCTGCGACAGATGGCAGAAAAGCATAGAGCAGCAAACAAGGACCTTCATGCAGTATTCATTGACCTGGAGAAGGCATATGATAGTGTCCCAAGACAGGTTGTATGGAATGTTTTGAGAAAGAAAGGGGTTGATGAAGGCCACATTAGGATACTGCAGGATATGTACAAAGGTTCCATCACTAGGGTGAGGACAGCATGGGGAAACACTGCTAGCTTCAATGTGCAGGTGGGTGTGCATCAAGGGTCAGCGCTTAGCCCATAATTATTCACTCTAGTAATGGATGAGCTGCTGACGGGAATTGGGGAATGGGACCCCCCAGTGTCTGGTATTTGCAGATGATGTGGGAAGGCTTGAGGAGTCCAGGGAAGATGCACAAAAGGGCCTACAAGACATTAAGACAGCAATGGAAGGAAGGGGCCTTAAGATGAACATGAAGAAGACTTGAGTACCTAGCTTTCATTTTTAGTGGTCATGGGCAAGGGGGTGAGATTCATTGTGGGGGAGTGGGGGGTTCCAGTGGTGCAAGAGTTCCGCTATCTTGGATCAGTTGTCCAGAGCAATGGGGAAATAGATTCCGATGTGACCCATAGGATTAATGCAGGATGGCTGAAGTGGAGACAGGCAAGTGGGGTCCTGTGTGACCGCCAAGTTCCAATAAAGCTAAAGGGCAAAGTTTACAAAACCGTTGTTAGGCCAGCTATGCTGTATGGATCAGAGTGTTGGGCAGTTAGGAAGAACCATGAAAAGCAAATGCAAGTGGCTGAGATGCGAATGTTGCACTACATGAGTGGGGTGTCGTGAGCTGATAGAATTAGAAACGATTACATTAGAAGTAGATTGGGGGTGGGAGATATTGCGGAAAAGATGAGAGAGAATAGGTTGAAGTGGTATGGGCATCTGATGAGGATTGGTGAGGAGGAGCTTACTAGGTCCATTGTGGGACTGAAGGTAATTGGGGGCACCAGAGGTAGGGGAAGACCAAAACGGACGTGGGAGCAGGTGGTGCAAAAGGACATGGAGGCCAGTGGGGTGGAGAGGGACTTGGTGGGGGACAGGCGGGAGTGGAGGATTAGAACCCGCAGACCCGACCCTGCCTCAGGCGGGAGAAGGGTGAGATGATGATGATGACGACTGCGTTTCCGTGTTGTTCACCTTCGGGCCCCTTTTCCACCGTTGCTCCAATATCATTTAGGCCCTTGTGACCATACCTCGGTAGCCCAGCGGTAGCTGACTTTTATTGTCGGACCGGAATTAAACCTGGGGAAAGCCTCCACCGCCGCCAGGGTGGAGGCTTTACCCAGTATTAGGTTGGCAGCCGATTTCGTCAAAATACCATCGAACAGATCCAGTATGTCAGCACTGCACAGAAATACCATTTCTATTACGGGACGTGTAGAGTGACAAAGTTCCCAGGTGTAGGAGCTCGGTAGGGCTGAGTGTAGAGTTGCAGCTTAGGTCGGCAATTGACTGCTTTAAAGTACCGTCCAACAGGTCGCCCATCCGTCCCAAAAGGTCAAAAAGGAGTACGCGACCCTGCCATAGGCGGGAAAAGGGTCCAGGATGGTATGTTTACTGACATTGGTAAATTTCATTTTAGGCGG
The DNA here is from genome assembly GCA_013389805.1 of Trigoniulus corallinus. Classification (NCBI taxonomy): domain Eukaryota; kingdom Metazoa; phylum Arthropoda; class Diplopoda; order Spirobolida; family Trigoniulidae; genus Trigoniulus; species Trigoniulus corallinus. The sequence goes on from JAAFCE010006949.1 coordinate 3,730,032, forward strand.
CACACGACACTGACAAAGGCTTTAGGGCCTGCAATATTAATGTCGGATCGTCAGTGTCACTCTCGCCATAAAATTAGGTTTATGAGTGGTAGTTCTGATGACTTAGGGCCCTTAATGTGCTCCCACTTTTCCTCATTGAGCTCTTTAGCGTTATGTAACAGCTGTCACCCTGACAGAACGCCTTAAGTATGTAGTCGTTTGCATCTTCCTAATGTAGTTGAGCTTAAAGCTTTTCAGCCCTTATCACTCCAGTAATGGCGTGCTAAGGGCCGTTTTCGCGCCTAGATAAAGTTTTACTACGGAATTTCATGAAAAGTTTCTGAATTTTTATTTTATATGATCCCTACTATCACTAAGGGCCAATAAATTTCACAGTTGGAGATTCCCACACATTTGCGTCATCCATTACCACTTCCGATCTGTAACGTGCTCCACATGCCATCATAAACCTTTTTCCGCGAATACCAGGGTTGAGGGTTAGACCTGCCTCGGTGGTCCAATAGGTAGCGTGCTCTATTAACAGCGTCAGTGGTTCCAAGTTCCATACAGGATCGAGGTTGGTTGGCTTCTTTCTGGCGCGCGCGCGAGAGAGAGGTGTCCCAAGTGCACCTTCCGTCGGATGGTTTTTTTCGCTGTTATAACGATTTTGGTATTAGGTGTATCCGGTGTTCTCAAGCTGTCACCCATGCCAGTACTAGCTGTGGTTGCGTTTCCTAACTTCAGGGATCAGACGACATTTGATGTCTCCGCATCCGGGCCTTCTGATCTCAGTAGTTTACCCAATTCGTATAACATGTATTTCCGTTAGTTGTCCTTAACTTTCGGCCCGCGGCTCCTCTTTTTTTTTGTTTCGTTGGTTTTTGTTTGTTGTTGTTTTAGGACCCTTCAACTACAAGGTCATTAGAGCCCCATCCACTGCGTAGTTCTAATGCAGAGACTGCAAAGACACTACACTAATGCGACGTTTTTTGGGTATTAGCAGTACCCAGCTTTCCCGAGCGACCACCCATGTCAGTACTAGCTGGGGTTGCGCTTCTTAACTTCAATGATCAGACGAGAACTGTTGTGTCCAACGTTATTCGCCGCCCCCTTTTTTGTTGGTGTTTTAGGGTCCTTTAACTACAAGGTCATTAGTGCTCCGTCCACTACGTAGTTCTAATACAGAGACTGCACAGACACTACGCCAATGCGATGATTTTCGGGTATTGACGGCACCCAGTGTTCCCAAGCGGCCACCCATGTTACTACTAGCTAGGGAGCTGGTTATGTCCAACGCAATAAGCAGCTCCCTCGGCCGGATGAGAAGTAAAGCCGTGTCCCTGTATGGTGTACAATGTCACCACTGCAGGGAAAAATGAACCCTTTACTAGCTAACGAATAGCAAAAAGAAGCAACTACTAACCCTTTTCCCAACCACTGCGCCACCTAGCGGATACACGAGGCCTAGTTCCCGGGTGTAGGAGCTTGGCGAGTGCCACAACGAACAGTAGATCGACGGTAGAGAAGCGTAAGGATTGCAGCATTGGTCGGCAGCCAGCAGTGACACTGACCAAAAGATGAGAGCGGCGAATTGTGCGTGACACACCAGTTCTCGTCCGATCACTGAATTTAAGCAACGCAACTCCAACTAGAGTGCTCGCCACAAAAGATGACACATGGGAGGTAGAAGGTAGGAAAGTTCACTACAAAAATTAGGGAGTTTGAAAAAGGTCAAATGGCAGGCTTCATTCAGTAATGGCAAACAGAACTTCAATACTTTCCCTATTTTTTTGAAGAGGACTCATCCTTTGCCTCCCACCAATGTGCCAACTTTTGTGGCGAGCACTATAGTACTGACATGGATGGCCACTTAGGTAAACTGGGTACTGCGAATACCCAAAAATCGTTGCATTAGTGTAGTTTCTGTGCAGTCTCTGCATAAGAACTATGCGGTGGATGGGTAACTAATGACCTTGTATTTGAAGGGCCCTAAAACACCAACAACAGTCCAACAGATGACCCGTGGATCCAGTCAGAGGGGGAAAGAAGGGTCCCCGACCCTGCCATAGGTGGGGAAAAGGGTTAGGAGTTGCTTTGTTTCCTTTTGCCTCCTCTCCTCGCCTTGAGTCTTTGAATGGTCTTTTGGAGCAACCTTTGAATCACCTGCCAAAGTTTTAATTGCTCCATTGTAATAAGTTGCCAAAAACATCTGTGGCAGGAAACAAGTATTTTGCAATTGTTTGTTGTTTATCAGTTCGTATTTGTTTTTTGTCCCTGTTTGCGAGCTTTTTCTCCACCCAACTCCTCTCACGAATTGTGCTCATGAGCCCTATTGTTTACACTTTCTCCAACACATAATGAGCAACTTTTATCTCCGCACACGTTCACCGCATTGATTATTCTGCGGCAAACCACAAATATTGACTCTGTTTGACAATAGTGCATTAGATGCGCATTGGTGGCGCGGTAGGTAGCGTGCTCGATTATTGCATCAGTGGTTCCAGGTTTGATACTGGACTGATGTTGGTTGTCTTCTTTTGGGTGAGGAAGGGGCCCCGAATCAGCACCTCCTATATATGAAGGCCTACACATACAATAGTCACAAACGCATGACGTCACGACAAGCAGTCTTATGCTACATAGTCCCCGTAGATCATTGCTTTCATTAAATGTGTGCTTTTTTCATGCCCACGTGTTTTAGCAGCATTTAAGTAGTAATAATAATTAATCACAGTTATTCTTATATTTAATGAGATGTAATTGTGACATAATTATTAAATAGTGAACGCTTGGAAGACTGTGCTTTACAACTTGGATTTTGTGCTTCAGAATTTCTGAATTTGGATTTTGTGTTTACCATTGGATTTGATTTTAGTTTTTACTATTGAATTTTGTATTTATAAACGGTCTTCAGTATCTCACTTGCTATAATGCCTTATCGTTCCTGTGCCCCAAAATGTCGGGGTTAGTACAGTAGAACTCCAATTTTCCGAACTCCTATTATCCGAATCGCCAATTATCCGAATCGATTTCAGAATTTCAGAAAAAAAAATTAGGAGGAAACGTACTGCGATTTTCAAAATAATGCGCAAATTGGCTGCCTAAAAAACGGATACTGACAGTCAAACAGCTTACTTTGACCGAGATGTTCAGCAAGCAATGGTTTTCATTTCCAGCATGGTACACGTACATACTGCACTAATGTACGCTTAATATGTAAAAGTGTTGTCTTTTCATTTAATAAATTAAAAGCTCTTTTTATTTAAAAATAAGTTTTTTTTCCCATTTAGACTTTTTTTTCAGAAAAACATCCAATTATCCGAATTTTTGATTATCCGAATGGGGTCCGGTCCCAATTGATTCGGATAATTGGAGTTCTACTGTATAAAACAGGACCCACAGTGAGTGTTTTTAAGTTTCCTACTGATCCAGACCTTAAAAAAAGTGGATTAAAGTAATTAGTAGAGATTCTTTTAATATAACAGCAAACTCCAGGGTAAGTATTTATATATATTTGAATGTCACATTTAATTAACCCATAATTACTAACTATTAGTCTATTAGGCTACCATATTTTCAAAAGTTACAAAAAAAATGCATTTCCAAATGTTTTGCCACCCCTGAATCTCCCAGTAGGCCATATGGTGCCCCCATTCTGAGCATGTTCATTGGACCAACAGACCCGACCCTGCCACAGGCAGGATAAGGGGATGATGATGATGATGTCTGTAGTATAGACAAGCATGGAAAATCCCTGTTGCTTATTGTTATTGTGCAATAGGTCAGATACCATGCAATATTATAACCAACAATGCATTAGTTTACCTGCCAAAGTTTCTATTTTGGTTGTATAATGCAGTGTTGGAACAAGCTGCAGAGTAGGCCAACATATTAATTGAAAATTGGGGAGTGGATGGGGACCTGGTTGGAGATAGATGGGAGTGGAAGGCTAGAACCCACAGACCCGATTCTGCCACAGGCGGGATAAGGGTATGAAGATGATGATCGACCCACCCAACATACATTAGTATAAAAAGCATTATAATAGTCTCTATACCAGTGTTTTTCAACCAGGGTTCTGCCAATGGCAAGGTAAAATATTAAAACAACAATGAAAACACAAGAAACGAGAACGACCTTTGTCTGACGAAGATGAATTTTGGGTGTCTCTCTCAAACATTAGGCCATGAATTCAACTGCTTACGCTAGCACACACACCTGTGTCAATTAATGTTTTCTTTTCTGTCACTGTATGGGGTTCTGCGAAATGCCTAAATGTTCCAAACGGTTCCTTTTCAATAAAAAGGTTGAAAAACACTGCTCTACACTAATTATCAGCAATGATAAGACCAATGGACTACCTTCACTGACGTCGCTACTGAAGATGTAGGCCTTCATATATAGGGAGGTACTGCCCAAATGTGCTTTCGTGATGTGGTAGGTAGCGTGCTGGATTATTAGGGAGTTTTATTGCAACGTTTTTTGCAAGTGTATGCTATGCTATGCAGATGAATATTCAACTGTGCAAACACGAACGCTGCCTTGGTCTAGCTGAGTGTACGTTTTGACATACGCTTTTCAGACGTATGCTCTGGTGACGCTTAATGCTGAGTAAAAAATAAACACAAAATGGGTGACAGGGGAGGAGGTCTCTCGGTAGGTGGCGCTCATGTATGGGCCGTTACAGAAACGCTGCAATAAAACTAATTTTTTTAAAAAATTGTACACTTATCACGTGGTCTGTGTACATTATTGCGTGTGTGCGACGACGTTATAATAAAACTCCCTATTTTGTCAGGGGTTCCTGGTTCCATACTGGACTGATGTGGGTTGACTTCTTTAGGGCGAGGGAGGGGCTCTGAGTGCACCTTCTTTTGTATGAGAAATAAAACCGTAGTGCCCTGTGGTGTACGATGTTACTGGGGAGCGGCGATTTGTGTTGGATACACCAGTTGTCGTCTGATCACTGAAGTTAAGCAGCGCAACCCCAGCTACTACTGACATGGGTGGCCGCTTGGGAAGCCTGGGTACTACTAATACCCAAAAATCGTCGCATTAGTGTAGTGTCTGTTCAGTCTCTGCATTAGAACTATTCAGTGGACGGGGCTCTAATCAGTGGCGTCACTAAGGAGTGTGGGCCACACCGGGTGACACCACTCACACCATAAGAAATGGGGTGACACCAAAGCAGAAGAAGCGGCATTCTTTGGGAGAGAGGGGTGGCACCATGGTGTCACTGCACCAGGTTACGACAACCCTAGCGACGCGACCCAGCTCTAATGACCTTGTAGTTCAGGGATGGCGAACCTCTTTTCTGCCGGCGTGCCAAAAATTTAAATACAGTGAAACTCGCTTAACACGAAACTGACGGTACCAAAATATTTTTTTCGTGTTAAAAGAATTTCGTGCTAGAATTTTGTATGTCGTCATATTTTATTAATTGGATTTATTGCTAAAAGTTACACTTGTAATTTTTAGTAATGTAACCAACAAAGCATTAATTTACCTGCCAAAGTTTCTATTTTGGTTATATAATGCAGTGTTGGAACAAATGGGGTAGGCCATCATCCCCCACAGACAACCTGGCCAATATTCCTTTAGGTTCCAGATGCCTGGCTGGAGTGCCCCCAGTCCAGGGCATGTTCAGTGGGCCCACAGATCCGACCATGCTGCAGGTGGGATGAGGGTGTGATGATGTTTACTAAAAGTTATATTTGTGGGCATCATATTAGATTCCATATTTTCTATTTAAATAATGATGTAGGCTACAAATGCATAATTGAAAAAAAAGCCTAAAAGAATTATTGTTTTTGGGATAAAATGTGCTTTATTTCTCAGTGTCTTTTTGGGCATATCTTGTCAATAAAAAGGCCCCCCCTCCCCATAGTTTGAAAGGTTTGTCAATGGCAGGCCTCTACCATCCTGAACCCAGGCTGTAACCTAGCAACAGTGGCAACCATTGTTTATTTGTTTAGTTTAACGAAAACTCCGGTATATGTTGTATATCCAGTATTTTGTTAGCTGAGAAGGGAAATAATTTCGTGTTTAGCGAATTTTCTTTCGCGTTAAAAGAAAAAAAAAATGTATGGAATTACAGAGTATTTTGTCTGGACCGCAGTGTTGCTTCGTGTTAACCGTTATTTCGTGTTAAGCGTTTTCGTGTTAAACGGATTTCACTGTAGTTATAGTTCTTGGTTTACTAACGTGCCAGATACAGTCGTGTGTTAAAGGAATATATAGTAGGGTACCCTTACTTCCGGTTTGTTACAAGAAATGAAAATTTCATCAATTGATTGGTAGTACGCTCGGCAACTGCGTCAGTGATTCTGGGTTCGATATTGGTCCTAGCGGGCTGCCTTCTTCTGGGGGAGGGGGCAGAGGCCCCGAGTGCGTTTTCTTTCCAATGACATGTACAACCGAGGTCCCGTGTGGTGTAAGATGATATTCCACGTAAAACAACCCTCTCTACTTTGCAACGGGCAAAAATGTCCAGGTGCAGGAGCTCGCCCCCTAGCGTCGGTGGGTTGAATGCCCCAACGAACAGTAGACCGATGATAATTAAACATAGGGGTTGCAGCTTTGGTCGGCAAGCGGCAGTCCAGTATATCGCCCTTGTGTCCATTCAGAGGGACAAGATGGGTACCCGACCCTGCCATAGGCGGGAAGAGGGTTAGGAGTTGCTGATTGGCTTGGATTTATATACTGTAGGTTACCCTGTACATGTACCTGCCACGTGCCAACAAAATTGCTCTACGTGCCATAGGTTCGCCACCCCTGTAGTTGAAAGGCCCTAACACACAAACAAATCAAACGATGTTACCATTGCAGGAAAATGAACCATCTCTACTATGCAACGGGTAGACGGTGGCAAAATTCTCCGGTGTAGGGGAGCGTCAAATTGCTATGCACACACCAGTTCTCGTCTGATCACTGAAGTTAAGCAACGCAACCCCAGCTAATACTGACATGGGTGGCCTCTTGGGAAAACTGGGCCAATACCCAAAAATCCGCATTAGTGTATTGTCTGGGCCGTGACTGCACTAGAACTACGTAGTGGACGGGGCTCTAACGACGTTGTTGTTGAACGGCCCTAAAATACCTAAAACAACCAACCCGGGTTTAGGAGCTCTCCCCCTGACGTGCCCCAACGAACAGCATACTGACGAGCCATAAGCATAAAGGTTGCAGATTTTCGTCGGCTGCCGGCTGCGTCAAAATGCCGTCCAATGTATTACCGCAAAATCGGTACCCGACCATGCCATAGGCGTGAAAATGGCGAGGAGTTAGGTTTTTTTTTACAACAGTGCTTCACACGTCGTTGAAGCGCACGAGGTGGAACAGAGGTGCTCACCTACCCGGTTCTCTACCTGATCAAGGTGGCATGGCTTCTTTCAAACGAGAGAGCAAAACAAAAGCAACTCCTAACCCTTTTCCTGCCTATGGCAGGGTCGGGTACCCATCTTGTCCCTCTGAATGGACACAAGGGCGATATATTGGTCATAGCTTTTTTTTCTTTCGCCGAGGCATAGCCCGTTTTCCTACCTATGGCAAGGGTCGGGTATTCATTTTTATCGCTCGGTGACGCATGGGTAAGATACCAGGGTCACAGGTGTGTTGTTGGTGTTTTAAGGTCTTTCAACTGCAAAGGGCATCAGAGCCCAGTCCACTCCGTAGTTCGAAGGCAGAGTTTGCACAGACACTACGCTGTTATGACGAGTATTGGGTATTGGCAGTACCTAGTGTTCCCAAGCGGTCACCCATGCCAGGACTGGCTGGGGTTGGATTACGTAACTCCTATAATCAGACGTGAACTTGTGTGTCCAACACAATATTGCCCCTCCCACTAGGGTCCTAAACCCTTTCCCCACGCTATAGGGCCAAACCACCACAAATCACCGTTTACGAAATCACGGTGTCCTTTTCTCGCCTATGTCAGGGACAGCAACCCGTTTTTTACACATTTGAGGCGTAGCCGACTGAAACTGCAACCCCCTTTGCCAATTTATGGTCAGCCTTCTGTTGGTGGGGGAACTTCACCCACGCCAGGAGGAGCTCCTACACCTGGGAATTGCACAATGGACGTGGTTCCTTTCCATGAAAATGACATCGTACATACACATCGCCCTTTTCTTCCAATCCGCCAAAAGTAAAACTCGGGGCCTCTCTCTGACGCCCGAAAGAGGCCAACCTACCTCGATCCAGTCTCGAACCTGGAACCACCATTGTCCAAACTGGCAATTGTCCTCCATCTTATCAACAATAAAACCTGCTTTCGGACACAAGGAGGGAGCGGCGAGTTGGGTTGGACACACCAGTTCTCGTCTGATCACTGAAGTTAAGCAACGCAAGCCCAGTTAGTACTGACATGGGTGGTCGCTCGGGAAAGCTAATACCCAATAATCGTCGCATTAGTGTAGTGTCTGTGCAGTATATGCATTAGAACTATACAGTGGACGGGTCTCTAATGACCTTGTAGTTGACGGGACCTTAAACTCCAACAAACAACAAAAAACGGACACAAGGAAGACGGCGACGACATTGAGGATTGTTGTTAACTGGTTTGTAAAACCTGTTTGCAAACATAGTTTTGTTTGTTGAACAAACATCGTTTTGTTTGTGCAACCTGCTGGACTACTGCGTCAGTGGTTCTTAATTCGATGAGAGGGAGACCCCGAACTGCGTGGATGGTTCTAAGTTCGATCCGCGTTCGCGTTCCCCGAGTGCGCGTTCCGTATTTCAACCGGTTCAAGTTTGTTTGTTGTTTGTTTATTGGTGTTTTAGGGCCCTTCAACTACGAGGTCATTAGAGCCCCGTCCACTGTGTAGTTCTGATTCAGAGGCAGCACAGACACTACACTGCTGTGACGATTTTTGGATACTAGCGGTGCCCAGTTTTCTCAAGCGACCACCCATGTCAGTACTAACTGGGGTTGCGTTGCTTAACTTCAGTGACCGGGCGAGTACTGGTGTGTCCAACGCAATTCGCCGCTCCCGGAGTGTCCCAACGAACACTAGGCCGACGAGAAATAAGCATAAGGGTTGAAGGTTTGGTGGAAAAACACTGTCCAATGGACCCTTGTGACCATTCATAGAGACAAGATGGGTAGCCGACCCTTCCATAGGCGGAAAATGGGTTAGTAATGGTAGTTGGTTGATATGTAAGTAATTTTGTTCTCGTCATTTTCTCTTACAGTTCTGTGATGCAGCTCCAAAAGTACCTGTCTGCTCAGAAAATGACGTGGCACACCACGTGACTGCCATCATTTCCACAGTGACGTACGACGTCATCAAGACACACACTCGCATCCACTGCAAATGTCCTGACCTCCATTCCTACAGGCCCAAGACTACTGATAGTCCTGTTAGTTACCTTAATGACAGGTACGAAATTTGGGAGATCAACAGCGTCTGTGTACCGGTAAGTAAAACACAACTGCCCTTTGTGTTCCATATTCACTGTTCTAGGCGTTCTAGGTTGGTTGGTTGGTTTGTTGGCGTTTTAGGGCCCTTCAACTACAAGGTCCTTAGAGCCCTGTCCACTGCGTAATTCTAATGCATAGACTGCCCAGACACTACACTAATGCGACGATTTTTTTGGGTCTTAGCAATACCCAGGTATTCCCTAGTAGCCACTCATGTCAGTACTACCTGGGGTTGTGTTGCTTCACCTCAGCGATCAGACGAGAACTGGTGTGGCCAATGGAAGAAGCCGCTCTCAGTCTAGGTGTTCTACCATAATGTCTGTGATGCCCGGGGACTCGGGTAATTCGGCTTCTTTCAGACAAGAGACAGAGGCAGCGTCTTTTCTTTCGTTTGTGTTCTGCGACCCTCCAACAACAATGGTCTTTGGAGCCCTATCCACTGCGTAATTCTAGTGCAGATGTTTTTTATCCCGTTGATTTTGGTTTGGTTTGTTGGCGTTTTAGGGCCCTTCAACTGCAAAGGTCATTAGAGCCCCGTCCACAGCATAGTTCTTATGCAGAGACTGCACTGACACTACAGCTGAAACTCTTAGCAGTACCCAGTTTTCCCAAGCGGCCACCCATGTCAGTACTAGCTGGGGTTTGCGCTGCTTAACTTCATTGATCAGACGAGAACTGGTGGGTCCAACGGAATTCGCCGCTCCCCCTCTCCCGTTGGTGGTTTAGGGCCCTTCAACGTCGATGGTCATTAGAACCACGTCCACAGATTTTTGGCGGAGGCGTGGTTTTTTTGTCAGTCGTAAGACCGAGGCCCTATTTTCAGGGGAGGGTCTCGACAACCCGTAAAACCACCAATTGCAAATAGGTGTAAATGTAACACCTGCATTACCTGTTTTGGATGGCGTACTCAAATAACAAAACTGCATTATTAGCGAATGTGGCAGGTTCGATCCTGGGACCGTCGAGGTTTGGCTTCTTTAGGGCTAGAGAGATGCCCCCAGTGCTCCTTCGGAAAATGGGAAGTAAAGCCATGACCCCACAGTGATCTGCAAGATGTCATCACTGCAGGGAAAAAAACCATTGATACATGGAGCACATACAATATACCAGTACGTTTAGATTAGCCGAAGTTTGTGATGCAGGGACTCGCGCCCCTGGCGTTGGTGCAAGATACCTGCCCCAATGAATTCGTTGTTTGTGTTTTAGAGCCCTTCAACTACAAGGTCATTAGAAGCCCGTTCATAGCATAGTTCTTATGCAGAGACTGCACAGACACTAGACTAATGCGACGATTTTTGGGTATTAGCAGTACCCAATTTTCCCAAGCGGCCACCCATGTCAGTACTAGCTGGGGTTGCGCTGCTTAACTTCAGTGATCAGACGAGAACTGGGGCCCCCAATGAAGAAAACAATAAATAAGCCTGGGGGTTGCATGATGATGTGGGCCCGCCGGCCAGTGGTCGACCATGTGACCCAATGGGGCGACCTGCCACCGGCGGAGGAAAATTAGTGGTAATGGAGAGAGAGAGAGAGGGAGGGAGACCGACTTCAAATCCCCGGAAGTAGACGGAACTCGGAGACCATAGACCAGGGGTGGCGAACCTATGGCACGCGTGCCATGGATGGCTATAGCTTTCAACAACTCCAAACCCTTTTCCCGCCTATGGCAGGGTCGGGTACCTATCTTGTCTCTCTGAATGGACACAAGGGCGATTTAATGGACTGCCAGTTGCCGACCAAAGCTGCAGCCCCTACGTGTATTTATCGTCGGTCTAGTGTTCGTTGGGGCCCCTCCCCCAAAAGAAGCCAGCCCGCCTCGGTCCAGTATCGAACCTAGAACTACTGACGCAGTTGCCGAGCGTACTACCAATGAATTGGTGAAATTTCCATTCCCTGTAACAAACCGGAAGTAAGGGTACCCTACTATATATTACTTTAACACACTACTGTATCTGGCACGCCAGCAGAAAAAGGTTCGCCAACCCTGCCATAGACCTTAAAAGAAACAGGAAGTAGAGTTGTTGTTGTTGTTGTTTGTTGGTGTTTTAGGGCCCTTCAACTACAAAGGTCATTAGAGCCCCGTCCACAGTATAGTTCTGATGCAAGGACTGCACAGACACTACACTAATGCAACGATTTTTGGGTATTAGTAGTACCCAGTTTTCCCAAGCGGCCACCCATGTCAGTACTAGCTGGGGTTGCGCTGCTTAACTTCATTGATCAGACGAGAACTGGTGTGTCCAACGGAATTCGCCGTTCCCCAGGAAGTAGAGAGGGCGGCTGCTGAAGGTCAAATTAGTGGATGTAGGTGGCGCTGCCGACAATCTTGTTTTAATCCTCTTATGACCAAACGGGGGGGGGGGGG
>JAAFCE010006949.1:3741896-3774564 GCA_013389805.1 Trigoniulus corallinus
ATGTGTCCAATTCCAGACTCTGGAGTGAGTTGTTCGTGGAATTACACTGAGAAGATTAAATCCCGGCGGATTAAACGGAGGATTAATTTGAAAGCGAAGGATTGAAAAATTCCTGTTGCTGGCACAGACACTGCGTTTTGACACAATTTGGTTGCGATAAACGGCCTCTCAACTTCACCCGTGTTTGATTGCATTCAGGGTTTGTTGTTGACTGGGTTGAAAAACCTGTATGCGAACATTTAGGGCCCTTGAACTACAAGGTCTTTAGAGCCCCGTCCACTGCTTAGTTGTAATGCAGAGTCTGTGCAGACACTACGCCGTTAGGCCGATTTAGGGCATTAGCGGTCACCCATGCCAGTACTAGCTGGGATTAAGTTGCTTCTCTTCAGGGATCGGGAACCCGCCGCGGTGGCGTAGTGGTTAGCACGCTCGGCAACTTCAATAGTTCTAGGTTCGATACTGGACCGAGGTGGGTCGGCTTCTTTCGGGCAAGAGAGAGGCCGAGTGTGCCTTCTTTCGGATGAGAAGTAAAACCGAGGTCCCGTGTGGGTGTACGATGGCACTTGCACGTAAAAGAACCCTCTCAACTAGGCAACTGGTAGATGAGGCAAAATTTTCAGGTGTAGGAGCTCGCCCTCTGGCGTCGGTAGCATTCCCTAACGAACACCAGACCGACGATAAATATGCGTAGGGGTGCAGCTTTGGCCGGCAACCTGCTGCAGAAAAACTATGACCAATATATCGCCCTATGTCCATTCAGAGGGACAAGATGGGCACCCGACCCTGCCTTAGGCTGGAAAAGGGTTAGGAGTTGCTTTGTTGTTCAGGGATCGGGAGAGAACTGCTGTGTCCTATTTTGGTTCATTGGTGTTTTAGGGCCTTTCAACTCCAGGGTTATAAAAGCCCCGTCCGCTGTGGAGTTCTAATGCAGGCTCTGCACAGACACTACGCCGTTAGGACGATTTAGGGTCTTAGCGGTACCCGATGTTGCCCGGAAGCTGTTGCCAGTACTAGCTGTGGTTGCGTTCCTTAACTTCAGGGATCGGGCGAGAACTGGTGTGTCCAACGCAATTACAGCTACTCCCATGGATGGTCTGTGGGAAGCCGCTTTGGTGACTAGCGTGCTCGGCTACTGCGTCTCTGGATCTAGGTTCCATACTCAATCCAGGTGGGTTGGCTTGTTTCGGGCGAAGCTGAGGGTTCCTAATGCACCTCGATGAGAAGTATAGCTGGTGCCCTACCGTGTGGTGTGTGCGATGTCACTCCTGCACGGCCAAAAAACCCTTTCTACTACAGAACGTGTAGATCGGCAAAATTCCCAGGTGTAGGAGCTCGGTGGAGTGCCCCAACGACCAGTAAACCGACGTTAAATAAGCATAGGGGTTGCAGCTTTGGTCAGCAATTTTTCTCGAAGAGCGACAAAAATGAGTCCCCGACACTGCCATAGGCGATAAAAGGGTTGGGAGAGTTGCTTTTCAACAAATCGCCCATGTCTCCCAGAGGGGAAAAAGTGGTTACCTGACCCTACCACAGCCAGGAAAAGGATTAGGAGTTACTTCGCAACAGATTACCCATGTGTCCCAGAGGGTCAAAAATAGGTACCCGACCCTGCCGTTGGCGAGAAAAGGGTAGGAGTTGCTTTGCAACAGATGGCGAGTGGCTATATTGCGTTGGATTGAAATTAAGCAACGCAACCCCAGCTAGTACTGGCACGGGTGACCACTTGGGAACACTGTGTGCTTCTAAGACCCAGGGTAGTGTCTGTGTAGGTGAGCGGCTTATTGCGTTGGACACACAACTACTAAGGCCATTAGAGCCCCGTCCACTGCGTAGTACTAATGCAAAGTCTGCCCAGACACCACGCCGTTACGATGATTTTTGGGTATTAGCGGTAGCCGTTGTTTCCAGGTGGCCCCACCCATGTTAGTACTAACTGGGGGAGCGGTTAATTGCTTTGGACACACCTGTTCTCGTCCGATCACTGAAGTTAAGCAATGCAACCCCAGCTAGTACTGGCATGGGTGGCCGCTTGGGAAAACTGGGTACTGCTAATATCCAAAAATCGTCGCATTAGTGTAGTGTCTGTGCAGTCTCTGCATAAGAACTACGCTGTGGACGGGGCGCTAAATGACCTTGGAGTTGAAGGGCCCTAAAACACCAACAAACAAACCAAGTACTAACTGGGGTTGCGTTGCTTAACTTCAGGGATCAGACGAGAACTGGTGTGTTCAACCCAATACTCCGCTCCCCTTTTAACTTGTGATCATTGGGCCTTCGAGGATAGGAGCCTGTGAGGGTACCGCAGTTGGTAATCTTGATGGCTTATGGTCACTTTAGGAGCGGAAAAAGGGAACCTGAGAATGGCTGCATTTCTTTGGACACACCAGTTCTCGTCTGATCACTGAAGTTAAGCAACGCAACCCCAGTTAGTACTGACATAGGTGGCCGCTTGGGAAAACTGGGTACCGCTAGTATCTAAAAATCGTCGCATTAGTGTAGTGTCTATGCAGTCTCTGCGTAAGAACTACACGGTGGACGGGGCTCTAATGACCTTGTAGTTGAAGGGCCCTAAAACACCAACAAACAAACCAAAAATTGCCGTAACAACATAGTGCCTGTGCAGACTCTGCATTGGAACTAGGCAGTGGACGGGGTTCTAGTGACCATTGTATTTGAAGGGCCCTAAACAACCAAGGTGCCCGATTCTGCCATAGGCGGGGTAAGGGTTAGTAGTTGCTTTATTTGCCTGTAGAAATCCTGGAACCGTTTCATGGAACAACCTCCAGTAACTACGTTTGTTGCCATTTTTATGACAATTTTGTTCTTGTTTTACAGTTGCCTCCCTGCACTGAGGACGAGCCTTGTAAAGTGATTACAGAGAACAATGAAGACTTCCTGGTGAACCCCAAGTGTTTATGTCCGGAATCGTTCAGTTGTCCGTCGTTAAGTGAGCCCTACAGCAGCCACTTTCAAGGTCGGGGCGTGGTACGGGATGTTCATTGTCAGATAAATTAATTGCGTGTTTTAATCCATCTATTTTTTCTAAATTTAACTCGATGTATACTTATTATCGTCGGTATCCAGTGTTCCAGTAAAAAAACTAGTATCCAACAATTGCAAGTGGACAATGGCCCTAGTAGGAAACAGGGATAGAAAACAGGAATTTCAGGGAGAAAGAGAGCGACCTGCTTTACCCTTTCCGACATTACTTTCTCCAATCAGCAACGCCACCATGCTCAACTCCCCTCCAGCCTGTCTTAGGACCACTGATGAAACTGTTAGAATAAGCACCTCATGGTCATACCTTAATTCCGCCTATGGCAAGGGGTCGGATTTGCATGTTCTGGCCCCTTTCTCTCTTCTATTTCGAACTTGCTTACTGTCCACACTAGACAGATCGCTGCCATGGTTCCTTGTGTCGCCGCTGTCCTGACCTCAAAGGACCATTTCTTCGTGGATCACAAAATACGCGTACATTGGCAAACTTCCCAGGTGTATGGCCCACACGCTTTTCCTTAGCCTCGGTGTAGGCAAAGTATTCCATTTAACAAAACTCCAGCTCCATCATCACCTCAGTGTTTTGACACAGACGCTGGCCCAGACTGATGTACATGGTCCTAAGTCATGGGTCAAATTGCCAGGTGCGGGAGCGCGCCGCGCCCTGTCTGTTCCGACTCCTGCCCCCACTCCCGATATATACCTTTATACAGGTCCATTACCTGCCCATACCACTGCAGTACATTGACACATACGTAGCCCCAGTGGAGTTGGTAGCCCGTAAAAGGACCCTTTCTGCACGCAGTAAAATATCAGCAAATTTCCGGGTTTAGGAGAACGCTCATCCCTTTGGCTTCGGTGTAGGAAAAGTGCCCCAGTGTGCTACCCAGCGAAGGGGAGAAATTTGGAGCCAGTGTTAAGGGAACGGGCGAATCATGGAGTCGGTGTTCCAGAGAAGGGGCGAATCTAGGAGCTAGTGTTCCATGGAAGGAGCAAATCTTGGCGCCAGTGTTTCAGGCGAGAGACAAGGGCTGGGGAAAGATTCCAGGAATCGAATCATCTTGGGTATTCGAAAACACGTTTTTCGATCCCGGGGAAAGGCAAAGCGTCTCATTTTTGCGGAGGACTGGGATGGGAGTAACGGCTCCTTTCATGATAAAGGCCAAATATATCTCAAGGCTCATAGTTCTGATCTTTGGGTTCAAGCCTCTTGACTGACCCTCCCCCTTTAGTGCTAATAAACTACTTGTATCCGAATTCTTAGTTTACTACCTAACTTTCGGCCTGTGGCAGTGGTGGACGCCCTAGGGCAGCGGTCATCAAACTGTGTTCCGCGGAACCCCAGGGTTCCGCGAGTCAAAATGAAAATTCGTTAGCAGCGGCTAGATATTTTTTAAAGGTGGGATGGGGTTCCCCAAAAACATTTTATAGTTCTAAGGGTTCCGTGAGTCGACAATGTTTGAAGACCACTGCCCTAGGGTAACGAAACAGGTTGGGGAGAGAAAGAAGGAAGGGAATTGTTTGGACGAGTGCTTTTTTTTATGACTGACTGCCCTCTACTGCCATGCCACAGCCCATTTTCGTGACCAGTGACGACTTTTAGGGACGCCCACGAGTGTCAATTTCCGACAGGTGACACGTGACAAGAAAATCCAGCGCAGAACTTTTACTGAGAAGTGAACACCTTGAAGTGATTGGCTCATGGGAAACTACAGGTGCACCCTTCAAAGGTGAAATGGAAGGTTACAAAAGGTCAGACAACCTTTTTTTAAAAAAAAATCCCATGGGATTACTGCGTCAATGGTGCCAGGTTCGATAATGGATCGAGGTGGGTTTGGCATCTTTTGGGCAGGAGAGAGAGAGAGGCCCCAAGTGCGCCCTTCGGCGGATGGCAAGTAAAGCAGTGGCCCAGTGTGGTGTACGATTCATCTCCACGGAACAGAATTCCCTCTAGATTGTTTGTTGGTGTTTTAGGGCCCTTCAACTAAAAGATCCTTAGAGCCCCGTTCACAGTGTAGTTCGTATGCAGAGACTGCACAGACACTACACAAATGTGACGATTTTTGGGTATTAGCAGTACCCAGTTTTCTCAAGCGGCCACCCATATCAGTACTAGCTGGGGTTGCGTTGCTTAACTTCAGTGATCAGACGAGAACTGCTGTGTCCAACACAATTCGCCGCTCCCCCTGTTTCGTTGATGTTTTAGGGCCCTTCGACTACACAACGGTCATTAGAGCCCCGTCCACTGCATAGTTCTAATGAACAGACACTTTGCAGCGTTCCACCTCCCCCCTGTACTATGCAGAGGCCAAATGTCCTGGTGTAAGGACAGCGGCGTACCGAGGGTATTCTGCGCCCGGGGACAAAGACCGAAATCTGTGTCCTCTGGCGCCCACTAAGCGCATTTTTACTGTACATTTTTGCGCCCCTGCCTTCTGCGCCCGGGGACATCTGTCCCCCCCTCGCCCCCCCTAGTTACGCCTCTGTTTAAGGGCTCTTTTGAGTGTTCCAACGAACCGTAGAGGGACTATAAATAAGCATAGGGGATTGTAGCTTTGCTCGACAGCCGGCTGCGGAAAACCACCGTCCAATAGATCACCCTTGTGTCCATTCAGAGGGACAAGATGGGGACCCAACCCTGCCATAGGCGGGAAAAGGGTTAGCAGCTGATTTTTAAAACGAAATTGTTCCCTTATGACATTTGATAACAGGCTCTTGATTTACCGGCTCTGCAAGTTCGACATTCCCTCCGCGTGAAATTCCACGTACAGCATGCTGCCACTTTTGCTTTGACCACCTTGGCCCTATCCTCTTGCGACGAATCCAGGGCCAACTGCAGATTTTGTGGGACCTAAGGAAAGTTATTAGTGATGTCCTAAGAGAATCGTAAAACAGAATTTTCGCGGCGAATGCGCGTTTCTTGAAGTGCGCAGGGCTTTGATCTGAACCCGAATGAAATCAACGCTTGAGTCGGTCGTGGAAGGTCCTCACCCTCACCTTTTTCATCTTTACCCTTAAAGGGGGATCGGCTTTATTGCGTTGGACCCACCAGTTCTCGTCTGATCTCTGAAGTTACGCAATGCAACCCCTGTCAGTACTAACATGGGTGGCCGCTTGGGAAAACTGGGTACCGCTAGTATACCTCAGGGTACTCCCATGCCTGTATTAGATGGTATTTTGAAGCTGCCGGCTGCGGACCCAAGCTGCTGCAACCGCTGCTTATTGATCGTCGGCCTACTGGTCGTTGGGGCACTCCACCGAATCCTACACCTGGAAATTTGGCCTCATCTACCCGTTGCATAGTAGAGAGGGTTCTTTTCCGTGCAGTGTCGATCCAGTATCGAGCCTGGAACAACTGACGCTGTAATCCGGCACGCTACCTCCTGCAGTACAGAAGCGGACTTCCCTACAGCATGCATCCGAGGCGGATTGCTTCTCTTGGGTGAACAGTGGCCCCAAGTTCGTCTTCCACCAGATGGACGATAAAAGTTCTGGCCCGATGTGCCGTGTATGACGTCACTACTACTACTCGTACGAGAACCCCTTCTGTGAAAAGAGATGGTGCCATGTCCCATGTCATCCCTGCCCGGAAAAGACCCATCTCTCTCTCTCTCACGGAAGAAACCAACCCATCTCAATCCAGTTTTGAACCTGGAACCAGTTGTCGAACACGCAACCTGTATCTTTTTCTGTTACATTTTGTTGGATGGCGTTCTGACGCTGTGAGCTTATGATTGCAGGTTCAATCCTGGCCAAGATGAGTTCTTTTTAGAATGTTCTTCTGTGTAGAATTTGAACCGAATTTAAATAAATATCTTTTAAGTTTCTATCAAAATTCCTCAGACGTCCTACCTGACGTCACTTAAGTAAAGACATTTGTTTTTGCAATACAAGTTCAATGAAATGACGAATTCTCGTGATTGACGTCAGAAAAAGGGTTCTAAAGGTCTTTTTAAATGCATCAGTGATGTGTCCAATCAGGTTGGTGACAGTGGGTCAGTGTAACATTATCAGTGACAAAAAAAATCGTTTCTACAGCTTGCAACAGGCTCAGTTCAGTGACATGCTTTCAGTGTTCATACAGTGATTTCTAATATTTTCACTGATGCACCTTTGTAAAACACATGGATGTCAAAAGTGTACCAAAAATTACTTCTCCTTCTGTTATTTTTGGGGCATGGTTCTCATTGGCCTCAATTCTGCATTATCTTTAAATTCCGTCACGAAACAATTCACTGACTAAAATGTCTACATATGTATTTGAGTGGGCGCCCTACGGAGAGCGGCTTATTGCGTTGGACACACCAGTTCTCGTCTGATCACTGAAGTTAAGCAACGCAACCCCAGCCAGCACTGACATGGGTGGCCTTTTGGAAAAACTGGGTACCGCCGATACCCCAAAATCGTTGCATTAGTATAGTGTCTGTGCAGTCTCTGCATCACAACTATGAAGTGGACGGGAATCGTAGTTGAAGGGCCCTAAAACACTTAAGCGGGCTTCACAACAGCAACGGGAACGGCAACGTAAAACGTATTTTGTGCAGAGGGGAGGGGCGACGGGTGCGTCATATGGTGGAGGTGCGCTCCAATTGGTCAAACGGCTTACGTTTAACGGGAAAGTTGAATTTTTTTTTCAACTTTCCCAGTCGTTGCCGTTGCCGTTCTCGTTCCCGGTGTTATTGTGAAGCGGGCTTTACAAACGAAATGGCGCCCTACGAATGGCACTGATACGGAACTGAACCTAGTTACTTCTCCTTCAGTTCTTTTTGAATTATGGTTCTCATTGATGTCATCTCTGCGTCTGTCAATTCCATCACCAAAAAAAGTCACTTACTACTATCTGCGTATATGTTTGAGCAGGCGCCCTACGAATAGCACTGATACGGAACGGAAGAGAAAGTTACTTCTCCATCAGTTCTTTTGGAATTATGACTCATTGACCTCAATTCTGTGTCGTCTGGAAATTGTGTCACAAAAAATCACTGACTAAAATCTGCATGATGTGTTTGAACAGGTTTTGAACATTGACCTCTGAATGGCACTGACACGGAACTGATCACAAAGTTACTTCTTCAGTTCTTTTCGAAGTCTGGTTCTCTCTCGTTGGCCTCAATTCTACATCGTCCATAAATTCCGTCGCAAAAAGTCACTGACTAAAATCTCTGCGCTTTGAACAGGCGCCTTAAGCCTAGTTCCCTGGCACGCGACACCGACGAGAATAGCGCTTGAGCAGACGGTATAATTATGACGTAAACCACAGGCGCTAACAGAAATTGCACCTGGTTTGATTCCCTGGCAAGAGCGAATTCACGTAAGTGATTAATAGTCTTCAATATGAACGTTTGGTGGCGCGAAAACCAAAAAAATAAATTAACCAATGAAAAGTAAATAGAAGACTATTTAAAAATTCATACAGCCAATCAAATTTGAGCGACAAATTCCATTGACAAATGCAGTTAACTAACTCTCAACTCCACTTCACCATTGATTTCGTGCTTACTTTACAGAATGGTAGTGTAACTACGTCATCAGTTTATGTGGATTCGTCTGCTAGCGCGCTATTCTCGTCGGTGTCGCGTGACAGGGAACTAGGCTTTACGAATGGCACTGATGCAGCACTGAACTGAAAATTACTTCGCCTTCAGTTCTTTTCCAATTATGGCCCTCGTTGCAATGGCGTAGCGTAGGGGCCAAGGGGGCGGCCGCACCGGGCGCAAACTTTTAGAGGGGGGCGCAAAATTTTATTTTGCGAATTCCTATTTCCAGTCTCATTGTGTAAAGTGGTCAGTGCTTGTTGCGTCCACAAATCACACTTGGGTGACCAAGGTATCTACTTAAAGCACAAAATTACCTACCTGTATTTTTCTAACCAGCCTGGCAGCGCCTGTTCTAGCACTTATGCTGCCCCGGACAAAAAGACAAACTGCTGCCCCAGACAAAAGGACAAATGGCCCCTTGAAGCAGCGCTCTGTCTCACACTTACAGCCAAAATGGCACCCCAGAGAAATGTCCGAGTTGCCCCCCCCCTTAGAGCGAACCCTGAGCCCGGACAGGGCCGGGGTGATGGGTGTGTGAACTGAATGACAACACAGGGCCCCGCGCATTCGGATTAATGAACCAATTCATTGCTTTGCACAGGGCGCCACAAGATATAGCACCGGCCCTAATCAGCCATTTCCAAAATTTTAATTTTTATCAATAAATAAGATCATTATTAAGTTAAGAAATGGTGTTACTACCTAGTTTAAGTTTAAGAAATTTGGCTTTCAAAAGAAATCCCAATCACTGTATTGTTGATATTTGGCTCTTTTGACTGATGAGTTTGCCGACTACTGGTCTAGAAGAATGGACTGCTAATTGTCCATAAGGCAAGGCGCAAAATGAGACGCAGGGTGTAGAAGCCCTGCGAAATTCTGCTAGCAGGCAATCATCGCACATTGAATCGCAGTTTTTCACCATACTTGCATCGAATAACAAGAAAACTTCTCTGCTTCGCCCCGCTTTTTGTTATTGTCACGCCAACTTCACGCAGGAAACTGCGGCATTGGCACTGCCCTCCGCAGGGTCACGTGGCACAGGCACTGAGTTACGTCACCCTGCGACTTAACATGCTCATCTACATACTATCATGTGAGCCACAGAAATTTATAGCGAGTCACCCTGCGTCACCTGCGGAGACTGCGTCACATTTTGCGCTGGGCCGAAGTTAGGGGACGTCAATTTTTGCCTTGCCCCGGGCGCTAGCAACCCACGCTACGCCACTGCGTCATTGCCCTGTATTCCTCTGTCACAAAAAAAAATTGTCTGACCAAAGTCCCTACGTATGTCTGAATAGGCACCCCACGAATGGCACTGATACGGAACTGAGCAAAACGTACCTGACACGTCACTGATATGAGTAAATAGACCAAAGGAAACTTCAGCAATTGATTACCTTTTCAGGAAAACATCATCATTGGCACTAAAGTTAACTAGAGGGGTCTCAAGTCATCTGAGGAGGATCATCCCTGTAGTGATTCTGAATGTTTATGACCTTACCCCTCTCCCCCCTCTAAAATAACCTAACGTGACCATTTGAGGAAGACGAATCATGAAAGATGAGAAATCGATCCAAATCACAATTTTACACACACACAAAAGCCAAAATGACGTTATGCACGAGAGCACTAAGCCTGACAAAAATTCCGACCTTTTGCGATATTTTACGGCATGCCCTTTCCCTCAGATGAGACCAAGCTATCATTTGAGCCAGCCTGTTCCCATGGGTTGATAATGAAACCACTTTCACTCACCATATGGGCCAGATTTTTTTTGGCATTGTGATTTAAGTTCTATAGCTCTCACCACGCAAGTTGAACCATCAGTGGGATGCAATGGATGAGTCTAATGAAATAAAAATCAGGGTGCTTCTTGATCTAAACTTTAATCCTTTGTTTCATGGGTAGTAAGCCGGGGTGTCAAACTGGCGGCCTTTGAAGCCTAGAGTTGCGGCCCGCACCTACCATGTAGTATACATATGCGATCTGTCTCTCCGAGGCGTAACAGGAGGAGGACAGTTGCCCCCGGGGCGCTTTATCAAACCTCCTAATTTTGCTAGTGAACTTTTCTACCTCCTATGTTTCATGTTGTTTTGTTGGTGTTTAAGGGCCCTTCAACTACAAGGTCATTAGAGCCCCGTCCACTGCATAATTCTAATGCAAAATCTGCACAGACACTACAATGATGTAATGATTTTTGGGTATTGGCGGTACCCAGTTTTCCCAAGCAGCAATCCATGTCAGTACCAGCTGGGATTGCGTTGCTTCACTTCAGTGATCAGACGAGAACTGATGTGTTCAACGCAATAAGCCGTTCCCGAAGAAGCTGTAATGACCTTTGTAGTTGAGAAGGGCACTAAAACCAACAAAACAAAAACCCAAAGTGATCCTCGGAGTACCCCAACATGGGTGGCCGCTTTTGAATACTGGGTACTGCATAATACCCAAAAAGCGTCGCATTAGTGTAGTGTCTGTGCAGTCTCTGCATTTAGAACTACGCAGTGGACGGGACTGTAATGACCTTATAGTTGAAAGTGCCCTAAAACACCAACAAAGCAAGGTGGCTCTCGGACTCCAGTTTGACATGCCTGCACTGCATGTTGTTGAACTGTTTCTTACTTAAAATCCAAGTTTTGATGTCGTTTCATCATTTCACCATTTGGTTGCATGCGGTAAGACTGTATTAAAGATGGTTGGCAAGTAACGCCTTAACATCTGCAATGCACAAAAGAAAATTACAGGTCTGAGAAATTAAACATTAAGATAAATTCAAGATAATTATCAAATTGATATATTTCACGAGCATGGAATAGAATTCTGTAATAAAATATCTGATGTGGTGGCCATGATATATAGAAATGGTTGTGGGTTGAAATTTCTCAGTAAGCCTCCATTTATTTTCATAATAAACATCTATCAATGTATTTTAGCTGGAAATGTTTGTCATTCCATAATAATCCCTAATAGGACGTAGCGTATATTATTATTAATTTATTGTATTATAAATGTTCTCGAAAGCTTTGACATTTCACTTATTTATTACCGCAATAATTCATATTATAATGTTCAGTAAAGATTAATATCATTAATAAAAATGAATGTATTTAATAGCTGTGTCAATTAAAAACACAAACCTTTTCTGTACATAGATGAACACATCTCTATGAATTACATTTTTTGGGCAATTAATAAACACCTGTGCAAATACCTAGTTGGATTTCTTCTTCAGAGCAGCGGCTGGATTGTGTTGGACACGCCAGTTCTCGCCTGATCATTAAAGTGAAGCAACGCAACCCCAACTAGTACTGACATGGGTGGATGCTTTGGAAAATTGAGTACCACAAAGACCCAAAAATCGTCGCATTAGGGTAGTCTCGCATTGGAGCCGACTACGAGCGACTTTTAGTCGTGCATAGTCGTACAATTATGCACGAATGATCCCATTCTTTGTTTCCTTGTGCATCCTCTCACTTTGGCTGTGACTCAGTCGTCCGACTATGTGCATACACTTCTGACTTGCGACTAGATCCCAACTGGTTGGGAATTTTCGTCCGACTTTGTGCGACTTGCACAGTCTCTATTGTTTCAAAAGTTTCTATTGTGCTTCTTGTCAATGCTGCAGGGCATGAGTGGGGTTACGCTAGGGTTGCCATAATTGTCGGACCACCGACCGGGACATCTCCCCTTAAAAATATTTTTTCAACAAAATGGCAAGAATTCATATTATAAACATTCATAGCTTTATTAAAAAATTCTATAATCCTTTCACTAACGCATTGAAATATAAAATATTTTAGAGGACCAAAAAAAAAAAAAAAAACACGTTAGGATCAATCAGTGGCGGATCTGGGTGGGGGTAGAACTTCAAAAAATGTGCGCCCCAAATATTTTTAAATATTCATAATCCCTGAATATACATCTAGCTAGCAATTACAAAAAGGTCCTCTCCTGGCCCTTTGACAATTACCTATCTTCAGTGATTTAGCCAACTACAGATTGGACTGCAACTGTTGGACTGGCAGTATAGAAATGGGGATAGCAATGCAAAAATGCTTCATCAGTTGCGCCCCTTTCAGGCAGTGAGGGGGGAGCAATTGCTGCATTGCCCCTCGTCTGCATCCGCCCCAGGGATCAATGGTGGACCATTCCCGAACAGTCAGTTTCACTGGCAAAATGTGATGTGCTTTCATATACGAATCTGTACCAAATCTCTAGGCATGTACTGTATATGCGCAGTACTGAATGCCATGATATTATCAGAAAATAATTGTTTAACATGCGAAAATTTTAAATCGACCGGGACAAATGACTGTCGGACCGGGACACTAGGACACAACCTCAAAACCGGGACATGTCCCAGTGTACCGGGACGTATGGCAACCCTAGGTTACGCTGATGCAAGTCGTGTGTAATGTGAGAAATCAAGTCGTCCGACTAAGTTGTGCATAGTCGGAGTTGCACATAGTCGGCTCCAGTGTGAGGTTAGCCTCGGTGCAGCCATGGTGGAGTGAAGAGAAGTGAGGGGAAGATAGCAATTAGGACTGCTATCAAAACAAAAGGTCACATTTCAATGGAAGTGGCAAGTGGAGAAGGGAGGAGAGAAGAGGGGAAAGAGGTGTACAGAAGCAGAGAGGTCAAAACAAAGAAGTTTGTTTCACAGCATGGTGACCATTGCTGAATTCCCATTGAAACATTGAATTTTAACATGTACGTGTGAATTTTAACCTTCTGTCCACAAGGTGGGATCTCAGCAGACACCCTAGACCTACAAAATTGTGTCTACACATTTACCACTTTCTCCAGTCTTAACCAACCTTTGAGTACCTATTCTCCCATGTTTTCTTTACCTATCTAGGGAAGTTGGCAGGTCTCCTTAGTAATTATCATATTTTTTCTGGTTAAGGAATGCAACCCAAGTTAGTACTGACATGGGTGGCTGGTCAGAATTTTCGTTCGTTCATTGGTGTTTTAGGGCCCTTCAACTACTAGGTCATTAGAGCCCCAGCCACTGTAGTTCTGATGCAGAGACTGCACAGACACTACATTAATGAGACGAGTTTTGGATACTAGCGGTACCCAGTTTTCCCAAGCAGCCACCCATGTCAGTACCAGCTGGGATTGCTTTGCTTAACTTCAGTGATCAGACGAGAACTGGTGCTGGGGAGAAACACTGGGTACTAAAGCAGAAGTGGGAGCAGGATGTCCATAAAGATATGGTAGTGTCTGGGGTGGATGGGGACCTGGTGGAAGATTGGCAGGAGTGAAGGACTAGAACCTGCAGACCCAACCCTTTCATAGGCAGGATAAGGGTATGGTGATGATGATGTCTGGGGATTTATAGAATTTTTTAGCATCTTTCCAAATTATTTTCATTGCTTAACATTTATATGGATGGTATTTAATTCAATATCCATAATAATGCTCTTAATCTGAATATTTTGGCCTCAAAATCAAAGTCTTTCTTGGGGCCATAACAGACCCCCACCTTGCAGTGTGTGCCAGAAATCGTCACCTTGTGGATGGAAGGTTAACAGGTACATGTGAATTTTACATTTTGTACAATGTGTATTTTTTCACAAGCTCATGAAAGTGGCCATAGTGGAGAAAGGAGGAGAGAAGAGGGGAAAGAGGTGTACAGAAGCAGAGAGGTCCAAACAAAGAAAGTTTGTTTCAGTGCAGTGACCATTGGTGAATGCCCATTGGAACATTAAATTTTAACATGTATGTGTGAATTTTACATTTTGTACAATTGGTATTTTTTTCACAAGTTGATGGCGCCACCATATGAAAGCGGTTTTCTCACCACTCCACCATGGCTATGCATGCATGCATGCGGCCTCTGCTTTAATCGCTGAATATCGCGCCTCTTTCATCTCCTTTCTCCTCTCCGCTCCACCATGACTGCAGCCTTGGTGTAGTGTCTGTGCAGTAACTGCCTTAGAACTACACAGTGGATGGGGCTCTATTGACGTTTATAGTTGAAGGGCCCTAAAACACCAGCGAAGGAAAAGTCGATGAGAAGTAAAACCCTGGTCCTGTGTGGTATGCGTTGTATAATCCTCTCTATTATGCAGCAGGTAAATGAGTGGAAATCGCAGGGCGCTAAAACACCAATGAACGAACAAACTCATCATTAAAGTTAAGCAACGCAATCCCAGCTAGTACTAACAAGGGTGGCCGCTTGGGGACACTGAGTTCCGCTAACATCCAAAAATCGTCGTCACAGCGTAGTGTCTGTGCAGACTCTGCATTAGCACAATGCAGTCGATGGAGTTGTAATGGCCGTAAAACAGCAACCTATTCATCAATCCCCCTAGCGCGACAGAAATCAACCCAGTATCGAATTTATTTCTTTGCGATTTAGGGCCCTTCAACTACAAGGTCATTAGAGCCCCGTCCACAGCATAGTTCTTACGCAGAGACTGCACAGACACTACACTAACATGATGATTTTAGGGTATTAGCAGTACCGTTTTCCCAAGCGGCCACCCATGTCAGTACTAGCTGGGGTTGCGTTGCTTAACTTCAGGGATCGGACGAGAACTGGTGTGTCCAACGCAATTCGCCGCTCCCTCCCAGTATCGAACTGGGAACCAGTGACGCAGTAATCGAACCCGCTACCTCATATGCCATCGTGGTGGTTTAGGCCTTAGACCATCTGACGTTAAATAATCCACTGAAGAAAGGAAGCCACAAATTTTGGTATTTTGGAAGCAGAAAGAACCACGTGAGATGTAAGCGAAATACTGTAAAACAAGAACAGAATGGAAAGAAAACGAAGAGAAACAACACCGGAAATTCATGGACTAACGGCAAGATGTAAAACGACAGTATTCCATTTTGGTGTAGCTACTACTGTAGTTTGCTTCGCTCGTAGGGGAAGCAGAGCACTGTTAAATCAAGCATGCCACAAAATACGATTTTGGATTTGAATGACTGTGGAAATTCTAGTAATATAATTTACTGTATGTATTTGACATAATCCTACCAAATCTAACTGCAATGTCCAAGATGTGACGTAATGATTGCGTGCTCTTATTAATTCGTTGTTGGCGGTTAAATTCCACTTAATCTTTTATGGACGCCGCCGATGCCTGCGAGTTGAATGTTCACATTTAATGATATGTAAATTAGTTTCAATTGAATAGAATTTACTGAAAAATGTTTGACTATGTACTTTAGTAACAAGTGTAGCACACTTTTCAACTAATCCTACCTTTCATTTAATGAATTATTCAACGAAATTTCAACGGGGGAAATGATTGATACGAAGTCGTCAGTCGCCATTTGCAAGAAGCCACCTACGGGAGCTGTTGATAGTCGGTAGGTAAAAAAACAAACTTGGTTTCTTTGTTGCCAAAAAATGGTTTTGTTCATCGTTGACATATTTTCTGGTTCGTGCTGAAAATAAGCATGACATTTAGCAAGATTAGTTCTTTTTTTGGGAGGGTGACAACAATTCTAGTGGTAGGTATTTGAAATATTTCCACGAATTCGAAAGCTAAAGTAATGATTCGTAGAAAATTGACGAAGACGCTTATTACGCGTTCTATTGATCACATTCTCAACACGTGACATGAATGTTTTTTTGGGTGTTTATTATTGTTATTGTTACCCACATAATATATAAAATGCAGAATAATGAAGAAGAATTGATAGCAATTGTAGGAAAAAAACTGAAATACTTGGATTAAGAAATGAATGTCGTTAATCAACCTCTACTTTTTTACCGAAAGATACCAGACAACAAGCGGCTTGGAATGGTAGCTGCAAACTGCACTAAACCCTGGTATATACCAAACGCAGAATGGACGTTCGTGGCAATCGTACTCGAGCATTCATTAACGTTCAATGTTCGCCTTCACCGAACTTCGTTAGCGAACGTTGATGAACCACTTACAATTTGTGAGCATTTGTTTTCGGATTAGAGCAGCATGCGAGCGTGAACTAGTACTGTATCTGTATAGCACAAAGCAAGCGCAAAATAGACGTTCGGGGCAATCATTTTCTAACGTTCGTTACAATCATTTTCCAACGTTCGTTACAATTTTCGCATTCACCGAGCTCTGCCTTACAAATGTTGATCAACCACTTAGAATTTGTAAGCATTTGTTTTCGGATTACAGCAGCATGCGAGCGTGAGCTGGTATCTGTATAGCACAAACCAAGCTCTGAATTGACGTTCTTGGCAGTGATTCTCAAACGTTCGTTACACCTTTTGCATTCATCGAGCTCTGCCTTACAAACGTTGATCAACCACTTAGAATTTGTGAGCATTTGTTTTCGGATTAGAGCAGCATGCGAGCGTGAGCTGGTATCTGTATAGCACAAACCAAGCTCTGAATTGACGTTCGTGGCAGTCGTTCTCAAACGTTCGTTACAACTTTCGCATTCACCGAACTCTACCTTAAAAACGTTGATGAACCAATTTATTATTATTATTTTTAGAATTTGTGAGCATTTGTTTTCGGATTAGAGCAACATGCGAGCGTGAGCTGGTATCTGTATAGCACAAACCAAGCGCAGAATTGGCGTTCGAGACAATCGTTCGGAAACATCCACCAACGTTCGTAACAATGTTCGCCTTCACAGAAATTCGCCTAGCGAACGTTGATTACCCACTTACAATTTATGAGCATTTGTTTTCGAATTAGAGTAGCGTGCGAGCAGGAACAGTATTTCCACTTGTTGTGTGCAACTAGCTCGCACACTACAAGCGCAGAATCAACGTTCGTGGCAATCGTTGAAACATTCACCAACGTTCCTGGCAATCACTATGAAAGGTTCATTAACATTCATAACAATGTGAAAGCGCAGAATAGACGTTCGTGATAATTGTTCACCTCATTCACCGAACTGCGCCTTAGAAACGTCGATGAACTACTCAGAATTTGTGAGCATTTGTTTTCGGATTAGAGCAGCATGCGAGCATGAACTAGTATCTGTATAGCACAAGCCAAGCTCAAGAGTGAGTTCATGGCCATCGTTCTGAAGCATTTAGCTAACGTTCGTGGCAATCGCTCTGAAACATTTCTTAACGTTCGTAACAATGTTCACCTCAACCGAACTTCGTCTAGCGAACGTTGATGCACCATTTTCAATTTGTGAGCTTGCGAGAGTGAAGCACAGTGCCTTTGTAGCACTGACGTCTCCGTAAACGTTCTCAGAAACCCTAAAATGGCAAGCATTCTTTGATGTTTCCGCGACGTTGGGAAATATCAAGCGAGCTTCATAGCTTAATTTCAAGTCAGAAGGCAACAAAATATGAATTACGTGTTACTCCAGTTGGCCACACTCGGTAACTGCGTCAGTGGCTCTAGGTTCCATACAGGACCGAGGTGGGTTAGCTTCATTCCGGCGAAAGAGAGGTCCCGAGTGAGCCTTCTTTCGGATGAGAAGTAAAACCCAGGTCCCGTGTGATGTAAGATGGCATTTGCACGTCAAAGAACCCCCTCTACTATCCAACAGGTTGATGAGGCCAAATTTCCAGGTGTAGGATCTGGCCCTCCTGGCGCCTGATGGAGGTGGAGTGCCCCGACGAACAGTAAGCCGACGATCAATAAGCATAGGGGGTGCAGCTTTGGTCGGCAACGGGCTGCGGAAAAACGCTGCCCATTAGATCACCCTTGTGTCCATTCAGAGGGACAAGATTAGTTCCCGGCCCTGCCATAGGCGGGATAAGGGTTAGGAGTTGCTTGTTTGCTAGTAGAGCCAAGGTTACTATAGAGAAGGTTGGCCATTCAGCCTCCTTTCGCTCTTCACTGTTAGCTACCCCCCTACGTCATCGCAGAAGCAAGTAGTAGCTTTTAAAGGCCGCCACACACGATCAGGTTGGTGTGTCAGTTCGGTGTGTTCACATCGCTGTGTTTAAGTTTGGTGTGAAGGAATGAATTGTCCACACGCTATCCTTTTCGTTAAACGTCATGTGACGTCATTTGATTGCCCTCATCAACCAGTAATTCTACCGTTACCACGGTGCAATGTTTTAAAGATGACGTTTATCCATGTTTGGGCATGCCTAGAACCTCTAATGTGAGGAACTGACCCCACACACGCTCATTTCTAACTGACGTCAGTCCAAACTGACACACTGATGTGATAAAATTTCTTTACATCATCATCTCACCCTTCTCCCGCCTGAGGCAGGGTCGGGTCTGCGGGTTCTAATCCTCCACTCCTGCCAATCTCCCACCAGGTCCCCCTCCACCCCGCCCGCCTCCATGTCCACCTGCACCACCTGTTCACACGTTCGCTTTGGGCTTCCTCTACCTCTGGTGCTCCCAATTACCTGCAGCCCCACAATGGACCTAATAAGCTCCTCCTCTCCCCTCCTCATCAGATGCCCATACCACCAACATTTCTTCACACCGTCAGTTAAATTTTTTCGTGTGAGCAAAAACTTTTTCTGCACACACCAAACTGATCGTGTGTGGGGACCTTAAGAGCATCATCATCATCATATCCTTTCTCCACCTCGAAACTGGGTCGGGTCTGCGAGTTCTATTCCTCCACCGCCGCCGATCCCCAACCAGGCCCCCATCCACCCCGCACACGCCCATGTCCTTTTGTACCATCTGCTCCCACGTCCGCTTTGGTCTTCCCCTCCCCCTGGTGCACCCGACCACCTGCAGTCCCACGATGGACACATCCGAGTCTATTTCCACGTTTCCCTGGAACACTGATCCTAAGTATCTAAACTCCATCACTGCTGGTATCACCTCGCCTTCTGGTTCCTGATCACTCCAGTTGAAAGCTAGGTGGTCGGGGATCAGAGGGCAAGGTTCGCACTGGAGGTGAGGTGTTACCAGCAGTGCAGCAGGTTAGATACTTAGGATCAGTGTTCCAGGGAAACGGTGAAAGGGAGTCAAATGTGTCCAATAGGATCAAGGCAGGTATTGGTAAAGGTAAGATAAAGGTGATAGTTTCTCTAATTATTTTAAATTAAGGAAAAAATGCCAAAAATAATAATAAGTAGATTCAGGAATATATTTGAATCCAACATATTTTACTAGTGAATAAATGAAGGCAACATCATCATACCCTTATCCCGCCTGTGGCAGGGTTGGATCTGCAGGTTCTAGCCTTCCCCTGCCGTCTATCCCCCACCACCTCCTGGTCCACCCCACACGCTTCCATATCCTTATGGGAAACCTGCTTCCACGTCTGCCTCGCTCTCCTGTCCCAGGTGCTTCTGACCACCTGCATTCCTGTTATGGACCTAACGAGCTCCTCCTTGCTACTTCTCATTACGTGCCCATATCACCTCAACCTATTCTCCCTTTTTTCAGTGACGTCCACCACCCCCAGGCTACCTCTAATATACTCGTTCCTAATTCTATGGTCTCTCGACACCCCACTCGTGTACCACAGAATTCTTATCTCGGCTACTTTCATTCTATTGACGTGACTCTTCCTCACTGCCCAAAACCGTGATCCTTATAGCATAGCTGGCCTAACCACTGCCCTGTAAAACTTCCCTTTTAACTTGATTGGGACCCTCCTATCACACAGGACTCCAGTTCCCTGTCTCCACTTCAACCACCCGCCACTGACGCTATGGGTAACATCAAGGTCTATCTCACCATTATTTTCCTGTCCTTCCCAATTGAAAGCTAAATACTGTCTTCTTCATGGTTATCCTAAGCCCTCCCTTTTCTATTGTACCTGTAATATGGTTTAGGCCAGTGGTGGCGAACCTGTGACCCACCGAGCAATTTTAAGTGACCCGAGCGTGATCCTATCTAGTTTATCGTCATGGGGGACATCGTGAAAAAATGAGGGACAGTAGGTTGAGGTGGTATGGACACGTAATGAGAAGAGAGGAGGAGGAGTTCGTTAGGTGTACCCAGGGCAGGGGGAGACCAAAGCAGACGTGGGAGTAGGTTGTCCGGAAGGATATGGTAGTGTGTGGGGTGGATGGGAACCTGGTGCGAGGTAGTGCATAAGATTAAACAGCGCTTGCACCTGACCTGCAGACAACTTTTTGTTTTTGTTTTTCGTTTTATTGTGACCCGTCTTCAAAAAAGGTTCGCCACCACTGGTTTAGGCCCTTCTCTACTTGTCCTCCGCAGTCCCTGCGTTTTCAGATATCGTTGGTAAATAATGACTGTGAAATGTCTTTATTGCATACTGCAATACAGATCAGTATGCAATAAAAACATTTCACCAAATTTGAGGCACCCAGAAATAAAATGAACTGCAGTAATCGCGATGTGGAGTTTTTATTATGTTTATTTGTGTACTATTTTGGTTTACTGTTAATAAATAAACTTTTCTTGTTTGTCTTAAATGTGTGAATTTTAATTATTAGTGTAGTTTCTTTACTATACAGTGAAACTCTTATACTTAACACGAAACTGAAGGGACCAAAATATTTTTTTGCGTTAAGCGATGCATGCAGAAAATCCATCATTGTTTTGTATGTCATCATATTTTATTAATTGGATTTATTGCTAAAAGTTATACTTGTAATTTTTAGTAACATAACCAACAAAGCATTAATTTACCTGCCAAAGTTTCTATCTTGGTTGTATAATGCAATGTTGGAACAAGCGGGGCGGGCCATCGTCCCCCACAGACAACCTGGCGAATATTCCTGTGGGTTCCAGATACCTGGCTGGAGTGTCCGCAGTCCAGAGCATGTTCAGGGGGTCCACAGACCCGACCATGCAGCAGGTGGGATGAGGTTGTGATGATGTTGACTAACAGTTACACTTGTGGGCATCATATTAGATTCAATATTTCAAATTTAAATAATGATGTACACATGCATAATTTTCAATCGCTAGGTGGCGCGGACTCCCTGTGCATCCGATTTTCCTTGCGCTTTGCTCTTTTTACCAAATTATTAATTCACTGCTGTTTTTTGGGGTAAAATTCGCGTTTTTCAAGGCGTGAACCCCAACGTTCCTGTGCAAGGTAGGTCCCCCACTGCAAGCAGTGCCATCATTCCTGCAGGTTCAAGATGCCCGGCTGGGGTGACCCAGTCAGAGCACGTGCTGGTAGCAAAGGGGCAAATCTTAGATTAGGAACGTGGAATGTGGGGACCCTTACAGGCAAATCTGGGGAAATAGCTAATACAGGTAGCCTTCCTCCAAGAAACTAGGGGGGGGGGAAAGAGATCAAGGGCCCGGGGGGGGGGGGGGTTACAAGCTTATATATACTGCCAGTGAAGGGGGTGGAATGGGGTGGTGATCGTGTTGGATAGTGAGCTGCAGCAGGGGATCATCCAGGTAAAACATACCAATAGCAGGCTCCTACCAGTTACAGTGGTTTGGAGAGAAGTAGTGCTTCATCTAATTAGTGCATATACCCCCCCCCCCCAGGGGGGGCTTAATGGACCCCCCAAGGGGTGGCTTTAGGACGGAGTTTGATGTACACATGCATAATTTAAAAAAAAACCTAAAAGAATTATTGTTTTTGGGATAAAATGTGATTTTTTTTTGCAATGTCCTTTTGAGCATAATTGCCAATAAAAAGGTTCCCCTCCCCATAGTTTGAAAGGTTTGTCAATGGCATACCTCTACCATCCCAAACCCAGGCTTTAATCTAGCAACAGAGACAACCCTTGTTTATTTGATTAGTTTAACGAAAATGAACATAAGTGCATGACACACCAAACTGATCATGTGTGGGCAATTCAGTCCTTCACACCAAACTGAACACACCGATGTGCACACACCGAACTGACACACCAAACTGATCGTGTGTGGCGGCCTTTAAGAATTGCCCACACATGATTAGTTTGGTGAGTCACGTTCCTATGTTCCTTTTCGTTAAACGTCATGTGACGTCATTTGATTGTCCACATCAACCAATAATTCTGCCGTTGCCTTTTTGTAATTTTTATAAAGATGACGTTCTATCCATGTTTGGGTATGTGCAGAACCTCTAATTTGAAGAACTGATGTGAGCAAACCCCACACATGCTCACCTCTAAGGCCCAGCACAAAAAGAGACGCAGTCTCCACAGCTGATACAGGGTGATTCACATGACTGTATGTAGTTGCGCATGTTACGATGCAGGGTGACATGTTGCAGTTCCTGTGCCACGAGACCCTGCGTACCGCAGTGCTCATGCCACAGTTTCCTGCATTAAGTTAGCGTGGCACAACAAAAATTGGTGGAAACACTGATTGAAGTGGTGCGAAGCAGAGAAGTTCTCTTCAATATAAACCATACAGACTACATGCGATCAAAATTAAAGTCGGAGAAATGGGAAGAAGTAGCCAAGGAAATTGAAATAAACAATGGTAACTTTTATTTACCGATATTTAATACTGTATGTCATTCATTATTCCTTATATGCTGGTAATTATCAATACAGTGGTACCCCGCTTAACGAACGTAATTCGTTCCAGCAATACGTGAGGGAGCGGCGAGTTGCGTTGGACACACCAGTTCTCGTCTGATCACTGAAGTTAAGCAACGCAAGCCCAGTTAGTACTGACATGGGTGGTCGCTTGGTAAAGCTGGCTACTGCTAATACCCAATAATCGTCACATTATTGTAGTGTCTGTGCAGTATATGCATTAGAACTATACAGTGGACGGGTCTCTAATGACCTTGTAGTTGACGGGACCTTAAACTCCAACAAACAACAAATCCAGCCGTACGTTCGTTATGCAGAGTGTTCGTTGTGTGGAACACAATTTCCAATAAACTCCTATGTTATATTGTGTAATGCGTTCTGGGTTGCCCGAAAAATTGTGAAAATTGCTAAAAAGTTAAAAACAAAGTAAGGTACTGTATTGTTAATGAGCGAAAACTTTCTTAGGACCCGTTTTTTGGGGGATCAAACTTCACATAAACAAGGAAATGCCATGCAAATAGAAGGCAGTCAATTACTTGTAGTGTGCGGTTGAACAGTGCTCGTCAGCAAATGCCATGCACTGAGGGGTCCATTCTTTTACTCCCTTCAGTCGTTCGTCCATAACCACAATGAAAAGGTTTGGACCTAGTCCTGAACCTTGGTGCACCCCAACCTTCACTGGGGAGCCCCCAGTATTTTCTCCAAGGTGTTCTTACCCTGGCTGTGGAATGGAAACATAATACATATCTTAAACTATACGAATAAACCCTTTTTCTAGCCCCCTTTTACATAATACCTCCCAAACTACCTGTTGTGGAACACTCATAAGACTTCTCCAAGTCGATAAAGATAGTATGGAGATCTTTCTTAGTCGCTATATACTTTTCTATCATCTGCCTCAGTGTGAAGATTGGTTCCCTTGTGGACCTGCCTAGCATGAACCCAAACTGATTTCCACAGACACTAGTTCTATCCTGGAGGCGACATTCTATTACTGTCTCCCATAGCTTCATGGAATAACTTATTTGCTTAGTACCTCTATAGATATTACAATCTTGGACATCCTATACCAGTAGTGGCGAACCTTTGTTAAAGACGGGTCACAATAACACAAAAAAAACAAAAATTTCTCCATAGGTCAGATGCAAGCACTATTCAATTTTATGAATAAAAAATAAGTTATTATTAATAATGAATAAAGTTTATTAAAGGAGCAAATAGAGAACATCATCGTCATCATCCCCACACCTTTATCCCACTTTTATTACATCTTTAACATCATCTCATTCATATTTGGGTCACTTAAAATTGCACAGTGGATGACAGGTTCGCCGCAGTTCTAAGTCCACTTCATGTATTGAACAAGCGTTCGTTATGTGAAACAAGTTCGTTATACGAGGCGTTCGTTAACCGGGGTACCACTGTAAATCAAAAAATCGTTGGTTGTGTGAAGCATTTTGGAAATGTAAGTAATGCTAGCATTTCAGTATTTCCCACTTCAAATGCTTTCCTTTTGCCAAGGCACCATTCCTGCAGTGTAGAAATATGTAGTAAAGTTCTGTCGAACTGGTGTTACATCGAAAGCCATTTTAGTTGACGCAAATTGCAAACCAGTACAGTTGGCTCTCTTTTTATGTGGGTTCTTTTCATGCGATTTCCAAGTTATGGGGTTTGCATTTGGTTAAAAAATGATTTGGCCAAATATGCATACTGTATGCTTGTTCAGGAAGTATAGTCACTCTAAGGCCCTTGACACTGATAAAATCCACCGACCATTGTATTAGCCAGTCAAAGACGTTTTAGTCTGTCAGAAATTAGCTTACATAATAGGGGGTTCTGCACTTGTACATGACACTTCATACCATTATCATCATACCCTTATCCCGACTGTGGCAGGGTCGGGTCTGCAGTTCCACTGAACATGCTCTAAAATTAAAAATTATTTTGGAGGTGATTTGAACATTTTTAACCATGATTATATAGAACAGGGGTGGCGAATCTATGGCACGTAGAGCAATTTTGTTGGCACGTCGCAGATACTGTACATGTACAGGGTAACCTACAATATATAAAGCCAAACTAATCAGCAACTCGTAACTCTTTCCGCCTATGCCAGGTTCTTATAGTCATGTTGTCCCTCTGAATAGACACAAGGGCGATATAATGGACTGCCGGTTGCCAACCAAAGCTGCAACCCCTACGTTTATTTATCGTCGGTCTAGTGTTCGTTGTGGCATTTCACCGACCGACGCTAGGGGGCAAGCTCCTGCACCTGCAAATTTTTGCCTCATCTACCCGCTGCAAAGTAGAGAGGGTTGTTTTACGTGTAAAAGCCATCTTACACCACACGGGACCTAGGTTTTACCTGTCATCCGAAAGGAGGCGCACTCGGGACCTCTGCCCCCTCCCCCCAGTATCGAACCTAGAACTACTGACGCAGTTGCTGAGAGTACTACCAATGAATTGGTGAAATTTCCATTTCCTGTAACAAACCATAAGTAAGGGTATCCTACTATATACCGGTATTCCTTTGACACACTACCGTATCTGGCACGTTAGTAAATCAAGAACTTTAACTATTTAAATTTTTGGCACTCCAGCAGAAAAAGGTTCGCCACCCCTGATATTGGAGAACTGCTGGTGGATGATGTCTTAAATGACGATGATTTTAAACTACCTTTAGGTGCAGGCTGGTGTCAAAGTGTCCCCGGAAGCATTGAGGTAATTTAACAC
Organism: Trigoniulus corallinus; assembly: GCA_013389805.1. NCBI lineage: Eukaryota > Metazoa > Arthropoda > Diplopoda > Spirobolida > Trigoniulidae > Trigoniulus > Trigoniulus corallinus. The sequence continues at coordinate 3,767,475 of JAAFCE010006949.1, forward strand.
ATACCTCAAAGTGTCCGCTTTCACGTCAAAGTGTCTCGGCCCTTTTCCATTACCCGGGGTAAGTTATTTTGATAGAAATGTCGCGTTGATTCACGTTACACATGTGCTTTGCAGAAAAGAGACAAATTCAGGCATCTGCATTCGGACCTACAGTAGATGGTGGGCACTTTGAGGAACTCAAAAATTGTCTCAGTGTCCCGCTGGACACTTTCAAGTGAACCCCGGACACTTTGACGTGTGACACCGGCATTCCCCCACAGACAACCCAACCACTATATCCCTGCGTGTTCCAGACGCCTGACTGGAGTGTCCCCAATCAGAACATGTTCAGGGAACCTGCAGACCCGACCCTGCCGCAAGTGGGATACGGGTATGACGATGATGATGGTCAAAACAAAAGTCTGCAGAGAGTGAGAAACAAATATGTTTGTGAAAATGTATAGTCTATGTCAAAGAGATCTATTGCAAAGACAGTTATTTCCGATGTTGAAAGTGATTTACAAACAGTTTGCAGATGGTGTATACCCTTACCAGATAGACAATTGAACTGAAATACAATTTCATTTAAGGTTCATATAAATCTTTTTCAGCTTCCCAAAGGAATTTATTAAGAAACCTATTTTCTTTGACATCAACAAACTTTTTTTGTGCGCTTGTACATTCATTTTAATTCGTTATTTCGGAGTTAAGGCTCCCTCACACCAACGCGAAGCATCGCAGTCGCAGCGGATCTTTCGTGGCGAATTATTCGCATCAAAACGCTACCCATGCCAAGCAGTGGTCATGTGCAATTTCGCAGTGGTTGCGAAATTGCAGCGAATTATTTACAATCGCTGCATGGCACGGCTTCAGTCGTCATCGTTGTTGGAATTTTGATAGAACAAGATGGCGTTCACAGAAAAACTAATAGAATTAATAAGAATGTATCCAACTAAACTGACGCGTTGGTGTGCATATCAAGACGAATCCACCGCGTCGCGGCGCATTTTCCTGTGGCAAAAATCCCGCTGCGACTGCGATTGTTTCGCGTTGGTGTGAGGGAGCCTTTATGCGAATTTTAAAAATTATGGAACATATCCCTCATTTTTCCATAGACTTATAGTCTCATTTTATGCGATTTTCTGAGGAACGTATCACCACATAAAAGGAGACCTGACTGTATATTGAAAACCTGCGAAGCAATGTGCGTTGATTGCCTGCTAGCAGAATTTCGCAGGGCTACGTCACCTTCGTCACCTTGCGTTACCCTGCGGCCTCATTTTGCGCCTTGCCTAACTGACGTCAGTCCGAACTGACACACCGATGTGATAGAATTTCTTCCCACCGTCAGTTAAAATTTTTGGTGTGAGCACACACTTATACACACACGTCATTTTGGGCGCCTCGTGTGTGGGGGGCCTTTAGAGCAACAACGCACGGGTGGTTGGCGGGACGCGGTTTTGCAGTTTGCTCTCGTGGTTCCCATCGCAGTTTTTGAAATTAACACGTTGACACTCGTAAGGCAAGGCGTAAAATGAGACGCAGGGTGACGCAGGGGGAGAAGGTGACGCAGGGTGTAGCAGCCCTGCGAAATTCTGCTGGCAGGCAATCACCGCACATTGAATCGCAGTTTTTCACCACACTTGCATCAAATAATACGAGAACTCTGCTTCGCACCGCTTTTTGTTATTGTCACGCCAACTTCAAGCAGGAAACTGCGGCATTGGCACTGTGCTCCGCATGGTCACGTGGCGCAGGCATTGAGTCACGTCACCCCACGACTTAACATGCGCAATTACATACTATCATGTGAGCCACAGAAATTTATCGTGAGTCACCCTTGCTCTGGGCCTAATACGACGATTTTAGGGTATTAGCAGTGCCCAGTGTTCCCAAGCGGCCACCCATGGCAGTACTACCAAGTTGCGCTGGACACACCAGTTCCCGTGAGATAACTGAATTACGGTAAGCAGCGCAAGCCCACGTCAATACCAACATGGGTGGTTGGTAAAGAACGTTGGGTGCTGCAAATTACCCCTCTCCTTCATCCTTTCACCTACCTTCTCATCTCCCGCGGGCAGCCTCCTAAGGGTTCGTCCTGTTATGGCTGCCTGGCATACTCCCCAACCCTTGAAACTAATGCAATACTAGCCGGCGTTGCGTTGCTCAACTTCAGTGATCAGACGAGAACTGGTGTATCCAACGCAGTAAGCCACTATGGGCTTCAAGGGCACTGAAACACTACCAAAACAAAGCAACCACAACACCGGAGGAACAGCAATGGGTACACGACCCTGCCGTAGGCGGGAAAAGGGGTTAGTAGTTGCCTTTTTTGCCTTTTTCAGGGTCTTCAGACGGCTGTCCTTTCTTGAAATGGCTGTCCTTTCTTGAAATAGCTGTCCTTGCTTTTTTGTCTTCGTCCTTACAAGAAGACATCAAAGAATGACTTTTTGAAGATGCTGATGACCAACAGGTGGTGGACAGGCATAGAAATGAACTGGGAAAATGGTGTTTTATTTGTGCCAAAAAATTTAATTTTGACTGAAGTGCACCAAGTTGTACTTCCATATTGCAGGTAGAAATTGTTTGCAAGTTATTACTTCACCTGCGAAGAATTTTAACAAGACCTTCATCCAGAATAATCCAGAAATTGCTGGTTTTAGGCAGTGTTGACCAAATATGTTTTGGTTGGTCACTATGATTTGTCTGATGGCGGGCGGCCGGGGGTTTGAAGATAATGGCTTTTATAGTTGAAGGTGTCCTTTTTTTGGTGGTTTTCTTTTTCGGTAAATTCACTACTGAAATTGTTAGCGTTCTTGGCCCCAAAACTAACGACATGGTTATCAATTCTCAACAAACCCGCCAAATTAAAGAAAGAAACACCAAAAACCTGTCACCCCTATAGTGAGAAAGGCATCTGGTGTCATAACCATTTGTCACCCTGTTCCACCTCACAGGGCTATTTTTCCATCAAAATTGGCACGTGATGGAACGGCAAGGACAAAATACTTAGGAGAATTTTACCTTTTCAATGGTTCATCAGTCTCACCTTTTTGTCTTGTAGCACCTCGTCTCTCCCACGTCTGTCTGAAGGAAACTAAAGCCTTTGACCAAGTAGTTGACGGTTGCCAATTAAAACTCGCCTCGAAATGCTTGACTTGAAGTCAGGGCAATGAGAAAAGAAAAAAAAGAACGACTCAGAATTTCAGACGGCAATGCAGGATAATTGAAATTTGGACATTTGAAACGGACCTTCTCTAGTGCACAACGAGAAATGAGGTCTATTACTCTACCCCAGTGGTCTTCAAACTTTGTCGACTCACGGAACCCTTAGAACTATAAGATATTTTTGGGGGAACCCCATCCCACCTTTAGAAAAGTATATCTTGCCGCTACTAACGAATTTTCATTTTGACTCGCGGAACCCCCAGAGACGTATTGCGGAATCCTGGGGTTCCGCGGAACACAGTTTGAAGACCGCTGCTCTACCCTAACCCTCTCCCAAATAACCAACTCTTCTTCCTCTACGTGCACTTGCTCCAGCTGCCAAACCATAGCCCAGGACGTTGCTTCGACTAGGACTCTTAACTTGTGATTTGATTTGTTGGCGTTTTAGGGCCCTTCAATTACTAAGGCCATTAGAGCCCCGTTCACCGCGCCCATCCGACGCACTGGACGGGGCTCTAATGACCATTGTTGTTGAAGGACCATAAATTATCGACTGTTGTCCTGAAACACGAATTACGGGCGAGGTGATACCAAAGGAGCAAGGGTTTAATTTCATGGGATCGGTAGTTCAGAGCAATGGGGAAATAAATGTGACCTATAGGATCGATGTCGGTTGACTGAAGTGGGGAGAGGCTAGTGGAGTCCTATGTGACAGGCGAGTCCCAGTGAAGTTTAAAGGGGGGGTGGAGGGTTTATGGAAGTTTCGCCCCTGGGTACTTTTCGCCCCCGGAGCTTTCGCCCCCACACATATCGCCCCTCGGACGTTTCGCCCCTCGGATGTTTCGCCCCTGGGAAGGTAAATGGCCGGTACACGACGTAAACGCAAACTTCAAACGTAAAATTTACGTCGTCAAAGTTTTTTAAGTGATGTTCGTCTGCTAAATTGTACTTAAAAAAAATAGCGGCAGCGTCGATGCTTAAAACTACCAACGTAAAATTTGGCGCATGCGCGTGTCGCTACCTTATGTCCGAATTTTAAAAACGGAGTCGGCAAAGATATAGCCGAAAACACATCGATTTGTAGGGACTAGTGCTTTTTTAAATTAATATCATTTTTTTTTATTAGATGGTAAAGTGAATTTCCAGATATTTCGGCTATGCCTTTCAGAAAGTCTATTAAATTTTTATCGTTGATGTCCTCCACAATGCGTAGCATTCTTGCCGAAATTGCTGAATTTTCACCTTACCTATTCCTTGAAACACTCAGAAAAAGGTCCGAACGAACAATGCTGTTTTTCTAGGTAAAAACAGAATAACAAAAAATAAAAACCGGCCAAAATAAGGTAAAAATCAAGGGCTGACATTGACTCAAGGGTCAGTTGGCACTAGCCCTTGATTTTTACCTTACCTAAAACGGAATAACAAAAAAACGGCCATTTGCCTCCCAGGGGCGAAACATCCGAGGGGCGAAATGTTCGGGGGCGAAACGTCCGAGGGGCGAAATGTGTGGGGGCGAAAGCTCCGGGGGCGAAAAGTACCCAGGGGCGAAATGTCGGGGGCGAAATATCGGGGGCGAAACGTCGGGGGCGAACGTTCCGGATCCCGGGGTGGAGTATGGGGTTGTTGTTTGGCCTACCATACTCTGAAGTGGAGACAGGCAAGTGGGGTCCTGTGCGATCGCCGGGTCCCAATAATGTTGAAGGGTAAAGTTTAAGAAACCGTCGCTTGGCAGACTATGTTGTATGGCTCGGAGTGTTGGGCAGTTAAGAAGATCCATGAAAGGCAAATGCAAGTGGCTGAGATGCGAATGCTGCGCTACATGAGTGGGGTGTTAGGATCTGACAGAATCAGAAACGAGTACGTTAGAGGTAGCTTGGGTATGTTGTTGTTGTTGCTTTAGGGCCCTTCAACTACAAAAGTCATTAGAGCCCTGTCCACAGCATAGTTCTTATGCAGAGATTGCACAGACACTACACTAATGCGACGATGTTTGGGTATTAGCAGTACCCAGTTTTCCCAAGCGGCCGCCCATGTCAGTACTAGCTGGGGTTGCGCTGCTTAACTTCAGTGATCAGACGAGAACTGGTGTGTCCAACGTAATTCGCCGCTCCTAGGTAGCTTGGGGGTGGGAGACATTGCGGAAAGGATGAGAGAACCGGCTGAGGTGGTATGGGCATGTGATGAGGAGGGGAGAGGAGGAGCTTATTAGGTCCATTGTCGAACTGCAAGTGATGGGGGGCAACAGAGGTAGAGGGAGACAAAAGAGGTGGAGGATTAGAACCCGCAGACCCGACCCTGCCTCAGGAGGGAGCGCCACGAACGGAGAAAGCAAGTTGCCGAAATGCGAATGGTGCAGTACATGAGAAGGGTGTCGATAAAAGATAAAATGAGGAACGAATATTTTGGGGGTCGCTTTGAGGTGGGAAGCATAGCAGAAAAGATGAGAGTAGATTGAGGTGGTATGGCCATGTGATAAGAAAAGATGAGGAGGAACTGGTTGGGTCCATTATGTGGATGCTGGTTGTCGGAGACACCCGGGGGAAGTGAAGACCTAAGTAGACGTAGGAGCAGATCTTAAGAAAGGATGTGGAGTGGATTGGGACCTGACGGGGAATAGGGCCAGAGTGGAGGATGAGAACTCGCAGACCCGACCGTGCCACAGGCCGAATGAGGATGTGATGGTGATTATGATGCCCTGCTTTTCAACACCGTCCACGAATACTATGCACTGTGGTGCCCAATTTGCTTATTCCAGTGAGCGGCTCATCCATTATTGGGGGAGGGGGTTGGCTGTATTGCGTTGGACGCGCAAGTTCTGGTCACCCAGGTAGTACTGGCGTGGGTGACCACTTAGGAACACTGGCTACTGCTCATACCGAAATCGTCGTAACAGCCTAGTGTCTGTGCAGACTCTGTATTAGAACTATGCAGCGGACGGGGCTCTAATGAACAATGTAGTTGAAGGGCCCTAAAACACCAACCAAACAAATCCATTATCAAAATGAAAAAAAAAGACAAAAATGGATACTCGACCATGCCAGAGGCTGGAAAAGGGTTAGTAGTTGCTTTGTGTTTATTCATAATCCGAACCCGCCGTATTGGCGCAGAGGTATAATTGACTCACCAGTTCTCGCCTGATCACTGAAGTTAAGCAACGCAACCCCAGCTAGTAATAACATGGGTGGCCGCTTGGGGGACACTGAGCCGCTAACACCCGAGAATCGTCGCATTAGTGTAGTGTCTGTGCAGTTCCTACATTAGAACTACGCAGTGGACGGGGCTCTAATGACCTTGAAGGTGAAGGGCCCTTGTACACAAACAAAATAAACAAAATCGGTCCTGTGTCCCGTTGGGTTACAAATGTGTACCCGACCCTACCACTGGCGAGAAAAGAGGTTGCTGTTGTGCATAAGTCTCCAACTTACGGCCCGCGTCCCGTCAGCGGATTTTATTCGGCCCGCGGAAGGATTCCACATATGATGAATCTGGTTGTGGCCCAATGTTGCCCAATATGGCCCAAATGTTGGAGACGTATGCTGTGGTGGGACAAAAGGTTGCACACTCCCTTCAGGAAGGTAGGCGACTAATTTATTTTATTGGTAGTAACAGGTAACTCGCCTTGGTGTTGCAGTGGGTACTAGGCTTGGTAACTGTGTCAGTCGTTCTGGTTTCGATACTGGACCGAGGTTGGTTCTTTCGGGCGAGAGAGAGAGAGAGAGGCCCCGAGTGCGCTATATTTTGGATGAGTAATAAAACGTAGGTCCCGTGTGGTGTACGATGCACGTCGAAGAACCCTCTATACCAGTCCAAGTCCGTCCAAGGGTTCCGTGAGGTCCCCCTCCGAGGGTTCCGCGAGGTCCGTCCGAGGGTTCCGCGAGGTCCGTCCGAGGGTTCCGCGAGGTCCGTCCGAGGGTTCCGCGAGGTCCGTCCGAGGGTTCCGCGA
>JAAFCE010006949.1:3795484-3808983 GCA_013389805.1 Trigoniulus corallinus
GCCCTGCGAAATTCTGCTAGCAGGCAATCGCCGCACATTGAATCGCAATTTTTCAACATACTGGTTTGCAATTTGCGTCAACTAAAATGGCTTTCAACGTAACAGTGATTGCCTGCTAGCAGAATTTCGCAGGGCTGCGTCATGCTGCGTCACCCTGCGGCCTCATTTTGCGCCTTGCCTTAACGATGAATGTGGTACTGCGTGACCCTCAGGTATAGGAGCTCGCACCGTCCCTTACCAAGGCGGTAGAAGTGCTCGGAATGTGGGAACCCCTCCCCCAGGTGTCGGCAACAATTGAAACAGATAGTCGTATTACGTAAGCGGTGATTCTATGGTTGAAGGATCGATACTGGCCCAGACAGATACAATAGACACTAAGTTGGCTTCCGTCGAGTGCATACGATGCTTACCACTACGAGTAAATCAATCCATTTTGGATCTCGTATAATATACGCTTAGAGAGGAGAAATTTCCAGGTGCACGAGTTCGCCCCCCTCCCGTCGGTCGAGGAACAATGCCCAAATTAAAAATTTGGTGAACCTTAATTGAGTAAGAGATTGTGGCATTAGTTATGCAGTAGTTGGCTAGGTAAATATAGTGTTCTTTGGAATGTAACTTCTAACCCATGTCCCGCCTATGGCAGGGTCGGGTACCCATCTTGTCTCTGAATTGACAGAAGGCTGATATATTGGACGGCGTTTTGCTGCAGTCGGCCGTCGACCACCAAATCGGCAACCCCTATGCTGATTTATCGTCGGTCTACTGTTCGTTGGGGCACTCCACCAAGCTCATCACCTGGGACTTTTGCCAGGGTTCATTTACCGTCCAAATGCCGACGCACACCACATGGGACCTTGGTTTTACTTCTCATCTGAAGGAAGACGCAGTCGAGGCTTTCCTCTCGCCCGAAAGAAGTCAACCCACCTTGATCCAGTATCGAACCTGCAGTGACCAACAGAAAAAATGAATACTCGACCATGCCGTTGTGGTGGAAATATGACGTACTGTCTACGTCATGAGGCAGCCCGCATCACCTGCACGTTATGTTAATATTTAGCTTATTTGTATTTATATAAACCTTTCTAATATAAGTATCAACATTAGGTTAGTTTACTTCCTCTTTGATTTTCGTATAAACATTTATTACCTTCTTGAATAGTCAAACTTTATTTTTGCATATACTGTATCTGTACACATTGAACAAACCAAAGGTAGAAGGTGTAAGACAACACATTTTACATTCTTCTACACCAGCGATTCTCAACCACTGTGCCGCGAGATTCGTGAAATGTGCCGCCACTGCGAAATCCATACATCAGTGACGTCAGACAAGTATTTGAATCGGTGCTGCCTTCCTTGTAACTTCTAACCCTCTTCCCGCCTATGGCAGGGTCGGGTACCTATCTCGTCCCTCTGAGTGGACACACGGGCGATATACATTGTATATATTGCCCAGTGTTTTCTCACGGTTACCGACCAAAGCTGCAACCCCTATGCTATGGGTAGAACCCACAGTAGTGGGTAGAGGGTACAACCCACAGACGCGACCCTGCCATAGGCGGGATAAGAGCCTAATGATGAAATGGCTATGTGATATATTGTGACAATATATGGCAATAAATCAATTTGTTGAAAAACAATGAATTTTGCTAAAGAATTATGCTTTGAAATCATGATGGTGTGGTTGAGAAACTGTTTAGGAATGGAGAGTTTCTCCTGACCATTGAAAATGTCACTAAGGGAAATTTCCACCATAGCCATCCATTTGTTCATCAGGAAGTAGAAAAACAAGAATATGTGCATTTTACCCATCAAAAATTAAGCTTATGACCAGGTGGTATTCATACAAATGGTGTTTGAGGCCTATGTGTTGCAACTATCAAGGAGAAAGATGTTTGAAATGTTAAAATCAATAAAATTGTTGTTAATATTAATTCTACAACCATGTATCAATGTAATAGAATTTTAAATTCCATTACCGTATTTATTCCAATAAGGGCCGCCCTCTAATAAGCGCCACATCATCAGCGTGAAATAAACAATGGACGCCGCCTTCCAATAATCGCTACTGTCCTTGCTCATCATCATCATCATCATCTTACTCTTATCCCACCTGCAGCAGGGTCGGGTATGCAGGTTCTAGACTGCCACTCTCATCAGGTCCCTGTCCACCCTACACTGCCATATCTTTATGGGCAACCTGTTCCCACGTCTGCTTCAGTCTCCCCTGCCCTGGGTGCTTCTGACCGCCTGCATTCCTGAAATGGACCCAACGAGCTCCTTCTACCCTTTTCTCATTGTGTGTTCATATTTTTATTTGTCCATTGTTTGGCGATGTCCACCACCCCAGGCTACCTCAGATATACTCATTCGTAATTCTATCAGCTCTTGACACCCTATTCATTTACTGCAGCATTCACACCTCAGCTACTTGCATTCCATTGATGTGGCTCTTCCTCACTACCCTACACTCTGATCCATACAAAATAGCTGGCGTAACCAACACCCTGTAAAACTTCCCTTTCAACTAGGTTGGGATCCTCCTATCACACAGAACACTGGTTGCCCATCTCCACTCCAACCATCCACCACTGATTCTATGGGTTACATCAGAGTCTATTTCCCTATTGCTATGGAACGCTGATCCTAAGTACTTGACCTCTTTCACCTTCTTCATTAGTTCGCCCCTAGAAAATATGTCACTGTTATTTTACCGTCCAGCATTATCATCTATGAGGGCTCACAAAATTAATAAATGCCGCCCTCTAGTAAGCGCCGCACCAAAAACGCCACAAAATAAATAAACGGCGTGGCGTTTATTGGAATAAATATGGTAGTTTACACATAACTTAGGTCATAGTGCATGCGGCCCGCAGAAAGTTTCACTGTTGTAAATATGGCCCTCCAATAAAGTGAATTTGAGACCACTGCGTTAAAGGTTAACACGTACATGTGAATGTTGCATTTTATACAACATATTTTTCTTTTACAAGCTGATGGCGTCACCATATGAAAGCGGTTTTCTCACCGCTCGACCATGGCCACAGCCTTAGCAGTATCCAGTGTTCCCAGGCGGTCACTGATGTTAGTACTTGCTGGGTTTCGTTGCTCCCTTCAACCACCGAGGCAGGTCCCTTAAGGGCATGGCATAGCCTAGGAATGGATTGTTTGTTTCGTTGGTCTTTTATGGTCCTTCAACTACAAGGTTCTCTGGAGGAAATCCTTGGCTCCAATCTCACATAAAAGCAGGACCCGCTCTGAGGGGGGGGGGGGGGGGGCGTTTGTCAGAGGCGCCATTTTGGCTATAAGTGTGAGAACAGAGCACGCATACAGAGCGCTGCTTCAAGGGGCAGCATAAGTGCTAGAGCAGGCGCTGATGAAAGGTGTCAATTTGAATTGTTTGTTCGTTGGTGTTTTAGGACTCATAAACTACAAGGTCATTAGCGGTACCCAGGTTCCCAAGCGGCCTCACATGTTAGTATTAGCTGGTGTTGCGTTGTTCCTTTGAACCACTGAGGCAAGTCCCTTAAAGGTACAGTATATGGCATAGCCTAGGAATGGATTGTTGTTGAATTCCGTTTCGTCTTTGTTGTCGTTGTTCACCTTGAAAGTAGATACAAAATTGTTTCTGTCCGGGTCTTGAATCTGTGAATACAGAAATGATTCATGGGGGCATCAATTGAAAGCTCATAGCCTCTAAAGATTAAAACTTTTTGTTTTTGGTTGTTTTTCGCAGGTGTCCGAATTACAAAATGAAGGTCGAGAAATGTTAATTGTTACAAGTGGAGCCGTGGCCTATGGCAAACAAAAACTGACTCAAGAATTCATCATGTCACAGAGCATGCGCCAAACGTTGTCACCCAAAGACATCCACAAAGAGGTAAAAGTATGTTTATTTCATTTTGAACCATAAATTCTTTCGCTGAAAATGCATTCCTCTCCTGTCGCATTCCTTTGTCAGGTGTAAATGTTGAAACTGTGGAATGCCTTTTTGTCAATGGTGACGGCGACGCCGCCAATGGCAGACGAATGCTTTGATCAGCTTTCGTCTGAGTGGCTGCTGCAACTATTAATAGCATTTTATTTACCTGGAGACAGAATTCTCTTATTTTCTGTCTCCTTCTGCTGATTGCCGAAAAAAACTAACGCCCTCCTCCCACCAACACCTTAATCAGTGGCCCTACGGTTGCATTCTTCAAAAAAATGTATGTACTATCAAAAGCTCGCCTCGGTAGCTCGGTAGCTTGGCGCGTTCTCTTCGTGAGTCCATGGTTGCGAGATCGATCCTGGACGAGACATTTCTTTGGAACCCAAGTAAGAAATGAATTGGGGAGCGGCGAGTTGCGTTGGACACACCAGTTCTCGTCTGATCACTGAAGTTAAGCGACGCAAGCCCAGTTAGTACTGACATGGGTGGTCGCTCGGGAAAGCTGGGTACTGCTAATACCCAATAATCGTCGCATTAGTGTAGTGTCTGTGCAGCGTATGCATTAGAACTATACAGTGGACGGGTCTCTAATGACCTTGTAGTTGACGGGACCTTAAACACCAACAAAAAAAAAAGAAATGAATTAGATTAGGGGCGAGATTAAAGTTTTCTGCGGGAAATTCATAAAAGTACGAAGTTTTCCGGGGGTCCTCCCATTGTTTTTCTTTCAACTTTTACCTGGGATCTCTTGCTTCCGACAGCATGAGCCTGGTTAGATAATTTTAGGTTTGGTCTGTTTGTTGGATTAGGTCACGTTAGTGCTGGCTAGCTTACCTTCGTTACGTTGGATTAGGTTAGATTTGGGGTATCACGTCAATTTGGCGCATGACAATTTGGTGTTTTAGGGCCCTTCAACTACAAAGGTCATTAGAGCCCCGTCCACAACATAGTTCTTATGCAGAGATTGCACCGGAACTACACCAATGCGACGATTTTTGGGTATTAGCAGTACCTAGTTTTCCCAAGCGGCCACCCATGTCAGTACTAGCTGGGGTGGCGCTGCTTAACTTCAGTAATCAGACAGGAACTTGTGTGTCCATCGCAATTCAATTCGCCGCTCCCACATTTACGTAGGTACGCCTTCCAGCTATTACTGTACATAGTCACCTCTCCAACTGAGACATTTGTCATAACGTGGTACCAACTTTTCTATACCCTTATCATACAAGGCAGCCACCTGTCCTGTCAGCCAATTCTGCACACTGGTCTGCAGCCCGTTGTCTGAGTCCAACTTGTGTCGTCCTAGCCAGTGTTTCAGCACCCACCATACTGCCCTGACCTGGCTCCCTCCGACTTTCATCTCTTTGCTAGCATGAAATGCTGACTAGGAAGGCAGGCCAGTGTACAGATATGGCTGAAAGGACAGGCGGCTGCTTTCTCTGTTGTTGTTTGTTTGTTGGTGTTTTAGGGGCCTTCAACTACAAGGTCATTAGAGCCCCGTCCACAGTGTAGCTCTTATGCAGAGACTGCACAGACACTACACAAATGCGACGATTTTTGGGTATTAGCAGTACCGTTTTCCTTAGCGGCCACCCATGTCAGTACTAGCTGGGGTTCTGTTGCTTAGCTTCAGTGATCAGACGGGAACTGGTGTGTCCAACACATTTCGCCGCTCCCTACCTTCTCTGACGAGGGTATTGAAAAGTTGGTATCATACTAGGACAAATGTCTCTGTCGGTGGGGTGACTATGTAGAGCAGTGTTTTTCAACCTTTTTATTGAGACGGAATCCTTTGGAGCATTTAGACTTCTCGCAGTACCCTTTGGAACATTTAACCTTTCGCGGAACCCTTTGGAACATTTAGTCCTTTCGCGGAACCCCATACAGTAACAGGAAAAAAAAAGCATTAATTGATACAGGTGTGTGTGTTAGCATAAGCAGTTGAATTCGTGGTCTAATGTTTGAGAGAGACACCCGAAGTTCATCTTCGACAGACAAAAGTCGTTCTCGTTTCTTGTGTTTTCATTGTTATTTTTATATTTTACCTTGCCATTGGCGGAACCCTGGTTGAAACACGCTGTTGTAGAGAAATAGCTGGAAGGTGTACCTAAACCTTTTACTGTGGTTTTAATTTTGCAACTGATCGGACCTTGAAAAAAATGGCCCTCATAGATTATGGTGCACTTTGTTTGATTATATCGAGTTAGATTAACTTTGATCAGACAAAGTTTAGTTAAGATTAATTTTGTTAGACTACGCTAGGTTTGATTAGGTTAGGTTGGTTATCTTTGATTTTTTTTGTTTAGCTGATGTTTTAGTGTCCTTCAACTACAGGGCCAAAGCATTTTACAACCAAACTAGAAATTTTGGCGTGTAAATTAATGCTTTGTTGGTTATAATATTGTATGGTGTCTGACCCATTGCACAATAACAATAAGCAACAGGGATATATTAGAGACCGCATGCGGAGGAATGTGTGCCCTTTAGGTGTTAATGTTTAATTTCGTGTTTCGAAGCTTGACTTGTTCATCAGTTTCATTTGTAACGAGAGTGAAAAACATTGAGGAATTTGGCGATGTAACAACAACAAGAGCAATAAGAAAAAAAATATATTATTTACCATCTTGACAAGGTGGCCCAATAGAAACCTTGACTTTTGACGGCCCCTTTTCACCTGTGCCTCCGTGTTGAAGAAGGCAATCATTGACTTGTTATTGATCATAGAAGCTACAGTGTTGGGGATAACAACATTACTCACTTAATAGACGTTGTCATGGTTTTTTTTCTTACTCGAAAACAAGCTTGTGTTGTTGTCAGGGTTGTTGACAACAGATTAGCCATCTTGTATTGTGACATTGCCGTTGTCTCAGATTAGAAGTCTTAACGAAAGTGAGGGGAAAAAAAGAGGAGTTAAAAGTAGAAACTACTCTCCAACTGAAAAAAAAACCTAAGTGTGTATTTATAAATCTCATGTTGGTTCGCAATCCAATTAGTATCATGCCATTTCTATTTGCAAAGGTCCAAACATGATCAAAAATTTAGATTATCGAACAACTGAGCGCCGCCATTGAAGTGCGAGAAACAGTGGGAGGGTCATTCATAAATTCAGTGTCCTTGTTGTCGTCATCCTCCTTCGCAACTTATGAAAGAGATCATAAATAGTTATAAATTGAATTTTTGGTTTGCTATTTAAGGCTCGGTGCACAGGGGAACGGCGAATTGCGTTGGGCACACCAGTTCTCGTCTGATCACTGAAGTTAAGCAGCGCAACCCCAGCTAGTACTGACATGGGTGGCCGCTTGGGAAAACTGGGTACTGCTAGTTTCCAAAAATCGTCGCATTAGTGTAGTGTCCGTGCAGTCTCTGCATCAGAACTACACAGTGGACGGGGCTTTAATGACCTTTGTAGTTGAAGGGCCCTAAAACACCATCAAACGACAACATGCTCGGTGCACACATGCGACTTTTAATCGTGCGGCCTCGTAATTGCGGCATGGGATACATTAGTTGAAATGGGGGGGGGGGTGCACACGCCGCTGCGGTCCCGCAAATCGGAGTTGCATCTAAGGCCCGGTGCACTCATGCGATTTTTGCACCTGCTGGTGCCGCAGCGACGCCCCAGCAATTCAATGCACACATGCGGTGAAATGTCGCCAATACACATTTGGCTACTGTCCAGAAGGCGTTCCCTTTCTGCCTACCAAATGGCCAAACTAAGAAACCGCATGGATGTGTGCAGTACTCAATAGACCAAGAGGTACTACACCAGGGGTGGCGAACCTATTGCAGGTAGAGCAGTTTTGTTGGCACGTGGCAGATGCATGTACAGGGTAAAGCAACTCCTAACCCTTTCCCCGCCTATGGCAGGGTCGGGTAACCATCTTGTCCCTCTGAATGGACATAGGGCGATATATTGGTCATTGTTTTTTCTGCAGCCGGTTGCCGGCCAAAGCTTTATCGTCGGTCTGGTGTTGGTTGGAGAATGCTACCGACGACGCCAGGATGCGAGCTCCTACACCTGGAAATCTTACCTCATCTACCCGTTGCATAGTAGAGAGGGTTCTTTTACGTGCAAGTGCCATCGTACACCCACACGGGAGATCGGTTTTACTTGTCATCCGAAAGAAGGCACACTCGCGGCCTCTCTCTCGCCCGAAAGAAGCAGACCCACCTCAGTCCAGTATCGAACCTAGAACTAACTACTGACGCAGTTACTGAGCTTGCTAACCACTACGCCACAGCGGCGGGTCAGATACATGTGAAGGGTAACTTACAGTATATAAAGGTAAACCAATCAGCAACTCCTAACCCTTTTCCCACCTATGGTAGGGTAAGGTCACCGTCTTGTCCCTCTGAGTGGACACAAGGGCGATATACTGGACTGCCGGTTTCCGACCAAAGCTGCAACCCCTACGTTTATTTATCGTCGGCCTAGTGTTCGTTGGGGCATGCCATGCTGTATGGTCTATGTCCATGTTGTATGCCCATGGTGTATCCTGCTAGATGTTAGATGTACCTGCACCTGAAAATTTTTGCCTCATCTACCCGTTGCAAAGTAGAGAGGGTTGTTTTACGTGCAAATGCCGTCTTACACCACACGGGACCTCTGTTTTACTTGTCAACCGAAAGGAGGCGGAGGCGCCCTCGGGGCCTCTCCACACCTTCCCCCAAAAGAAGTCAGCCCGCCTCGGTCCAGTATCGAACCTAGAACTACTGACGTAGGTGCCGAGCACGTTAGTAAATCAAGAACTATGGTAAAACGGGGTAATACGCCCCATCAGGTAATACGCCCCAATTGTAACAGGACAGCTATCTTTGATGAGATGGTGTTAAAAACACTATAAGACAATAGATTATGTGTATGGCACATCGTGCTTGCATTTCTAGAAGAATTGTTGTCATTTGGGTTGGTGAAAATAAATAAATACTGCAATCAGCTGTAAAAGTAAATCTCCACAATTTATTGGAATGTATCTGGTAAAAGTAAATGCTCATAAACGAACGGAGATATTTTAAATTTGAAAATCGTGTATTAAGTTGAGATCCTTAATCTAAAATTTGGCCAAGTTTTCAACTCCGTACCATGTCCATAAAATGTGTTATGATGGTGGAGCACATTGCACCTGTTTTTGGGAAAATCGCCCCACAACATGTGGGGTAATATGTCCCACTAACATTTATGTGTTTTGCTTCAGAAAATTGGTAAAACCTATCTATTAAAATAGACTAGAGTAGTTTCAGTCATAATGCTTTAGCACAGGGGTCTCCAACATATAGCCAGTGGCCGGATGTGGCCCGCCAGTCGATTTGTTCTGGCCTGTGGAAGGATTCCATAAAACAGTGTTGAGCCATAGAACTAGAACAGTAAAATATTTTTCTATAAACATTTTTCTTATCAAGGAAAGTCTACAGTTTGTCATAACTTCTTCTAATAAAATGGAATACAGAATTAATTTATTTTAATTGAATAAAGGTTGGAAAAGCCTGCATGTAATTTATGATTTACAATTTTTACAATTTGAGGATTTCTTTTAAAAATAACACCATAAATTGGGTTGTGGCCAACCAGGGTTTGAAAAAATTCCTAATCCAGCCCACCAGTCACAAATGTTGGAGACCTATGCTTTAGCAGACGCTAACAATGGAAAGTGAAAATGTTTGTTAGTTGACTGGATACATTGCAGTTATTGTTTTGGTTGACTTCATTAGACATGCAACAACCACAAAGACATTTGCAATGAATCTGCCATATAAGAGAGGCATAATTAATGCCTAGTTCCATATCACCGCATTTCAATGCTAATCACATCACCACTGATGACATTTTGACGTTTTGTGCTAGTGCGTTATGAAGGATCGCCAGCGCAATTCCTTAAGTGCAGCGCTTTATTTGGAGTCACCGCACGCCACCATCATGTCTTACATTATCCTCCACCATTTTTCAAGCAAACAGCTCAACCGCCAGCCAATCAGAACACGGCGTGACGTGCAGGACGCTATCAACTACCGTCACGCATAGCTGCTTTGCGACACCCCAAGTAGCAGTGTGACGTCACCATTTTTTGTGCTGTCGCCTGATTCAATGGTAATAGCCTTAGTGCGTGGGTATATGGAACCAGGCATTAGTAATATTTGGCGGTGGGGCGTTTTACCCGCAGTACTGGGTAAATCACCCCAGTGCACATATGTCAAAACTTTGTTTTATTTCCTAGTTGTAGTTAAATTGTAACATTTCATTTATAGGTTTTATGAACGACTAATGAATGGTAGGCATTCATTGTTCTATTACCTTGCAATGACTGTTGTTATGACTGTTGCAATTTTGAACAAATTTGGGCACACAAGAGATCGGTATGTACGCCAAATTTGTATGTACGCCAAATTTGTATGTACGCCAAATTGTCATACGCCAAATTATACATGCGCCAAATTATACATGCGCCAAATTGCCATACGCCAAATTGTCATGCGCCAAATTGACGTAGACCCCGTTTTACCATATAACTATTTAAATTTTTGACACTCTAGCAGATGAAGGTTCGCCGCCCCTGAACTACGCGATCGGATGTGGGGGTGCGGCGCCGTTGCGGTTCGGTAGGGATCTACGGGCATTTTTAGACGCAACTCCTATTTGTGGGACCGCAGCGGCGCTGGAGGTATATGTGCACTCCCCCATTGCAAGTTATTCATCTCATGCTGCAATTATGAGGCTGCACGAGTAAAAATCGCATGTGTGCACCGGGACTAAATGGAAAAGATCCGCCTCAGTGGCGCGGTGTGTAGCACACTTGGTAACTGCGTCAGTAGTTCTAGGTTCGGTACTGGACGAAGGTGGGTTAGCCTCTTTCGGGCGAGAGAGAGAGGCCCTGAGTGCGCTTTCTTTCTGATGAGAAAGAAACCCGTAGTCCCGTGTGATGTACGATATCACACCACATGAACACTCTCTACTATGAGAGGGGTAGATGGGGGCAGGTTCGCAGCTGTAGGAGCTCGTCTGCAGGCGTCGGTGGAGTGTCCCAGCGAACAGTAGACCGACGATAAATAAACATAGGGGTTGCAACTTTGGTCGGTACCCGGTTGGGGAAAAACAGTTAAATACATCATCCCTGTGTTCAATGAGAGGGACAAGATGAGTACCCGACCCTGCCATAGGCGGGAAAAGAGGTTGTTTTTGCTTCTAAAGGATCTTATTTGACCCAACTCGTGGCGCAGGAGATAGTGTACTCCATTACAGCGTTGGGAGGTTTTGGTTCGATACTGGATCGAGGTGGATTTACTTCTTTCGGTCGAGGGAATGGGGCGCCGAGTGCGCCTTCCGTCGGATGAGAAGTAAATCCGTAGTCCCGTGTGGTGTACAATGTTGTTTCTGCACGGAATAGAACCCTCTCTACTCTGCAATGGATAGATGAGGCCAAATTCCCATGTGTAGGAGTAGTTCGGTGGAGTGCCCCAACGACCGGTTGACCGACGATAAATACGCCTAGGGTTTGCAGCTTAGGTCAGCAGCCGTCTGCGGTAAATTACCGTCTAGTAGACCGCCCATGTGTCCATTCAGAAGAACAAATACGGGTACCCTACCCTGTCATAGGCGGGGAAAAGGTTCAGAATACTGATGCTGCTGTTGTTGAATTAATTTGGATTAGGTGGCAGTGGGTATCTAGATTCGTGAAATTACCACCCGCAGTTTGGTTCTGTTGTTCCTGGGTATAATAGGCCAAATGGGTACTGCAGGCCCTTTCCGTACTGCATAGCTTTCAGTTCACTGAGCCCGGGCTCCATCAAATGCCATTTTACCGTCTATAGCAGTGGCTGATGTCCACTTATCTCGCTGGAACGCACAACACACAGCAGGAGACAGAGGGCCCCAAGACGCCTTCCGTCAGACGGAAAGGGAAGCCGTGGTACCGTGTGTTATATAGGCTACGGCTTCCATTTGCGCATTAGGGACACTTTCCCGAGAAAGTTCAAACCCTTTCTTTATGGAAAATCTGATTTTAGACAACTAATCCATTGTCCACGAATGATAGGGTCGGGGACCGATTGTTGTCCCTATGGGAAGGGAGCGGCGAATTGCGTCTGATCATTGAAGTTAAGCAGCGCACCCCAGCTAGTACTGACATGGGTGACCGCTTGCAGCGCCCGCTCTAGCACTCATGCCGCCCCGGACAAAAAGACAAATTTCCGCCCCGGACAAAAGAACAAATTGCCGCCCCGGACAAAAGAACAAATTGCCGCCCCTTGAAGCAGCGCTCTTTTTGCGTGCTGTTCTCACACAGCCAAAATGGCGCTCGGGACAAATGCCCGGGTTGCCCCCCCCCCCCCTTAAAGCGGGCCCTGCCGCTTGGGAAAACCGGGTACCGCTAGTATTCAAAAATCGTCGCATTAGTGGTGTCTGTGCAGTTTCTGCATCAGAACTACACAGTGGACGGGGCTCTAATGACCTTGTAGTTGAAGGACCCTAAAAACACCAAACAAACAAACAAATCCCTATGGGACACATAGGCGACTTATTAACATATAGGCATACTGTGTGTTGACGTAGCCGGCTCCCGACCAAAGCCGCAACCCCTATTCTTATTTATCGGTGACCCACTGTTCGTTGGGGCACTCCACGGAGTTCCTACACCTGGGAATTTCGTCTCGTCTAGCCGTTGCATAATAGGGAGACTTATTTTCCGTGCAGTGATGACATCAAACCCCACACTACGTCAAGGTTTTACTTCCCGTCCGGCGGAGGGTGCACTTGGACACTTCTCTCTCGTCCGAAGGAAACTAACCAACCCACCTCGACCCCGTTTCGAACCTGCAACCAGTGCTGAAGTGGCCGAGCACGCCACTCAGCGTGGCGGGCTAATACTGTATTTATTATATATAGCAAAGCACCTCCTAATCCTTTTTCCGCATATGACAGGTTCGGGTTCACGTCTTGTCCCTCTGAATAGATACAGGGGTGATCTATTGGACGGATATTTTTCCGCAGCCTGCTGCCGACCACAGTTGAAACCCCGTATGTTTATTTATCGTCGGTTTACCACTCGTTGGGGCACTTCACCGAGCTCCTACACCCATTGCCCAGTAGAGAGGGTTTATCTACGTCCAAAAGCCATCCTACACCACACGAAAGGGAAAGGGCAATCGGGGCCTGTTTCTCACCTGAAAGAAACTTACCCGCCTCAATCTAGTGTCAAAGCACATCGTACTAGTGGTTCCCTTGTTTGTTGGTGTTTTAGGGCCCTTTAGGGCCCTTCAACTTCAAGATCATTAGAGCCCCGTCCACTGTTTAGTTCTGATGCAAGGACTGCACAGACACTACGCTAATGCGACGATTTTTTGGTTGTTGGTTGTTGTTGTTGTTTGTTGGAGTTTAAGGTCCCGTCAACTACGAGGTCATTAGAGACCCGTCCACTGTATAGTTCTAATGCATGGACTGCACAGACACTACACTAATGCGACGATTATTGGGTATTAGCAGTACCCAGCTTTCCCGAGCGACCACCCATGTCAGTACTAACTGGGCTTGCGTTGCTTAACTTCAGTGATCAGACGAGAACTGGTGTGTCCAACGCAACTT
>JAAFCE010006949.1:3809083-3828705 GCA_013389805.1 Trigoniulus corallinus
GCGACGATTATTGGGTATTAGCAGTACCCAGCTTTCCCGTGCGACCACCCATGTCAGTACTAACTGGGCTTGCGTTGCTTAACTTCAGTGATCAGACGAGAACTGGTGTGTCCAACGCAACTTACCAATGGTTCTCCACCCCACCGAGCCGGGTCAATACAGGAGTTAGATTGTTTTGTTGGTGTTTTAGGGCACTTTAACTACAAAGGTCATTAGAGCCCCGTCCACTACCTACTTCCAATGCAGAGACTGCGCAGACAATATGCTGATGGGACAATTTTTGGGTGTTAGCAGTATCCATTGTTCCCAAATGACCACCCATGCCTGTACTAGCTGGGGTTGCGATGGTTAACTTCAATTATCTGACCGGAACTGGTACTGTTGTTAGTAATACATTTGATTGTCTTTTTTATTTTAGGGCAACAGTTGCGTTACACCTCGTGCTGCAGCTGCTATTGGCCAGAGCGGTTTAATGGCACTCTATGACGTCATGTACAGTCAATATGGCGTGAAAATAGCACAGGTAACATTCTTGCAATTAGTAGATCACATTCCTTTTTAATGCCTTTCCCAGGTGATGTGATAAAAGGAAATTTTCTAGGTGTTGGTAACGAAACCGGATTTTTGTAATGACGACGTTCGAATGCAGCTACTAAGTACTTTACAGGATCTTCTTCTGCTGAAAATCATTCCAATTATTAACACTAACGACGCTGTGGCTCCACCCCAACAATATGATGGCGATGACGTTCCAGGGGTAGGTCATACTTAATATAATTTAACTATCCCCTTCGGTGGTGCAGTAGTTCCAGATTTGTTACTGGTCCGATGTGGGTTGGCTTCTTTCGGACGAGAGAGGGAGGGTTAGAGAGCGACAGGGTTCGATACTGGTCCGAAGTGAGTTTGCATCTTTTCGGACGAGAGAGAGTGGGCGGGTGAAAGAGCGAGAGGGGTCGATACTGGTCCGAAGTGGGTTGGAATCTTTTCGGACGAGAGTGGGAGGGTGAAAGAGCGAGAGGGTTCTGTAGTAGTCCGAGGTGGGTAGGCTTCTTTTCGGACGAGAGAGAGGGAGGGTGAGAGAGCGGGAGGGTTCGATACTGGTCCGAGGTGGGTTGGCTTCTTTCGGATGAGAGAGAGAGAGGGTGACAGAGAGAAGGAGAGAGAAAGGACCCGAGTGCATCTTTCATCGGATGTACATTGAAGCCGGTGCCCTACGATGCCTCTACTGCTTGGGAGGGAACCCACTCTACTGTGCAACGAGTAGACCAGGCAATATTCCCAGGTGAAGGAGGGCGCTCTTTTGCCGTTGGTGGATTGCCCCGACGAACAGCGGGTTCTAATCCCCACTCCCGCCCATCCCCCACCAGGTCCCCCTCTACCCCATACGCCTCAATGTCCCTTTGCACCACCTGCTTCCACGTCCGTTTTGGTCTTCTTCTACCCTTGTTGCCCCCAATTACCTGCAGTCCCACAATGGATCTAATAAGTTCCTCTGCCCTCCTCATCACATGCCCATTCCACCTCAAACGATTTTCTCTCATCTTTTTCACAATGTCTCCTACCCCCCAAGCTACTTCTAACGTAATTGTTTCGGATTCTGTCGGATCGGGACACCCTACTCATGTAGCGCAGCATTCACATCTCAGTCACTTGCATTTGCCTTTCGTGGTTCTTCCTAACTACCCAACACTCTGAGCCATACAGCATAGCGGGCCTAACGACAGTTCTGTAGACTTTGCCCTACGATTTTATTGGGACCCTGCGGTCACACAGGACCCCACTTGCCTGTCTCCACTTCAGCCATCCTGCATTGATCCTACGGGTCACGTCAGAATCTAACTCCCCCATTACTCTGGAAAACTGATCCCAGATAGCGAAACTCCTGCACCCCTGGGATCCCCTCCCCCACAACGAAACCCACCCTCTTGCCCCTGGCTGCTAAAATTGAAAGCTAGGTACTCAGTCCTTTTCATGTTCACCTTAAGGCCCCCTCCTGCCATTGCTGTTGTAATGTCCTGTAGGCCCATATGTACATCCTCCTTGTACTCCTCAAGCCTTCCCACATCTTCTGAAAATACCAGGCACGGGGGGGGGGGGGGGGGGGTATTCCCCTATTCCCGTCAGCAGCTCATTTATTACTATGGGCTAAGTGCTGACCCTTGATGCACACCAACCTGCACATTGAAGCATGCAGTGTTTCCCCATGCTGTCCTCACCCTAGTGATGGAACCATCGTACATGTCCTGCATTATCCTAATGTGGCCCTTATCAACCCCTTTCTTTCTTAAAACATTCCATACTATCTGTCTAGGGACACTATCGTATGCCTTCTGCAGGTCAACAAATACTGCATGGAGGTCCTATTTTGCTGCTCAATGCTTCCATTCTCTGTCATCTGTCGTAGAATAAAGGTTGGTTCCATTGTGGACCTACCAGGCATAAATCGAATTGGTTTCCCCGGACACTAGTTTGGTCTCTGAGGCGACATTCTATGAGCAGTTCCACTGTCCTGGGCGTCACCTTTGCCCTTGAAAAGTGGGGCTATCCAACTCTCTCGCCATGCAGATGACATCTTGTCACCGGACCTTATTATACCTGTACGTTAATAATAAATAAACATTATACAATCAAGTGCTGTGATACACCCTGCAGGAGTGTCAGCCATGGTGCTAACTGTCCAGCCTACTGTCACCATAGAATTAACGGTTTATGGAAGTTTCGCCCCCGACATTTCGTCGCTGAGTACTTTTCGCCCAAATACATTTCGCCCCTGGGAGGGCAAATGGACATTTATTTCTTTTTGCTCTTTTTACTAATAATAATATCATCATCATAATACCCTTATCCCACCTGTGGCAGGTTCGGGTCTGTGGGTGCATTGAACATGCTCCAACTGAGGGCACCCCAGCCAGGCGTCTGGAAACCCGCAGGAATATTGACTATAGCAGGGGTTCCCAACCTTTCTCTTAGATTCACCCCTTTTAAAAATATGGGCTTAGTTCATACACCCCCTTACATTTTTCTCTATAATTAGCACCTGATATACGGTATGCAAAATAAGTAACTGTGTCAGGGGTTCTCGGTTCGATACTGGACCGAGGTAGGTTGGCTTCTTTTCGGGTGAGAGAGGTGCCTCAAGTGCTCTTTCCTTTGTACGAGAAGTGAAACTGAGGTCTTGTGTGGTGTACGATGGCATATGCACATAAAAGAACCCTTTCTATTATGCAACGGGTAGATGAGGTGACATACCAAGGTGTAGGAGTTCGACTGAGTACCCCAAGGAACCACAGGCTAACGCTATACAAGTATTGAGTTGCAGCTGTGGCAGCAACTGACAGGGGAAATCGCTGTCCAATATATCACCCTTGTGTCCATTCAGATGGAGAAGATAGGTACCCAACCCTGCCATAGGTGAGAAAAGGATTAAGAGTTGCTTGTTGGTTGGGAAACCTTGGACTATAGAATGCAAGTAGGTTAGATGCGAATGCTGCGGTACATGAGTGGCGTATCGAGAGCTGATAGAATTAGGAACGAGTATATTAGGTAGCCTGGGGGTGGTGAACATCGCCGAAAAAATGAGGGAGAATAGTTGTTGTTGTTTGTTGGAGTTTAAGGTCCCGTCAACTACGAGGTCATTAGAGACCCGTCCACTGTATAGTTCTAATGCATATACTGCACAGACACTACACTAATGCGACGATTATTGGGTATTAGCAGTACCCAGCTTTCCTGAGCGACCACCCATGTCAGTACTAACTGGCCTTGCGCTGCTTAACTTCAGTGATCAGACGAGGGAGAATAGGCTTAGGTGGACCTCGTCAGGGCCATGCCAGAAATGCAGGTGGTCGGTAGCACCCGGGGCAGGGGGAGACCAAAGTTGACGTGGGAGCAGGTTATCTGTATGGGTATGGCGGTTTGTGGGGTTGGCGGGGACCTGGTGGGAGATAGACGGGAGTGGAGGGCCAGAACCCACAGACCCGACCCTGCCACAGGCGAGATAAGGGTATGATGATGTCTGTGGGGGGGGGGGGGGTGCCAGCCTGTGCGGTTTGCTATAATAATAATTTAAAATAAAATAAAAAAAACGCAAACAGAGCAAGTTCCTTGAAACACTAAAGGCCCCTACACACGATCAGTTTGGTGTGACACGTTCCTATGTTCCTTTTCGTTAAACGTCATGTGTGACGTCTTTTGATTGTCCACATCAACCAGTAAAGCCTACTTCCCTGGCACGCGACACCGACGAGAATAGCGCTTGAGCAGACAGTATAATTATGATGTAAACCACAGGCGCTAACAGAAATTGCGCCTGGTTTGATTCCTTGGCATGAGCGAATTCATGTAAGCGATTAATAGTTTTCAATATGAACGTTTGATGGCGCCAAAACCGAAAAAATAAATAAACCAATGAAAAGTAAACAGAGGACTATTTAAAAATTTAAACAGCCAATCAAATTTGAATGATGCATTCCATCAGCAGATGCAGTTAACTAATGCCTAGTTCCGTGGCACGTGACATGAGAGAGAATAGTGCCTGAGCAGACAACAAAATTATGACGTCAACCACAGGTGCTAGGTGAAATTGTGCCTGTTGTGGTTCTGTGGCAGGCGAGAAATCATGTGAAGTGAAAATGTTTCCAAAAATGCCTGTGAGGTGGCGCCCACAGCACAAAAGGCCAACAGCCAATAAAATTTAAATAGCAAACGTTGTTCGAAAACCAATAGCCAATGAAATGCGCGCGACAGTTGTAAGCAAGAAATGCAGTTGACTACCTCTCAACTCCACTTTTCAGTTGATTTCGCGCTACTGTGGCAAAAAAGTTGAGTTCCTACGTCATCAGTTTCTTTGGCACTTCGTGTGCTCGATGAGATTTGCGTCGGTGTCGCGTGCCACGGAACCAGCCTTACCTCTCAACTCCACTTCACTGTTGATTTCGCGCTTACTTTGCAGAACGGTAGTGTAACTACGTCATCAGTTTATGTGGATTGTCGTCTGCTAGAGTGCTATTCTCGTCGGTGTCGCGTTACCATGGTGCAATTTTTTAAAGATGACGTTTATCCATGTTTGGGCATGCGCAGAACCTCTAATGTAAAGAACTGATGTGAGCAACCCCACACACGCTCACTTTTAACTGTCGTCAGTCCGAACTGACACGCCGATGTGATAAAATTTCTTCCCACCGTCAGTTAAAATTTTTGGTGTGAGCAAAAACTTTTTGCACACACGTCAGTTTGGTGTGCACACACCGAACTGACACATCAAACTGATCGTGTATGGTCAATTCATTCCTTCACACCAAACTGAACACATCGATGCGCACACACCGAACTGACGTGTGTGTGCAAAACATGTTTTTGTTCAAACCAAAAATGTTAACTGACGGTGTGAAGAAATTTTATCACATCGGTGTGTCAGTTCGGACTGACGTCCGTCCGAAGTGAGCGTGTGTGGGGTTGCTCACATCATTTGTTCACTTCTTTTGTTCTGCGCATGCCCAAACATGGATAAACGTCATCTTTAAAAAAAGTCGCGCCATGGTAACGGTAGAATTACTGGTTGATGTGGGCAATCAAACAACGTCACATGACGTTTAACGAAAAGGAACATAAGTACGTGACACACCAAACTGATCGTGTGTGGACAATTCATTCCTTCACACCAAACTGAACACATCGATGTACACACACCGAACTGACACACCAAACTGACAAACATTGCCCACACACAATCAGTTTGGTGTGTACATACTTATGTTCCTTTTCGTGAATCGTCATGTGACGTCATTTGATTGTCCGCATCAACCAGTAATTCTACCGTTACTATGGTGCAATTTTTTTAAAGATTACGTTTATCCGTGTTTGGGCATGCGCAGAACAAAAAAAGTGAACAATTGATGTGAGCAACCCCACACACGCTCAATTCGGATTGACGTCAGTCCGAATTGACACACCGATGTGATAAAATTTCTTCACACCGTCAGTTAAAATTTTTGGTGCGAGCAAAAACTTTTTTTGCACACACACGTCAGTTTGGTGTGTGCACACCGAATTGACACACCAAACTGATCGTGTGTGGCGGCCTTAACGAACAAAAGTTTTCAAAATAAAAACAGAATGACAAAAAAGCGGCCATTTGGCCTTCCAGGTGCAAAACGTCCGAGGGGCGAAATGTCGGGGGCGAACGTTCTGGATCCCGTATTAACTGTATCCCGCTTTTACCACCAGTTGTAATTGCATCCAGCCTGTTGCCACCGCTTGTTGACCTCCATCGTCTCTTGAGAGTTAATTTTAGAGAGCACTCAGACTTTAGAGATTTTGACACGTGGATATTTCGGAGGAGGGAGGATTACGAATGCCCATTTCCGCCTGTTTTTGGATCTTATGGAACAACCGTAATTAGCTGTATGCTATGCACTTGATGTCTAACGTGACTAAAGTACTGGAATGGGGGCTTCAAGTGCCTTCCCCAATTACTGGCCAATTTGTCGGCTTTACCTGGCAACTGATGATTGCAGTGGACTGCTGTATTCCACTTATTATTTATTGATTCCTTCGAAAGCGATTTTTTAGTCCTCAAGTCAAGAGAGGTGATCCCTGGACTTTTTTGACCTTACCTACCTTCACCTGTAGTGCAGAGGTAGGTAGCGTTCTCAATTACTACGTCAAGGGTTCCAGGTTCGATACTGGATCGAGGTGTGTTACAGTAACTTCTTTCAGGCGAGAGAGAGAGAGAGAGGAAGGAGCCCCGAGTACGTCTTCCGTCCGATAGGTTTGGTGTACACAATGTCACCACTTGGCGTAAAAGCAGTGGCGTTACGGGGGCATTCTGCGCCCGGGGACAAAGACCGAAATCTGCGCCCTCTGACGCCTTCTAAACTTAATGCGAACCGCATTTTTGCATTCCCTGTCTTCTGAGCCCGGGGACATCTGTCCCCCTTCGCCCCCCCTCGTTACGCCTCTGCGTAAAAGAACCCTCTTTACTATACAACTACAGGCATTACCTAACACTTTTCCCGCCTATAGCAGTCTCGGGTACCCGTCTTTGCCCCTATGAATGGACACATGGGCGAAGTTTTGAAGTGCATTTTTCCACAGCCGGCTATCGACCAAAGCTGCAATGCCTATGATTATTTATCGTCTGTCTATGGGCCCTTATGACCTTTGCAGTCGATGGTCCCTAAAACGCAAACAAAAAAAATCGTCTGTCTAGTGTTCGTTGGGGCACGCCACCGACGCCAGAGGGGGGGCGAGGTGCTTAACCTGGAAATTTGGCTTCATCTAACCGTTGCATAGTAGACAGGGTTCTTTTAAGTGCAAATGCCGAAGGACGGCGCACTCCGGGCTTCTTTCTCGCCCGAAAGACGCCAATCCACCTCGATCAAGTATCGAACCTGGAACCACTGGCGCCATGTATCGAGCACGCTGCCCATTGCGTCGCCGAGGCAGGTCCTCACAGCTACGCAACATCATCATACCCTTATCCTGCCTGTGGGAGGGTTGGATCTGCGGGTTATAGTCCTTCACTCCTGTCTATCTCGCACTAGATGAGACTGCTCTGACTGGGGCGCCCCAGCCAGGTGTGTGGAACCCGCAGAAATATTGGCCGGGTCGTCCGTGGGGGGATGCCCCTTATGGCAGGGTCGTGTACCCATCTTGTTCCTCTGAACGGACGCATGACGGATGTATTCAACGGAATTCTTCCACAGCCGGCTGTCGACTAAAGCTGCAACCCTTATGCTTATTTATCGTCGGTCTACCAGGAAGATCGAGCAGGATACCTCGTGCGCCTCCAAGGGGGGGGGGGGGGTCTATGCCGGTGTACGAGGGCGCACCCCGGCGTCGGTCCAGTGTCCGTCTGGGGAGCCGTGAGGAGAGGGGTGGCCCGTGCTCATATATGCCTTACCTGTTTACCTGCCTAGGTGGCGCAGGTAACTGATCACTGAAGTTAAGCAGGGAACCCCCAGCTAGTACTGACATGGATGGCCGCTTGGGAAAACTGGGTACTGCTAATACCCAAAAATCGTCGCATTAGTGTAGTGTCTGTGCAGTCTCTGCATAAGAACTATGCTGTGGACGGGGCTCTAATGACCTTTGTAGTTGAAGGGCCCTAAAACACCAACAAACAACAAACAGCAATCGATCCTGTACCCACGTGGTTTTAACTTCTTTCAGACGTGAACCGGTCCTTAACTACATGACATGTGTATTTGGGCAAACTTTCCAGGTGAAACGGCTCGTCCCCTTATGGCTTTGTTTCGTTTGTGCTTTAGGGCCCTTCGACAACAATGGTCATTAGAGCCACGTCCACTACGTAGTTCTAATGCAGAATCTGCACAGACTCTTCGAATTTTTGGGGTTAGTAGCAGTAGCCAGTGTTCCCAGGCGGTCACCCATTCCATTACTAGTTGGGGTGACGTTGCCTAACTTCAGTGGTCAGACAAGGCGCCCTTTTGTGTCGATGGCGAAAAAGTATCCCCATTAAGAAAGTTAGCAGTTTGCCCATGCGTGTGGGCGCCCAGTTTCAGGTATTCATCCTTGTGTAAGCGGGGAAGGGGTTAGGGATGTTGATATGGAGGGCCTGGGGTGAATTATTTTTTGTCTTCGCCTGACCAGGTAGATCCCCCAACCTAATTGTAAAATTTGAGCCTGTTTCTTTTTTTTTTTTTTTTGTAGATTTTAAATATTAAGGACAACGATTGTCTGGCTGCGCAGTTGGCTGCCGAAATTCAAGCAGATACATTAATACTTATGTCTGACGTGGATGGAATTTATACTGGACCCCCCTCAGCTGAGGGTTCTAGATTGGTTCACACTTACACCCCTGGCTTATCCAATAGGATTGTGTTTGGCAACAAATCCTGTGTAGGACTTGGTGGAATGGAGTCGAAGGTAAGAAATGTTTCTTTGCTTGCACTCAGTAATTCAATTGCCTGTCTGGATGGCGCACTTATAGGGCGCTAGCCTATTGCGTCAGTGATTCCAGGATCGATCCTGGATTTAGTTGGGTTGGATTCTTTCGGGTAAGGGAGAAAGAGATGCCCTTAGTGTGACTTCTGTCGGATGGGAAGTTATATTGCTGTCGAAAAAGTCCCGCCTCGGTGGTGCGGAGGTGATGGTGTGCTTGACTGATGTGTCCCATGGGTCAAGGATTGAAGCGTTCCTGGGTCACACACTCCGGCGTCTATGAGTCACGGATACAAGGTGCGTGTACTGACTGCTTTTGCACGCATCTGAACCCTGGTGTTTACTGCTCGTCGGGGCACTCCATCGAACTCAGACCGACTATAAATAAGTGTAAGGGTTGCAGCTTTGGTCGGCAGCGAGCTGCAGAAAAATGCCATCCAATAGTTCCCCCATGTGTCCATAAAGAGGCACAAAGATGAGTACCCGACCCTGACATAGGCGGAAAAGGGATTAGTAAATGCCAGTGCAGCATTACCTCGGTACCTAGGTGCTTAGACATCCCAAAATGGGACAAAAGTGGGTACCGGACCCTGCCATGGGCGGGAAACGGTGAGCGGCTATATTGCGTTGGACACACCAGTTCTCGTCTGGTCACTGCAGTTAAGCAACGCAACCCCAGCTGGTACTAACATGGGTGGCCGCTTGGCAACACTGAGTACCACTGCTACCCAAAAATCGTCAGTGCAGTGTCTGTGCAGTTTCTGAATTAGAATTCAAGTTAGTACTGACATGGGTGGTTGTTTAGGAACATGGCGTGCTGCTAATTTCCCCTCTCCTACAACCCACGCTGCTACTTCCCCCTCACCTGCGAGCAACCTCCACAGGGTTCGGGCCATTATAGCTGCTTGGCCGACTCCCCAACCCATTTGGCGTAACATAGTGGACGGGGGGGGAATGGTGAATTGCGTTGGACACACCAATTCTCGTCTGATCACTGAAGTTAAGCAGCCCAACCCCAGCTAGTACTGACATGGGTGGTACTGCTAATTCCCAAAAATCGTCGCATTAGGGAAATCTCCGTGCAGTCTCTGCATAAGAACTATGCTGTAGACGGGACTCTAATGACCGTTGTAGTTGAAGGGTCCTTAAAACGCCAAGGAATGAAAAGGAGACCCGACCCTGCTATAAGGCCGTGAAAAGGGTTAGGAATGCTTAAAGTCGGTAACTGCAAGTTAGTCCGTCGCTGACAGGCCTCATATTACGCTGGTGGTAAACCATTTAAGACGTTGAACTTTTTGTTTGAAATTGGAGAAGCCGGTCACATTTCTGACGTTTGAAATGATGTTCATATTCCGAGAAGGTGACGAAAATGATGTTCTTGCAGGAAAGGAAGGGTTGAATATCCGATTTAGGTGATATTTAAGACATATGATCAGCCGATTATTGATAAATAAATTGGTAGTTGTACACCATAGTGATAAAATATGGCCCGAATTGAGGATTTCCAACATCAATCATCGTTATCTGGAAAACAGGAAAGAGGAATATTGTCTCTCGCCCCCCCCCCCCTCTCTCTCTTTGCGGGATAAAGTTGATACTCACTTCCTTAAAATACATCGATCATCCGCTTCCTAAACCGCCCTTCATACTTTGAAATCTGTTTCTTTGCACCGTTTGGCAATGGAACATGTTAACGGGATACCGAGCCCCCTCTTTAGTTCGGTTTTTTTTCTCTCGATAGGGGCAGGATGATCACTGTAATATATTTTCTCCAAAATCTTACAGGCGTCAATTTTATTTTCGGAAACGAAATAATTTTTCGTAAATTCGTGCTATCAATTGAGCATGTATACTGTAGGTTGGGAGAAGCATTTCATAGCTTTAAATGTAGGTAAGTTCTTAGATTTTCAAAAGTTGAGAGACAGTTGACGTCTTTGAATGGCGGAAAGATGTATTTAAAATTGAATGAAATGAAAAGCACGACGACATATGGATAACCTGTTAAGCCATTCAAGTACCTTGCCATATCCCGTTTAGAGCATGAAATGCTAAAATTGTTTTCGAAAGTCCTGTAGAAAACTGCCTTCTTTCACTGAAGCCAGGCTCGATTCTGCCCCTAGCGATTCCTACTTTGGAATGAGAAAGAGAGAATGAATAGGAGAGGTAGAAAGAGAGGGCTAGTTGGTTACAGAGAGAGATAGTTAATTACAGTGTTAATTAGAGCGTTATAGAGATAGTTAATTAGAGAAAGTTCGAGAGAGAGAAGGGGAGTTACAGAGTAAGTTAGAGAGTCGGAGAGAGATAGTTTGAGAGAGGGAGGGAGTTAGAGAGCTAGAGAGTAGGGAGAGAGAGAGTTAATTAGAGAGTTTGACAGAGAGAGATAGTTAGAGTTCAAGAAAGAGATAGTTCATTAGAGAGAGGGAGTTAGAGAGAGCTGGAGAAGGAGAGGTAGAAAGAGAGGGCTAGTTGGTTACAGAGAGAGAAATAGTTAATTACAGTGTTAATTAGAGCGTTATAGAAATAGTTAATTGGAGAGAGATAGTTAATTAGAGAGAGTTCGAGAGAGAAAGGGAGTTAGAGAGTAAGTTAGAGAGTCGGAGAGAGAGAGATAGTTTGAGAGAGAGAGGGAGGGAGGGAGTTAGAGAGAGCTAGAGAGTAGATAGAGAGTTAATTAGAGAGTTTGACAGAGAGAGATAGTTAGAGAGTTCAAGAGAGATGGTTAATTAGAGGGAGTTAGAGAGAGTTAATTAGAGAGTAATACCTCATTTGCACTAGCTCAAGAGAGGGTAATACTTTGTGTGCACCAGCTTGAGAGAGATAGTTAGAGAGAGTTCGACAGAGAGTGGGAGTTAGAGAGAGCTAGAGAGAGATTTAATTAGAGAGAGAGAGAGTAATACCTGGTTTGCATTAGCTTGGGAGAGATAGTTAGAGGGAGTTCGACAGAGAGAGAGAGGGAGTTAGAGAAAGAGTTAGAGGGGGACAGAGTGTAAAACCTTGTTCACACTAGCTCAAGAGAGGGTAATTCCTTGTTTTCACTAACTCGAGAGAGAGTTAGACAGAGAGAGAGAGCTAGAGAAACAGTTAGAGAGCGAGAGTAATACCTCGTTCGCACTATTTTCAATCTGGTTTGAAATTTCGATCCAGATTTAAAATAGTAGTGCAAACAGTGCAGCTTGAATTCAATCTAGATTGAGCACTTTCATACTAGATCGACTCAAGCTACTTTTTCAAACTAGATTGAGAGTACATTCTAGTTTGAAACTCTCAGAATGCAATGCGAATTCTTTCCAGAAAGACATGGTGGTGGTGGTAAGCAAGACCTTTGGAGTGACGATGAAATTTCACTTTAAATTAAATTTTTGACAGTGAACATTAATAATTTACAGTCGAACTTCGCTATAACACACCCTGGTTATAACACTTTTTGGCTTATAACACACAAAAGGGAAAGTCCCAGCCAGCGCTAATGCATAAGTATTCAGAAATTGATTGGCTATAACACACTCGGATATTGCATATAACACACAACTGGTTTGGTCCCTACAGCACTTTCAACATTTTTCCTATCTAGGATCAGTTTTCCAGAGCAGTGGGGAAATCGGCGCGTAGCGTTAATGCAGGACGGCTGAAGTGAAGACAGGCAAGTGGCGCAAATTTTTCAGAACTGTCATTAGGCCCGCTATGCTAGATATAGCTCAGAATGTTGGGCTGTTAGGAAGACCCATGAAAGGCAAATGCAAGTGGCTGAGATACGAAAGCTACGCTACATGTGTGGGGTGTCATGATCTGACAGAATTAGAAACGGCTACGTTATTGGTAGCTTGGGGGTGGCATATATTGCGGAAAGGATTAGAGAGAAGCGTTTGAGGTGTTATGGGAATGCGATGAGGAGGGGAGAGGAGGAGCTTATTAGGTTCATTGTGGGACTGCAGGTAGTTGGGGGCACAAGAGGTAGAGGAAGACCAAAACGGACGTGAGTGCAGGTGGTGCAAAGGGATATGGTGGCATGTGGGGTGGAAGGGGGCTTGTTGTGGGATAGGCGGGAGTGGAGGATTAGAACCCACAGACCAGAACCTAGCTCAGGCAGGAGAAGGGTGAGATGATGATAATAAAAGGATAAAATTCTCAGCAGTGTGGAATCTGGCAAAATTGCAGCCGACTGCAAGTGTGTGCGTCTTGAAGTATAATTATACAAGTCTAGGTCGACTAATCTAGGTTGAAATTATCTTGAAATTAGCATATTTTTGTTCCATTAAAATAGCTTTGGCATCATTTAGCATTGTTTCTGTTATAACACACACTCGGTTATAAGACGCAGACATGAGCAGTCCCAAAGGTGTGTGCTATATCCGAGTTTGACTGTATATGAAAAATGAGTTAAAGTTTGAGGGTATATGGAATATGCATTTGTATTCTTACAAACATTGCCTCCAAATTTTTGTCATCTGTCATTTTGGAGACATCCATAAAGGACGTCCTTTTATTTTTGACTAGTAATTCTTTCACCTGGTCTATTACTCCTAGATAACATGCTTTAGCCAATGTCCAGTGCGAATGCATGTGCCACTTAAGTGATTCAATCTGGCTAACAATACAGCTGGATTGGATTTCAGTCTAGTTTGAAATTGTGGTGCAAATGTAGTATTAGAGTGTTGATTAGAGAGAGTTAAAGAAAGAATTAATTAGAAAGAGTTAGTTTATTAGGGAGAGAGACATAATGAAGACGACCTTATACAAATTTCAAAGGGACATAGTCTAGCTAGTTTTAAGCAGTTATAAGAGGATGGTTAGGGAATTTGTTGGACCAGAAAGCTCTAACCTTTAAACCCACTACTGAGAAGTAAAGGATTTAGTAAAGGGTGTACAGTATTATATTGATCTGCCCTTGTGATTGGATAGCTGGTCACATTTGTAAAAGTCCATTTGTTGTTGTTTGTTGGAGTTTAAGGTCCCGTCAACTACGAGGTCATTAGAGACCCGTCCACTGTATAGTTCTAATGCATATACTGCACAGACACTACACTAATGCGACGATTATTGGGCATTAGCAGTACCCAGCTTTCCCGAGCGACCACCCATGTCAGTACTAACTGGGCTTACGTTGCTTAACTTCAGTGATCAAACGAGAACTGGTGTGTCCAACGCAACTAGCCGTTCCCTGTAAAAGTCCAGTTCTTTACATACAGTATGCAGTAGAACCTCTCATTAATGGACAGCCATGGGGAATTGAAATTGTCCACTATTAGGAGGTGTAACTGTATGTGAACTTTGGAACAAAATGCCATGTACCACTATAGAGAGGTGTCCATTAAGGAAGGTTTAACTATATGCTGATATATGAGGTGTGTGAGAAAAGTAATGAAACTGATTTTTTACTTAGCAAAGTTTTAATTTTTTCAAACATCAATATTATCTCCTTCAAAGTAGTTCCCTTCAGCAGCTATACACTGGTTGAGTCGTTGTTTCCCCTCTTAGGAGCAGTGATGGAAGACTTCAACTGGTAGGATGTTTAATTGGTCGGGCACAGTCCTTTGGATGTTCTCCAGAGTTCCAAAAAACATCCATGGTGCCAAAAAAGGATTGACAATGACCAAGAATTGTGCAGTTGTGTGATGGCAGGTGATAAATCCTGGATATTTGAGTACAATACTTAAACAAAGTGGCAAAGAGAAGAGTGACACACTCCATCCTCTCCTTGACTGAAAAAATGTTGAATGAGCAAATCAAGGATGAAACCCATGCTGATTTGCTTTTTTGACAGTAGAGGTATCATGCATGACAAACTGTCTATCAAGTGTTTTACCAAGGTGTCCTAAAAACGGCTCAAGAAAGGAGCAATTTGTGTGAGGCCAGACATTGCAGACAAGTGGATGCTTCATCATGACAATGCCACATGTCACATGGCCATTTCCATCAGGGAACTTTTGACCTCAAAACGCATCCCTGTTGTTCCTCAACCCCCTATTCACCCCCTATTTTTCTTTTCCCAAAATTGAAAAATGTCTTAAATGTCATTTTGGAACTCTGGAGAACATTCAAAAGACTGTGACTGATCAGTTAAATGCCCTACCAGTTGAAGGCTTCCATCACTGCTACGAAGAGTGGGAACAACGACTCCACTAGTGTATAGCTGCCAAAGAGAACTACTTTGAAGGAGATAATATTGATGTTTGAAAAAAAAAACAAAAACTTTGCTAATTAAAAAATCAGTCTCATTACTTTTCTCACACACATCATATGCTCAATTTGTTTATTGTAATTTCATTTAGAAATGTTATGTTGTGCGTTTTAAGTAAAAAAACAACAAACGCTAATCAGCTATCATCATTGAACGTCACTTAGACCTAAAATTGAACAGTCTGGATAATGAAGACACTTATGGTTGGTTCCTTAGGGGTCTTCATTTTTCGGGTTGGACTGTAGTTACTTAGAGAGTTGGAGAGAGAGGGAGTTAGTTATGGAGTTAATTATAGAGAGTTAGTTGGTTAGATGGAGAGAAATCATTAGAGAGAGATTTAGTTAGACAGAGAGTTAGAGAAAGAGTTAGTTACTGGTAGTCGCTGACTTACGACCTATGTGACTTATGACTGTTCGACTTTATGACCAGTTTGTTCACTGACGACCCTTAGCCAATCAGCAGTAATGAAAATCATCACACCCTTCTCCAGCCCATGGCTGGGTCGGGACTGTGGGTCCCAATCCTCCACCCCCACCTATCTGCAACAAGACCTCCATCCACCCTACCATAAAATATAGAATAATAATGAAAGAAAATTATGATAAAATATGACTTAAAAATTTATATAGCCATTTCACAGTACAGTACTAGAAGCTGTATTGTGAATTTGTAGGTGAATACAATCACATTCGTTATAGCCAGGAATTCGTTACAACCAGGAAAGTTGTTTTTAACCCCAGATAGCAAACGTGTAGTCTGTGATACTACCCCAAATCTCGAGAAATTGTGGTTTTGGTAGTTCTGCAAAACAATAGGTTTCTTCATAATTATCCCAATGAAAAATTTCTTCATGTTTTTTTTTACTATTTTAATGCCCGTTTATTTAGTTTTCTTGCAGTTGGTATTCTCCCAGTCTACTAGTTAGCTGTAATGACTGCCTTAAGTATTGAAGGGCAGTCAATTCTCTGGGAATGCAGGTTCTTAGGTGTTGGAAATAGAGGAATTCATGCAGGAAGTAGATAGACAAGTATACTGGGATTTGGAAGAGACAGCTGATGCAATGTTGGACAGGTTTGCCAGAAAAATTAGAAAATGTGGGGAAGCCATTTTAGGTGTGGCAAGAGTAGAAGGTACAATCCAGGGCAGGCAGATATAGTGGTGGAATAATGCAATACAGGCAAGCACCAAATTATAAAAGGCTGCATTCCATAGGTGGATGGATATAGAGGACTATGATTCTAAAATATGCTGCAGGCAGACCAAGGCCACAGCTAGGAGGTTCATTGCTTTGGTCATACACCAGAAGTATGAGGTCCTCTATGATAGAGACAAAGGATGGGATGAAGGAAGAATGTAGACTGGCCAAGACCAGGGATAGGGCGATTAAACATTTACCCTGAGCCATAACAGTGAAGGATAGAAAAGGTAGAGTCCTGTTTCACCCTTCTGGGGTAATGGAGTGGGGAGAGTATTTCTCCAGTCTCTATAATTCCTGCAGAGGGAGAGGATATGGGAATGGTGGATCATTTGGGAGATAGGCAGGTGTGTAGAGCTAGAACCTGCATACCCGACCCTGCCACAGATGGGATAAGAGTTTGGTGGCGATGATGATGATAATGAGAAAATGAACGTCCCTAATAACATCAGCCATTTGTGCATTCTGCCCTAGTGAAATGAAAAATAATACAAGGTAAGGTATTCCTGTCAGTGGTGTTGAAATCAATACGTGGTGACCATTGAGTAAACATTTGTGTTAAATCCATAAATAAAAATTACCGTATTATCTCTTGTATAATACGGACTTTTTTCCCAAAAAATTGGATGCAAAGTCTGGGTGTGTATTATACATAGGTGTACAAAATTTCAGCCATTATCAGAGAACACTAAGCACACATAAAGAATACTGGATCATCCATTGAAAGCAAGAAGAGACATTTTTGCTTATTAACCTCATTTAACTTCTATTAGATGCTGTTTTGAGATAGTTTTATAAATATAATATTTAGCTACCTACATTTTATTTACCTTCATACCATAGATACAAGTGCTTGTATATTAATACAAGTGTAACCATAGATACTAGCATACTACTATAAAAAATTAACAAGTCCTGTAATAAAAATGAATATTCTAAGTCCAGTTATACCGATATTAAAAGCCTAAAAATTCTTCACAATCGTCATCTGAAAGAATTGGGAACTGGCAAACTTAACCTGCGTATTATACATGGGCATTAATATTTTTCTTTAACTAAGTCTTAAAACTTGGGGTGCGTGTTATACACAGGTGCGTATTATACACGAGATAATACGGTATTTATAAGGTCCATCATTCGTTATATCCAACCAAATTACACAAACTTTTATAACTTTTCATCGTTATTACCAGGAAATTCATTATATCCGATTCATTATATCCAATCTTTTTACAATATAAACTCCTATCCTTTTGCCAGGACCTTGGAAACCATTCATAACATCCAGGAATTCGTTACATCCGAGATCGTTATAGCGGGGTTTACTGTACTGTAGTTGGACGGAAAGGAGTAATTGAGCATGCTACTTGATCAAGATTGAGGCCAATGTAATATACCGCATTTACACATTCGCGAATAAGATGAGTCAAATGACGAGGCAAGACTTTCGTCGAAATGTTCGCATTCATACTTTGGATGAAGAATGACGAGGCAAGACTTTCGTCGAAATGTTCGCATTCATACTTTGGATGAAGAATGACTGTTCATACCGCATTTACACATTCGCGAATACGACGAGGCGAGTGGCGAGGCGAGCATGTTCGACGAATGTGTGAACACTACATTCGTCATTCACCTCGTGGTTCGCCTCGCCATTCGTGGCGCTCGTGTTGGAAGCGGTTTTTTTGACACGAGTCAAAGGGCGCGAGTGACCTGAGGCGATTTGAGAATGACTAGCTGTCGAGACAATACGAGTCAAAGGGCGCTAGCGACGAGGTGATTGGAGAATGACCATCTGACGAGATATTATGCAACTGGTGGATGAGGTGAACTACCCAGGTGTAGGAGTTCGACTGAGTGCCCCAATGAACCAAAGGCTAACGCTATACAAGTATTGGATTGCAGCTTTGGCGGCAACTGACTGGGGAAAACACTGTCCAATTTATCACCCTTGTGTCGATTCAGAGGGAGAAGATAGGTATGCCTGGTGGGGAATGGATTAAGAGTTGCTTGTTGGCCTTCAAAGGAAGTAACGAACAACGCATTCAAATAAATGTTTAGATGTCGACCCCCAATCGACCCCTTGATCATCATTGACCCCCCAGGGGGTGTATACCGACCCCGTTGGGAAACCCTGATTTAGACAGACGGGCAAGATGGGTACCCGACCCTGCCATAGGCAGCAAATAAGAAGGTGGCTTGATTGTAGACCAACGACCCTTGATTGATTTCTTTGTAAAAATTAAATTTGTGTAGGGGTAAACCATACAGTAATTGGACAGTGGACTGCTATTGGACAGTTGCTGTTTACATCATAAAACAAGCAATGTGAAGCATTAATTAATAGTTCAAATGCATTGTTAGAGGTGGCAGTACTTGTATGTTGCTTGTCGTTGCTTCACATTGCTTGTTTCTATTATACCGCATTTACACATTCGCGAATACGACGAGGCGAGTGGCGAGGCGAGCATGTTCAACGAATGTGTGAACACTACATTCGTCATTCACCTCGTGGTTCGCCTCGCCATTCGTGGCGCTCGTGTTGGAAGCGGTTTTTTTCACACGAGTCAAAGGGCGCGAGTGACCTGAGGCGATTTGAGCTATGACTAGCTGCCGAGACAATACGAGTCAAAGGGCGCTAGCGACGAGGTGATTGGAGAATGACCATCTGACGAGATATTCGGCGAATGTGTGAACAGTCATTCCTCATCCAAAGAATGAATGCGAACATTTCGACGAAAGTCTCGCCTCGTCATTCGACTCGTCTTATTCGCGAATGTGTAAATGCGGTATCACACATTCACCGCATGTCTCGTCAGATGGTGATTCTCCTATCACCTGGTGGATAGCACCCTTTGATTCGTATTGTCTCGACAGCTAGTCATTCTCAAATCGCCTCAGGTCACTCGCGCCCTTTGACTCGTGTGAAAAAAACCGCTTTCAACACGAGTGCCACGAATGGCGAGGCGAACCACGAGGTGAATGACGAATGTAGCGTTCACACATTCGTCAAACATGCTCGCCTCGTCGTATTCGCGAATGTGTAAATGCGGTATGAAATATTCATGCAGTTTGGCAAACTTTCCAGGTACAACTCCTTGCCTACTGTTGTCGGTGTCGTATAAAAATAGGGATTGAAGAAACATTGGCAAAACGAGGGGGATGCGAGCCGCATCTGGTGACACTGGTACAAAGTTCAGGTTCAACCTTTTCCTACAACAATAATTTTAGTTGCATTGAATGGGAATTTTGTAAAGGACATAGTCCAGTCTAAACGTTAAGCCAACATTGGTGAGAAAAATTAGAGAGTTAGTGGTGAACGTCGACGATGACGATACGAGGTCA
>JAAFCE010006949.1:3836149-3853239 GCA_013389805.1 Trigoniulus corallinus
TTTATAGGAGGAGGCACGATAACTGCAGCCTTGCGACTAGGACCTAGAGAGAGGGATGTGGGGGTAACTTTTACTTAGGACCAGGTTTTGAGAAAGATATTGAGACTAGAATTGGGACCAGTTACTAAGAGGAGGTAATGTGTTTATAGGTTTAGGACCAATTTCTATGAAGAGATATGGTGAGTGTAGCCTTGTGACTAGGTCCTAGAGAGAGAGATAGCGTTAATGTATATTTAGGACCGGGTCTGTAAAAAGAGATACTGTAGTAGACTTGGGATCAGTTCGAAGAATAGAGCTGCCGATTGAAAATTTGGG
Organism: Trigoniulus corallinus; assembly: GCA_013389805.1. Lineage (NCBI taxonomy): Eukaryota > Metazoa > Arthropoda > Diplopoda > Spirobolida > Trigoniulidae > Trigoniulus > Trigoniulus corallinus. The sequence continues at coordinate 3,836,465 of JAAFCE010006949.1, forward strand.
ACCAGGTCTTAGGCAGAGACGTTGGTAGTATAACCGTGGGGCTTAGTTATTTCAGGAAGCATATGGTGTCTTTAGAATTGGGACTAAACCCTAAAGAAACATATGAAGACTGTAAACTTAGGAGTAGGCCCTAAAGAGAGATAAAGGAACTGTAGAATTAGGACTAGGTCCTGAGGAGAGATATGGCACCTGTAAACTTGAAACCTTGTTCTGAGAGCAGGTAACGCTGCTATAGAAGAGATATGGTGAGGGAAGACTTGCGATTAGGTCTTAAAGAGAGATAAGGCCGCTGTAGACTTATGATTGGGTCCAAAACGAGGTCATCGTAATGGGTCCTAAGAAGGGATTTTGCAGTGCATTGCAAGGTAGGGCTTGATATTGATAGGACTGTTGAACCGAACCCTACAGACGTTATCGCGAAATACATGATGGAAAGGACACCACCCGGTCCTTTGGACTGGACCGGAACTTCTTGGGATACCCACAAGCCATGATTATTGCATGGCTCGTGCTGCATGCGCAATGGGGCTCAATATTCGACACCGGAACCCTAACGGGGGGGGCGCAATTTCCTGCATTCGCCGTGAGACGGCTACACTGACCGCCCTTGCGCCGGGTCAGCGAATTTCAATGAAGAATCGAGACATTATACAGCCCACTTCGGTGCAGGTTCGAGCCTAGTCGGAGTGGGGCTTCTCTTGAGCGAAGGAGAAGTCTTAAGTGCCCTATCCCGTCAGCTGGGGAAGTAAAATCGTGGCCTCTGTAATATGAAAGAAACCCTGTCACGAAAAGAAACCCTTTTTGCATGGATTGGAATGACACTCGGGCCCTCTGAGATCCATGACCGAAACGACGAATAGGCCCATATTACACAAGTAAGAGGTTTCGGCAGGCAGGAGGTCAGCAGCCGGCCACGTAAAACTTTCCTGCCTTGTGTTTCCAGGTCCGAGGGAATGCCGCGGTACCCCACACTGGGATGGGCGGACGAGAGGAGGATGATGGGGTAAAATTACCCAACCTCTGGATTTGAACTGGTGTCCGGAATGTCCCGGGGCTGACAACATATTTTGATGCCCCTGCTCTGGATGCCCTAAGTGGGGAAATAGGAATGGTGATAACAATTGCTGGAATCAATTCAGCCAATGTCCGCCGGATTTCTATTCAGAAGTAAACATGCAGATGCATGCAGGGGCCCATTCATGACGATGGCTACTGTTTCCAATATTCAAAAATGGATGGGGGGGCGGGACTCCATCGCCATCAATACTAATTGCATTATTAATTAGTGATACCGCGGTTAATTATGAATATATTAATTTTTGAATTTGCATATTTGTAGCACGAGAAGGAAGTCGCACTCTCCAATCGCTGTCACCGGAAAAGCGAGCCGATATCATTTACACTTTAGCCGATCTGCTCGTCAAGCGACAAAGCGATATTAGCAATGCTAATAAGAAAGATATTGAACGAGCCAAACAGGAAGGTAAGTCACCTACAGTTCAAAAAGCACCTACTAACACTTTTTCCGCCTTTGGCAGGGTCTTTTTTTTGTTTCATTGATGTTTTAGGCAGTGGCGTAGCTAGGGGGGGGTGCAGGGGGAGCGGTCGCTCCCCCTGAGCAAGTTTTCAGAAAATGGCGCCTTTGTAAAGGCTGGTTCAATGGCAAGCGCTACCAGCGAAAAGAGCGCGCGTGCGCAACCAACAAAATAGTGACGTAGAGCACCGTCACCAAGACGAACTGCGCGAGGACTCGTTCAGTGGTAAGCGGCAGATAGGACGCGCGCCGGTTGATTTTGACAATGTCCGCTAGGCGGCGTAATGAGCGAACAATGGTGTCATGGCATAATGGGCGTCATCTACAGCACAACCAACCAATCATAAGCGCGCGGCAGCGCTGCACTCTGAAAGCAGTTGACTACTAGTCAACTTCACTTTTCCTCCTATTCCTCAACTCTCTCCCTACATAATTACGCGCCGACGTCATCCGTTTCTGTGTTGATTCGTCTGCTCACGTGGTATCTGCCACTCTTGCGCGTGCCACTGAACCAGCGTTAAAGGCTGGTTCAGTGGCAAGTGCTACCAGCAAAAAGAGCGCGCGCGCAACCAACAAAATGGTGATGTAGAGCACCGTCACCAAGACGAACTGCGCGAGGACTCGTTCAGTGGTAAGTGGCAGATAGGACGTGCGCCGGTTGATTTTGACAATGTCCGCTAGGCGGCGTAATGAGCGAACAATGGTGTCATGGCATAATGGGCGTCGTCTACATTACAACCAACCAATCATAAGCGCGCGGGAGCGCTGCGCTCTTTTCCTCCTCATCCTCAACTCCCTCCCTACGTAATTACGCGCCGACGTCATCCGTTTCTGTGTTGCTTCGTCTGCTCACGCGGTATCTGCCGCTCTTGCGTGTGTCACTGAACCAGGCCTTAAGATTGAAAAACGGCGCCTTCTTAATATGCTTGCTGCTCCCCCTGGCTCTTAAACCTGGCCACGCCACTGGTTTAGGACCCTTCGCAATGACGGAAGAGCCCCGTTAATAGAACGCAAGTAGCCGAGAAGCGAATGATGCAGGATATGAGCGGGGTGTCGAAAGCTGATAGTTAGGAATCAGTACAGTATATCAGAGGGAGCACGGGGTTGGGGGACATTGTGAAAAAAATGTTCAAAAGCAAGATGGCATGGTGGACACACCAATTCTCGTCTGATCACTGAAGTGAAGCAACACAACTCCAGTTAGTTCTGACATTGGTGGCCGCTTAAGAAAGCTGGGTACCGCTAGTATCCAAAAATCGTCGCATTAGTGTAGGTCTGTGCAGTTCCTGCATCAGAACTACACAGTCGACGGGGCTCTAATGACCTTGTAGTTGAAGGGCCCTAAAACACCAACACACAAATGCACACTGCATAGACCCAAAAATCGTCGCATTAGTGTAGTGTCTTTGCATTGTTTGTCCACTGTGTAGTTCTAATGCAGGGACTGCACAGACACTACACTAATGCGACGATTTTTGGGTATTAGCAGTACCCAGTTTTCCGGAGCGGCCACCCATGTCAGTACAAGCGGGGGTTGAGTTGCTTAACTTCAGTGTTCAGACGAGGACTGGTGTGTCGGGTGCAAATTATAGAGAAAAATGTAAGGGGAGGTCTATGAAGTAAGCCCATACTTTTAAAAGGGGTCGATCTGCGAAAAACGTTTGGAACCCCTGATGTAAATTCTCCTTGATGGATTGTTGTTGGTGTTTTAGGGCCCTGCAACTACAAGGTCATTAGTACCCAGTCCCCAGCAGTCCTCATCAGCAGTACCCAGAATTCCCCAAGCGGCCACCCAGGCGTGAACACACCGAGGGCGTTATAACGTAGCGTCATACCTGCGAGGAGGAGGGTACCGTACCCGGTTGTCGTGAAGGACGGGGCTCTAATGACCTAGAGATTGCGTAAATTTTGACTCTGCCTACACGACAAAATGCCGGAACCTTTTGAACTGCCCTACTTCCGTTTCCTCATTCAGTTCTCGTTGCCGGAAATGTAGGCGATGGCCCCTTGTTTATCGGCCATTTCGCTGATGTGTCCATTTGATAGAATATGTTTAGTTCATTCCAGAAACTTTATATTTCTTAATTGCCGAATTTTTTTTCTTCTTCGCTCTCAATTAGGTCAATCTGGACCGATGCTTTCTAGACTGTTGCTGACCCCAAGTAAAGTTCAAAGTTTAGTAGCCGGCTTGAACCAGATCGCTGCCAGCTCTCATCAAAACGTTGGCAGAGTGCTGAGAAGAACTCTGATTGCTGATGGCATGGAACTTAATCAGGTCACTGTGCCTATTGGTGTGCTCCTGGTCATCTTTGAATCGCGGCCAGATTGTTTGCCACAGGTAAACTTTTTGCTTTATGGTGTCTGGCTGATTGGTATGCGCGTCACCTGGGAGGATGGCGCCCACGTGGTTTTGGCTTAAGATTGGACATTTCCCTAGAACAATCGCCTTCAGCTTTGGCCCTTCCTCCAGGACATTGCCTTCAGCTTTGGCCCTTCCTTCAGGACATTGCCTTCAGCTTTGGCCCTTCCTCCAGGACATTGCCTTCAGCTTTGGCCCTTCCTCCAGGACATTGCCTTCAGCTTTGGAACTTCCTCCAGGACATTGCCTTCAGCTTTGGCCCTTCCTCTAGAACACTACCTTCAGCTGTGGCCCTTTTCCTGGGACATTGTCTCCAAGTTTGCTTCCTTATCTGCAATATTGTCCCTCCAACCTTTGTTATTCTTCATGGAAGTTTAATCTCTCCAAGCTTTGCTTTTTCCCCCATGGAACATTTTCTCCGAGCTTTGTCCCAACCCCTGGAACATGATTTCTCCAAAATTACGTCCTGCTCCTGGAACATGATTTCTCCAAAATTACGTCCTGCTCCTGGAACATGGTTTCTCCAAAATTACGTCCTGCTCCTGGAACATGGTTTCTCCAAGTTTAGCTCCTCCCCCTGGGATATTGTCTCCAAATTTAGCTCTTCACCCTGGAATGTTATCACTCCAACGTTTGCTCTTCCCCATAGACAGTTTTCTCCAAGCTTTGCCACACCCCCTGGAACATGGTTACTCCAAGCTGTGCCTCTCCTCCTGGAACATGGCTTCTCCTAGCTTTGCCCCACTCCCGGAAAAACATGGTTTCTCCAAACTTTGGCCCACCCGCCTGGAGCACTGATCCTACCTAACTACCAGAACGCCTTCATGTTCACCCTCTAATGTATCTCAGGCCCTTTTCCGCTTATTCTTTGGGGTCCCCAAATTTCTCAACAATATTGGATATCTTTCTATGCTGCCCTATACTTTTCTGTCATCTGCCTCAGAATGAGGACCTACTAGGCGTGAAGGAGGACCCCAACTGATTTTCCAGGATAATAGTTCTATCCTGATAGGCGACGTTCTATTACTCTCTCCCACAGCTTCACGGCATGGCTCATATTCTTAATACCTCTATAGTCATCACAATTTTGGACATCGCCTTTGCCCTTGCAGGGTAGCCCTTTGTTGGTGTTTTAGGTCCCTTCAACTCCAACAGTCATTAGAACCCCGTCCACTGCATAGTTCTAATGCAGAGGTTGCGCAGACGCCACACTAATGTGACGATTTTTGGGTATTAGCGGCTCCCAGCTTCTCCAAGCCGTCATCTATGTTAGTACTAGCTGGGATTGAGTTGCTTAACTTCAGTGATCAGACGAGAACTGGTGTGTCCGACTCAATAAGCCGCTCTCCCCCACCCCGAATTTTTGTGGTTCCCCAGGCTACAATGAGGTTTCTGTCTGGATGTACCGGGGAGCGGCTAATTGTGTTGGACACACCAGTTCTCGTCTCATCGCTGAAGTTAAGCAGCGCAACCCCAGCTAGTACTGACATGGGTGGCCGCTTGGGGAAACTCGGTACTGCTAATATCCAAAAGTCGTCGCATTAGTGTAGTGTCTGTGCAGTCTCTGCATTAGAACAACGCAGTGGATGGGGCTCTAATGACCTTGTAGTTGAAGGGCCCTAAAACACCAGCAAACAGCTTTTCGACCTTTCATCTTCCTAAGGGCCCTAACTATTTCCTCCTCCTGCACTCTTTCCATCACCCCAGAAGTGGTTAGATGGGTGTCAATGTCCTCCTGTACCCTTGCAGCTATCATGAGGCTGCTCGAACACCCTTTCATCTCTTGTTACCCTCAGCAGGGAGAAACAGGATCCTGTCTATGCTAGCCTTGACAGCCTACTCTTTTTTTCATTGTTTTTAGGTGGCTTCACTGGCCATTAGCACAGCCAACGGTCTGCTGCTGAAAGGTGGCAGGGAAGCTTCTTACAGCAATAAATGTCTGATAAATCTGGTAGCGGAAGCACTCGACAAATACGATGCCACGAATGCGGTAGCACTAGTAAGTTAAAACCTCTAGTATCTTGCCCGTTTCTTACCTTTGGCAGAATGTCTCTTGGAACTGGTAGAAGTTCGGTGGAGTGCCCCACCGAGCTGTATACGGTCATTAGACCCCCGTTCACTGTGTAGTTCTAATGCAAAGTCTGCACAGACACTACGCTGTTGCGACGACTTTTGAGTCTCAGCAGTACCCAGTGTTCCCAACCGGTAAACCATACTAGTACTAACTGGGGTTACGTTACCTAACTTCAGAGATCAGACGAGAACTGGTGGAGCGGCAAATTGCGTTGGACGCACCAGTTCTCGTCTGTCACTGAAGTTAAGCAACGCAACCCCCACTTAATACTGGTATGGGTGGCCGCTTGGGAAAACTGGGTACCGGTAGTATCCAAAAATCGTCACATTAGTGTAGTGTCTGTGCAGGCTCTGCATAAGAACTACACTGTGGACGGGGCTCTAATGACCTTGTAGTTGAAGGGCCCTAAAAATCCAACAATCAACATCAGGGATCAGACGAGAACTGGTGCGTCCAATACAATAAGCCGCTTCTGGCTCGCTGAGCACTTGCCCCGGGGGCCGAATGCTAATATGTGCATGTCAGGTGACCACTTACGTATTATTCTTGTGAGTGGTTGCTGTAGGAGCGCCAGCACGGTGCTTTGCCCAGGGGGCCCATAATGTTGTTAAGATGGCACTGAGATGGGTACCCTACTGTAGGGAAGAGGGGAAGGGCTAGTAGTCCTCTGTCTTTTGTACAGTGAAGTGGATAGCATCACCGACTTACAGTGTAGTAAGATTTCGGCTGCCTACTACCGGGATTTCTGGATTACGACTTCCGGGAATTTCCACCCACGAAATCTTGAACACTATCTAATCTTAATATTTGTTTTTGAAATATTTCAGGTAAGCTCCCGGGAACAGGTTAGTGACCTATTACAGTTAAATAATTACATCGATTTGGTAATTCCGAGAGGATCCAAGGAATTGGTCCAAGCTATTCAGAAACAGACGAAAGGAATTCCGGTTTTGGGCCACAGCGAAGGAATTTGCCACGTTTATGTCGATCAGGATGCGGATCATCAAAAAGCTCTGAAAATTGGTAAGTCATTATTTTTGGACATACCCGCCTCGGCGGCACAGTAGGTTGTTTGTTTGTTTGTTTGTTGGTGTTTAAGGTCCCTTCAACTACGAGGTCATTAGAGACCCGTCCATTGCATAGTTCTAGTGCATATACTGCACAGACACTACACCAATGCGACGATTATTGGGTATTAGCAGTACCCGGCTTTCCCGAGCGACCACCCATGTCAGTACTAACTGGGCTTGCGTTGCTTAACTTCAGTGATCAGACGAGAACTGGTGTGTCCAACGCAACTCGCCGCTCCCGGCACAGTAGGTACCGTGTTCGGTAATTGTGTCAGTGGTTCCAGGTTCGATACTAGAAACCGAGGTGGGTTGGCTTCTTTCTGGAGAGAAATGCCCGGAGTGCGCATTCCCTTGGATGAGAAGTAAAACCGAGGTCCCGTTTCTTGTACGATAGTATTGGCCCGTAAATGAGCCCTCTCTACTATGGAACGGGTAGAGGAGGCCAAACCCCAAGGTGTAGAAGCTCGGTGGAGCGCCCCAACAAACGATAGGCCGACGATTCTAATTCTAATGGAATACACTGCAAATAGCCGTGATAGGCCCTGCGGAAAAACACCGTCCAATAGATCATTTGGGTGTCCATTCAAAGGGACAAGACGGGTACCCGACCCTGCCATAGGCGGGAAATGGGTTAAGAGTTGCCTTACATAAGGCAGCAGACTCCCGCTTAGGTGGCGCGGTATGTTTACGTGCTCGGTAATTGCGTCAGCAGTGTCAGGTTCAGTACTGCACCAAGGTGGGTTGATTTCTTTCTGGTGAGAGAGAGGGGGGCCCCGAGTGTCCCTTCCTTGGGTTGAGTAGTACAGCCGAGGCACGTAGCAGTACCCTCTCTACTATGCAACGGGTAGAGGAGGCAAAATTACCAGGTGTAGGCTCTCCCGAGCAGCAAACTGCGTTTGACACACCAGTTCTCGTCTGATCACTGAAGTTAATCAATGCAACCGCAGTTAGTACTGACATGGGTGGCTGCTTGGGAAAACTGGGTACCGCTAGTATCCAAAAATCGTCGCATTAGTGTAGTGTCTGTGCAGCCTCTGCATACGAACTACGCAGTTTAACGGGGTTCTAATGACGTTGTAGTTGAAGGGCCCTAAAGCACAACAAGCATGCAGGCTCTAACCCCCCCGACGTCCGTGTGTACCCCAAGAAATGGAAACAGGCCGACGATAAATAAGCATTTGGTCAGCAGCCGGCTGCGGGATAAATACCCTCAATATTATATATCGCCAGTGTGTCCATTCAGAGGGACACGATGAGTTCCCCACCCTGCCATAGGCGGAGAAAGGGTTAGGAGTTGTGTTGTATCGAAATTGAAACCTCTGTCAGTAATCGAGCACACTACCTCTTTCAAAACCGGGGCGGTTTTGGCAGTTAGCTGGGCAGTTTGTAAATATTTGCGTGAAAGGGTTGTGGGTTAGGGTGCACCTTAAATTCACGTGTGACGCTTCCGCGTTTTGAACTTGTAGTTGCGGTCCACTCTGGTTTGTGGTACTGTATAACCTCTTACAAAACTGTCGCCAATCAGTAGCAAAGGTCACGAAGTCTAAAATTCGCTGGACTTGTGATTGAATTTGACATTAGAATTCAATGCAGATCTTCAGGTCAACATCTGGGGTGTAAACTAATTGAATATAGGTCAAAGAGGGCATCCATCATGTTTTGGGCCACAATCGTTAAATTATCACAATGTAAGCACACCAGTCTTAACCAGATTTTCTAACCAGTTCAGTTTGCCTGCTGTTACCGAAATGGCCCCCTACTGTACATACGGGGTAGAGATAACCAGAGAGAAATTTCACAGGCTGATACAGGCATAGGATAGGACCGGCTTAGGTGCGGCAATAGGTAGCGTGCTCGATTTACTGCGCCAGTGGTTCCAGGTTCGATGCTGAATCGAGATGTGTTGGCATCTTTCGGGGGAAAAAGAAGCGCCGAGTGGGCTTTCCTTCAGATGACAAGTAAAACCGAGGTCCTGTGTGGGTCCAATGTCACTAGCATGCCAAAGATCCCCCTCTACTGCGTTGGACACACCAGTTCTCGTCTGATCACTGAAGTTAAGCAGCGCAACCCCAACTAGTACTGACATGGGTGGCCGCTTGGGAAAACTGGGTACTGCTGATAACCAAAATTCGTCGTATTAGTGTAGTGTCTGTGCAGTCTCTGCATAAGAACTATGCTGTGGACGGGGCTCTAATGACCTTGTAGTTGAAGGGCCCTAAAACACCAACAAACAAACAATGAAACGAGTAGAGCCTGAGGGGTTGCAGGTTTGGTTGGCAACCGGCTGTAGAAAACCACCGCCCAATAGGTCACGATCACCCTTGTGTCCATTCAGAGGGACAAGATGGGTACCCGACCCTGCCATAGGCGGGAAAAGGGGTACAAGTTGCTGGCACTGGAATAGGGTAGTTCGCCTCGGTGGAGCATGGATACGTGTTCGGCTATTGCATCAGTGGTTCCACCATGCACTCCGCACCGAGATCATTTGGCGTCTTCTGGCGAGAAACAAACCCCCAGTGCGCCCCCGTGCGGTGTCTACGGTGTCATTCCTGATTGTCACAGAACTCTGCACTAAAACACATATACGAGTGTGTGGTTCGGAAAAAATTCCAGATACAGGAGCCTGCCCCTCCCCCCTCATGGTGTCCGTAAATCGGCCCCAGAAGACTGTTAGCCATCTAAATAAAGCATTCCTTCTGTTGTGACACTGTGCACCACACGGTGTCACTGTTGTGTTTGCCATCAGGCCGACGACACACGTGATGGAAACGTTTCGTCACTCATATACGCGCACACTCTCCATTTTTTCTTTCTCACTTCTTTCTCCACTGACCCCTCTCTTCCTTTACATTGCCCGTCTGTCATTCCTGTCCTTTCAACCTCTGTATTCTCTCCTCTTTTCTCTCCTCTTACTACCCTCTCTCCTCTCCTTCCTCCTCTACCTCTGTCCTCTCTCCACTGCCCTCTCTCTTCCCCTCCCTCCACAACGTCTGTCCTCTCTCTTCTCTCTCCACTATCCTGGGAGCGGCGAGTTGCGTTGGACACACCAGTTCTCGTCTGATCACTGAAGTTAAGCAACGCAAGCCCTGTTAGTACTGAGATGGGTGGTCGCTCGGGAAAGCTGGGTACTGCTAATACCCAATAATCGTCGCATTAGTGTAGTGTCTGTGCAGTCAATGCATTAGAACTATACAGTGGACGGGTCTCTAATGACCTCGTAGTTGACGGGACCTTAAACAACAACAACAAAATCCACTATCCTCTCCTCTCCACTGCCCTGTCTTCCCTCTCCACTACCCTCTTTCTTCACCGCTCTCTCCTCTCCTCCCTCCGCCACCCTTTCTCCACTCCTCTCCACTATCCTCTCTACTCTCTCCTCTCCACTATCCTCTAGAGCGGCGAATTGCGTTGGACACACCAGTTCTCGTCTGATCACTGAAGTTATGCAGCACAACCCCCGTTAGTACTGACATGGGTGGCCGCTTGGGAAAACTGGGTACTACTAATTCTCAAAAATTGTCGCATTAGTGTAGTGTCCGTGCAGTCTTTACACTAGAACTATGCAGTAGATGGGGCTCTAATGACCTTGTTGTTGAAGGGCCCTAAAACCCCAACAAACAAACAATCCACTCTCCTCTCATCTCTTCTCTCTCCACTACCCTCTCTCCTTTCCTCTCTTCACTTGTTCTCTCTCCTCTGCACTACCCTCTCTCTCTCTCTTTCTCTCTTTTTCTCTCTCTCTCTCTCTCTCTCTCTCCACTTCCCTCTCCTCTCTCCACTCCCCTCTCTTCTCCTCTCTCCACTATCCTCTTGAATTCATTGAGATGATGCTGAAAGACCTGCAAAACAACGCAGTGGAACACTGGAAATCTTGACTAGGCAATAGCTGGTTATTTTTGTTATTGTAATGCTGAATTGCTGAATCACATCACTAAATTCCTGGAATCATCTTTTGACTTCTTCCAACAGGAAATTGCTTAAGTTGGGCGGAAGTGGAATTTCTCAACTTGATCCCCAGTCATATTGTATTACCACACATTCGTTTTCGTCACGATTCGAAAGTTTTTCTTCTGTTGGCTAAAATCAATAGCTGCTTTCGTGATATTTCAAAGGAGAAAATAAGGTGGGGTGAACCCGTCTCGGTTACCCCAGTGCCTGGTATTTGCAGATGATGTGGGAAGGCTTGAGGAGTCCAAGGAAGATGCACAAAAGGGCCTACAAGATTGTTGCTGTTGTTGTTGTTGTTTAAAGTCCCGTCAACTACAAGGTCATTAGAGACCCGTCCACTGCATAGTTCCAATGCATAGACTGCACAGGCACTACACTAATGCGACGATTATTGGGTATTAGCAGTACCCAGCTTTCCCGAGCGACCACCCATGTCAGTACTAACTGGGCTTGCGTTGCTTAACTTCAGTGATCAGACGAGAACTGGTGTGTCCAACGCAACTCGCCGCTCGGCCTACAAGATATTAAGACAGCAATGGAAGGAGGGGGCCTTAAGGTGAACATGAAGAAGACTGAGTACCTAGCTTTCAATTTTAGTGGTCAGGGGCAAGAAGGTGAGATTCGTTGTGGGGGAGAGGAGATTCCAGTGGTGCAAGAGTTTCGCTATCTAGGATCAGTTTTCCAAGGCAATGGGGAAATAGATTCTGATGTGACCCGTAGGATTAATTCAGGTTGGCTGAAATGGAGACAGGCAAGTGGGGTCCTGTGTGACCGTCGGATCCCAATAAAGTTCAAGGGCAAGGTCTACAGAACCGTTGTTAGGCCTGCTATGCTGTATGGGTCAGAGTGCTGGGCAGTTAGGAAGAACCATGAAAGGCAAATGCAAGTGGCTGAGATGCGAATGCTGCGCTACATGTGTGGGGTGTCTAGATCCGACCGGATTAGAAATGATTACGTTAGAGGTAGCTTCGGGGTGGGGGACATTTCGGAAAAGATGAGAGAGAAACGGTTGAGGTGGTATGGGCATGTGATGAGGAGGGGAGAAGAGGAGCTTATTAGGTCCATTGGAGCTTATTAGGGACTGCAGGTGACCGGGGGCACCAGAGGTAGAGGAAGACCAAAGCGAACGTGGGAGCAGGTGGTGCAGGCGAACATGGAGGCGTGCGGGGGGACCTGGTGGAGGATAGGCGGGAGTGGAGGATTAGAACCCGCAGACCCGACCCTGCCTCAGGTAGGAGAAGGGTGTGATGATGATGAACCCGTTTCGGTTAGGAAGCTGTAATATGCTGGGCTGCAACGTCAGTGGTCACAAGTTCGATCCTGGCCGAGGTGGGTGAAATCTTTCGGACGAGAAAAACAAAGTGATAATCCAAGTGCATCGTACCTTTACTGTGAAGTAACACCGTGAGCCCGTGCCACCAGTACTAACCCTTTTCTCGCCTAAGGCAGCCGTGGGTACCCATTTTTATCCTTCCGGGACACATGGGCGATATATAGGACGGCCCAGCTAGTGCTGGCATGGGTGCCCACTTGGGAACACTGGGTATTGCTAATACCCGAAATCGTCGTAACCGAGTAGTGTCTATGCCAGTGGTGGCGAACCTGTGACCCGCGGGTCACAAAGTGACCTGGGAGCCGATAATTGCGCTGGACACACCAGTTCTCGTCCGATCACTGAAGTTAAGCAACGCAACCCCAGTTAGTACTGACATGGGTGGCCGCTTGGGAGAATTGGGTGCTGCTAATACCCAAAAATCGTCGCATTAGTGTAGTGTCTTTGCAGTCTCTGCATAAGAACTAAACTGTTGACGGGGCTCTAAATGACCTTGTAGTTGAAGGGCCCTAAAACACCAACAAACAAAGTGACCTACCGAGCAATTTTAAGCGACCCGAGCGTGATCATATCTTGTTTATCGTCATGGGGGACATGGCGGAAAAGTGAGGGACAGTAGGTTGAGGTGGTATGGACACGTAATGAGAAGAGAGGAGGAGGAGTTCGTTAGGTGCACCCAGGGCAAGGGGAGACGAAAGCAGACGTGGAAGCAGGTTGTACCTAAGGATATGGTAGTGTGTGGGGTGGACGGGGACCTGGTGGGAGGTAGTGCATAAAATTAAATGGCGCTTGCACCTGACCCGCGGCCAACTTTTTGCTTTTCTTTCGTGTTATTGTGACCCGTCTTCAAAAAAGGTTCACCACCACTGGCCTATGCAAAATCTTTGTTGTTTGTGTTTTAGGGCCCTTTAACTAGAAGGTCATTAGAGCCCCGTCCACAGCATAGTTCTTATGCAGAGACTGCACAGACGCTACACCGGGGGTGGCGAGCCTATGGCACGTAGAGCAATTTTGTTGGCACGTGGCAGATACATGTACAGGGTAACCTACAGTAAATAAAGCTAAACCACTCCTAACCCTTTTCCCGCCTATGGCAGGGTCGGGTACCCATCTTATCCCTCTGAATGGACACAAGGGCTATATACTGGACTGCCAGTTGCCGACCAAAGCTGCAGCCCCAACGTTTATTTATCGTCGGTCTAGTGTTCGTTGGGGCCCCTTCCCCCAAAAGAAGCCAGCCCGCCTCGGTCCAGTATCGAACCTAGAACCAGTGGCGTCGCTAGGGTTGGCGTCACCCGGTGCGGTGACACCGTTTCGTCACCCCCCCTCTCCCGAAAAAAGCCGCTTCTTCTGCTTTCGTGTCACCCCATTTCCCATGGTGCGAGTGGTGTCACCCGGTGTGGCCCAGACCCTTCCTGAGGGACGCCACTGCCTAGAACTACTGACGGTGAAAGTAAGTACCGAAAGTAAGGGTACCCTAACACACTACTGTATCTGGCACGTTAGTAAATCAAGAACCTATAACTTTTAAATTTTTGGGTTAAATTTTAAGGTTCGCCACCCCTGAACTACACTAATGCGACGATTTTTGGGTATTGGCAGTGCCCAGGTTTCCCAAGCAGTCACCCATTTCAGTACTAGCTGGGGTTGCGCTTCTTAACTTCAGTGTGTCCAACGCAATTCGCCGCTCCCTATGCAAACTCTGCCATAGAACGACGCGGTGGACGGGGCTCTAATGATCTTGTAGTTGAAGGACCCTAAAACATCAACAAACCCGGTTAGTATTGGCATGGGTGTCCATTTCGGAACACTGCGTACTGCTGTAATACCCACAGTCAGTGGAGTCACTAGGGTTGGTGTCAACCCCTCTCCCGAAAAAAGCCGCTTCTCCTGCTTTGGTGTCGCTCCCTTTTCTCATGGTGCGAGTGATGTCACAGGGTGCGGCCCGCGTCCCCTAGTGACCCCACTGCCCACAGTCATCGTAACAGCGTAGTGCCTGCGCAAACTCTGGACGGGACTCTAATGACTATTGTAGTTGAATGGCCCTAAAACACCAAAGCAAGCCAAATGGGCACCTGGCCCTGACGCAGGCAGAGAAGTGGTTAGGAATGATAGTGAAGCCTATTGTCATGAAATAATTCCATAATCCATTGGTGGACGGGGGTGTTTAATGGTCAATTCCGATTCTTATTGTTGTACTTTTTGTTGTTTTGCAGTTCGGGATTCGAAGTGTGACTATCCAGCAGCCTGCAATGCGGTGGAAACGGTCCTACTCCATAAGAACTTAATCCACACTTCATTTTTCGAAGACTTATGTAATATGTTGAAAAGCGAAAAGGTGCGAGAACCATTTAAATTAATTAACATTCCTTTTCAATAGCGTAAGCCAGCGGTCTTCAAACTGTGTTCCGCGGAACCCCAGGGTTCCGCAATACATCTCTGGGGGTTCCGCCAGTCAAAGTGAAAATTCGTTAGCAGCGGCAAGATATACTTTTCTAAAGGTGGGATGGGGTTCCCCCAAAACATCTTATAGTTCTAAGGGTTCCGTGAGTCTACAAAGTTTGAAGACCACTGGCGTAGGCCATACTCTAGGCCCGCCTCGGTGCCGTTTGTTTGTTGGTGTTTTAGGGCCCTTCAACTACACGGCCATTGTAGCCCCGTCCACGGTGTAGTTCTGATGCAGAAACTGCACAGACACTACACTAATGCGACGATTTTTGGATACTAGCGGTATCCAGTTTTTCCAAACGGCCACCCATGTCAGTACTAGCTGGGGTTCCGCTGCTTAACTTCAGTGATCAGACGAGAACTGGTGTGTCCAACGCTATTCACCGCTCCCAGCCCAGGTGCCGCACTGGGTAGCCCGCCCGGTAACTGCGTCAGTAGTTCTATACTCGATATATGACCGAGGTGGGTAGGCTTCCTTATGGCGTGAGAGACTCCAAGTGCGCTGCGTCTTCTTTCGGATGAGAATCACACCGAGGTCCCGTAACTCCAGCTAGTACTACCATGGATGGCCGCTTGGGAAAACTGGGTACCGCTAATACCCAAAAATTGTCGCATTAGTGTAGTGTCCGTGCAGTCTCTGCACTAGAACTATGCAGTGGACGGCGCTCTAATGACCTTGTAGTCGAAGGGCCCTAAAACAGCAGCAAACGAAACAACGGAGGTCCCATGTGATGTACGATGGCATTTCCACGTCAAAGAACCCTCTCTACTATGCTTCAGATATCGCCTTTGTGTCCATTCAGACGGACAATATGGGTACCAGACCCTGCCAAGGGCGGGAAAAGAGTTAGGAGCTACTTGGGCTCTAGCTTTGTTAACGTTTTACTTCAGTTTCTGCTTTTGTGGTTTTAATCATCTCCATTTGGTGGGAGCGGCGAATTGCGTTGGACACACCAGTTCCCGTCCGATCACTGAAATTAAGCAACGCAACCCTAGCTAGTACTGACATGGGTGGCCGCTTGCGAAAACTTGGTACTGCTAATACCCAAAAATCGTCGCAATAGTGTAATGTCTGCGCAGTCTATGCATTAGAATTACACAGTGGACGGGACCCTAATGACCTTGTAGTTGAAGGGCCCTAAATCTCCAACGAAACAATTGATAATTCCTTTAAATGAAAGAGTTTTTAGGACCAGGCGTTCAAGCCTCATCTGAGATTCAAAAAGTAACCATATTGATATTACTGTTCTAATCTTTCTAGGTTGTCATGTATGCTGGACCTAGACTTTCAAAAGTTCTCACGTTTGGACCCCCATTGGCCAAATCCATGAAGACCGAATACAGCAGCCTCGAATGTTCCATCGAAATTGTGGACAGCACTGAAGACGCCATTTGTCACGTACATGAAAATGGAAGCGGACACACAGATGTCATTGTGACAGAGAATGGTAAGTTGATAAGCAGTACCCTCAACTGCACCCTGGTCCTGAAATAAAGGGCAGTTCTGCCAAGCATAAAGGGTAGTCATGCGTTACTTGTGCAGGATAGGGGATGTCTACCAAATGGGGGAGGAGAGTAAACAAGTGATGAAGAAGATAGGCATAGGCATTGCACCCCGGGCAGGGCGACGAGGAATCAACAACAATGCAAAGGCTAGTACAGGAAAGTGCTAAGGAATTGGGGTAAGGGCAGTGGTCCCCCAATGTACGGTGCACGGAGTCACCTGCACTGCCCCAGTGTAGGGTGCACGCGTAATTGTACTGCCCGAAAGTGGGGTACACGGTGTCACTTGCACTGCCTCAATATGGGGTGCACGGTGTCATCTGAACTGCCCCAATGTGAGGTGTACGATGTCAC
This sequence comes from Trigoniulus corallinus, assembly GCA_013389805.1. Taxonomy (NCBI): domain Eukaryota; kingdom Metazoa; phylum Arthropoda; class Diplopoda; order Spirobolida; family Trigoniulidae; genus Trigoniulus; species Trigoniulus corallinus. The sequence continues at coordinate 3,853,088 of JAAFCE010006949.1, forward strand.
TTGCACTACCCCAATGAGGGGTGCACGGTGCCACCTGCGCTGCCCCAATGTGGGTTACACGGTATCATCTGCACTGCTCCAATGCTGGGTGCACGGTATCACCTGCACTGCCCCAATGCTGGGTGCACGGTATCACCTGCACTGCCCCAATG
>JAAFCE010006949.1:3869736-3901584 GCA_013389805.1 Trigoniulus corallinus
ACGAAAATCCTGGATCCGACCCTGCGTACAATATCACTTGCTGTTAGAAGTACCCTTTCTACAATGAAATGAGTGGATTTATTTTTAGTTTTGGAAAAATATTTTGGGGCCCCGAAAGGATTTTTGCACCCGGGCCCCATTATAGAGAAGGCCGGCCCTGGAGACCCGACCCTACCACAGGCATTGTTTACCACTGCGTGATGTAACCACGGAGCGGCGAATTGCGTTGGACACACCAGTTCTCGTCTGAACACTGAAGTTAAGCAGCGCAACCCCAGCTAGTACTTACATGGGTGGCCGCTTGGGAAAACTGGGTACTGCTAATACCCACAAATCGTCGCATTAGTGTAGTGTCTGTGCAGTCTCTGCATAAGAACTATGCTGTGGACGGGGCCCTAATGACCTTTGTAGTTGAAGGGCCCTAAAACGCCAACAAACAACAACAAGTGATGTAACCACTAATAATGTACGACGTGTAGTGCATCTTTTCACCGAATGGAGCGCTTTCAACCTACGTATCAGTGAAGAAGAAGCAGTGTCGGACTGAAGAGAAAAAATACATCATTAATGACGTCATCGTCACGTTATTTCGTCGTCTTTCTGCGTCGAAATAGATTTTTATGGAAGGAGGTTGTGCCGTTTTCATTTTGAAGTGAATGGTGATGGAAACTGGGAAGATAAGCGAAGATTGTTCAAAATGTGAACAGGTGAGATGCAGAATTGGATTCATAATGTTTTCATCTAGTTAATGAAATGATAGAATAGAGATTTGAACTTGCGTTTTCGACCCAAACTTGCCTTGCTTGTATTTTCAATGAAGTTTTGCGCCATTGTGATTGAGGTCGCCTTGTTTTCTTTGAACAGTGACGTACACGGAAGTTGGGTCTTCCATTCTTTGCAAGAAAAAATCCATCCAAATTTTAATACTCGTTATTTAATAATAGTTAAATTTTGGTAATAATTGGCACCCAACAACATTACCTTGTTGAAACGATCGCTGTGTAAGAAAACAAGCTTTGAATACGGTTTGGCGACTGCCTCGATTCCGCGACCTACATTGTTTTGGCACCGAGTAGGTTGGAAAAAATATTACCATTTCAATTTTTGGGAAGGAAAACATGTTTCGTATTTCTCTGTAACCCGAAAAATAGTATCTTTAATAATATTACTAAAATATCTTTGAGACTAATATGATACAGTAGAGGAAATATTCAATTTCTTTTACTACGGCTATATTGTTTGGATTGCAAGAGTCGTAAGACTGAATTAACACGAGCAGTCATTTTGGTTTTGCGTGTCATTCTTTGTGACCTTTTTTTGATTTCAATTTTGGTAAAAAGTTGCCGATGACTATGCTACACGATGCTGTTAAACGGATGGAGCCGGCCATGTACAACAAAGAAAAAGATGCTTGCGTGAAATATTTTGAAAAATGGAGCGAGAAAGATCAGGTGGCATTTGTGGAGCATCTACTTGGCAAGATGTGCCATTACCAACACAGTCATGTCAATGCCTTCCTCAAACCGATTCTTCAAAGGGACTTTATATCGTTGTTGCCAAGTAAGTGTTTGAAATGTTTTGACATAATTGACACGTTCTTACCTAGTCCATACCTAAAAGTGCCTAGCAGGGCCACTGGAATTGTACCGCCTCCATGTCACTAATCCTTTCCTGAAGAAAACGACCTCTCCAGTTCCAGGTTTTACGTGTTAGAATGCTGATTCTACTGGTCTGTTTGTTGGGTGTTTTTGGTATTTTGAATTGATTGAAATGTTCTAAAAAGTCACATGTTTCTTTATTCGTTTTCCTTTTCGGCTTGACAGCCTCACAACAGGTTTACAGGGCAGTGGTTAGATAGACCCTCTATGCTATATGGAGCAGAGTGTTGGGCAGTGAGGAAGAGACCACTTAACTACAGCCCAACCCTAATAATGAACACTTCAGCTCATAAAGATAGTTAGGGTAGGTCCTGGCCCGCTGGACCCAAGGGAGCGGTGAATTGCGTTGGAAACACCAGTTCTCGTCTGATCACTGAAGTTAAGCAAGGCAACCCCAGCTAGTACTGACATGGATTGCTGCTTGGGAAAACTGGGCACCGCTAGTATCCAAAAATCGTCGCATTATTGTAGTGCAAGTGCAGTCTCTGAAACAGAACTACGCTGTGGACGGGGCTCTAATGACCTTGTAATTGAAGGGCCCTAAAACACCAACAAACGCTGGACCCAAAATTGAACACTCAGTAATGAAAACTCTCGGTTAATGAAGACATGGTGGGTCCGTTAGGAGTCTTCATTATCGGGGTTGGACTGTAGAATGCAAGTAGCCAAGATGCGAATGCAGCAGTCCGTCCATGAGGGGGGGGGGGTGTCCAGAGCTGATAGAATAAGGAACGAATGTATTAGAGGAAGCCTGGAGGTTGGGGACATCGCAGAAAAAGTAGATTGAAGTGGTATGGACCCGTAATGAGAAGAGGGGAGGAGAACCTAGTTAGGTCCATTGCGTTGGACACACCAGTTCTTATCTGATCACTGAAGTTAACCAACGCAAGCCCAGCTAGTACTAAACTGGGTGGCCGTTTGCTAAAACTGGGTACTGCTGATACCCAATAATCGTCGCATTAGTGTAGTGTCTGTGCAGTCTCTGCACTAGAACTATGCAGTGGATGGGGCTCTAATGACCTTTGTAGTTGAAGGGCCCGAAAACACCTACGAAATAAAACAAGAAAGAAAGGAATGAGTATATTAGAGCTAGGGGTAAATCATGGAAGGAATGACAGAGTAGAGTGAGGTGGTATGGACACGTAATGAGAAGAGAGGATGAGGAACACGTTAGGTCCCTTACAGGAATGCAGGTGGTTAGAGGCACCCGAGGCAGGGGGAGACCGAAACAGACGTAGGAGCAAGTTATCTGTAAGGATATGGATCAACGTTCCAATGCAACAGGAAGATAGACTCTGATGTAACCTCAGAATCAGTGGGGGATGGTTGAAATGGTTGCAGGCAAGCAGAGTCCTGTGTTGGATTGGATTAGATTAGTTTCGTGGGTTGGGGAGTAAGCTAGGCAGCCCAATCAAGTTGAAAAGGAAGTCTTACAGGGCAGTGGTTAGGCCAGCTATGTTGTATGGAGCAGAGTGTTTGACAGTGAGGAAGAGCCACGTGAATAGAATGCAAGTAGCCGAGATGTGAATGTTGCGGTGGATGATCGGGGTGTTGAGAGCTGCTAGTTAGGAATGAATACAGTGCAACCCTGATAATGAAGACCCCTAAGGGATCCACCAAAATTTTGTTCATTAACCGAGTGTTTTCATTATCCAGAATGTTTAGGTCTAGTTCGTCGGAACCTACCCTAGCTGTCTTCATTATCCGGGGTTTGGACTATATAGTGGAGGTAGCCTGGGTGTGTTGGACATTGTGGTGAGAATGAGGAAGAGTAGATTGTTGTGATATGGACATGTAATGAAAGGGGGAGGAACTCGTTAGGTCCATTCAGGTTTAGCTGCTTATTGCGTTGGACACACCACTTCTCGTCTGATCGCTGAAGTGAAGCAACACAACCCCAGCTAGTATTGACATGGGTGGCCGCTTGAGAAAACTGGGACTTCTAATACCCAATAATCGTAGCATTAGTGTAGTGTGTGTGCAGTCTCTGCTCGAGAACTATGCAGAGGACGGGGCTCTAAAGACCTTGTAGTTGAAGTGCCCTAAAACACCAATGAAACAAACGAAGAAATTATTTACAGGAATGCAGGTGGTTGGAGCACCCGGTGGAGGGGGAGAGCAAAGCAGAACAGGTTGTTCGTCAGGATATGGGAATGTGTGGGTTGGACGGGGACCTGGTGGATGTTGTTGTTGGTTGGTGTTTTAGGGCCCTTCAACTACAATGGTTATTAGAGTCCCGTCCACAGCATAGTTCTTATGCGGAGACTGCACAGACACTGCGCTAATGCGACGATTTTTTGGTTTTAGCAGAACCCAGGTTTCCCAACCCCAGCTAGTCAGTACTAGCTGCTTAACTTCAGTGATCAGACGAGAACTGGTGTGTCCAACGCAATTCGCCGCTCGGGACCTGGTGGAAGGTAGGCGGGAGAGGAGGACTACAACCCGCAGACCCTACCCAGCCACAGGCAGAAGAAAGGTATGATGATGACAGCCTCAGAACTGTGAGGTGTTTAGGAGAGTAATCACGTGTTAGTGTGTTATTCCAACGGGTTGGGGAGTCGGCCAAACAGCCATAATGGGCTGGACCTGCTCACGGGGTCCTGCTCACTGGAGGCTGCTCACGGGTGAAAGGCGAGGGGATATTAGCAGCACCCAATGTTCCAACCAACCACCCTTGTCATCAGATATTCACTTGGTGAAAAGTTTGCATATGCATTCCTTGCTGTATAATATTGCATAGTGACGTAAGCATTTCTGAAAGGAAGTATTCAAATTTCGTTATTTCATTGACATTTGGGAGGATATTGCCAAGTACATTGACATCATCCTCAGGACCACCTTTCAATGCTCTTGGGAAGTAGCGTTTGGCAATTGCATGACGTTGTCAGGATGAGTCTTGTTAATTAACGTTGGTATTATTTTGTCTTTGAAATAAGTTTTAAAATTTGAGATGGAGAGGCTGTATTGCGTTGGATCCACCAGTTCTCATCTGATCACTGAAGTCACGCAACGCAACCCGAGATAGTACTAGCATGGGTGACCGCTTGGGAACACCAGGTACTGCTAAGACCCAACAATTGCCGCAACAGCGTAGTGTCCGTGCAGACTCTGCATTCGAACTACGCAGTGAACGGGGCTGTAATGACCATTGTAGCTGAGAGGTGTTAAAAAGCCAAGGAAACAAAAAGTAACTCCTAACCCTTTAAACGCCTATGGCACGGTCGGGTACCCATCTTGTTCCACTGAATGGACACAAGGGCGAATATTAGACAGTGTTTTTCCACAGCCGGTTGCCGACCCAAGCTGCAAAACCTAGCCTTCTTTATCATGGACACCAACGATAGCCTGTTTGTCGGGGCATTCCACCGACGTCAGGAGGCGTGCCTACACCTGGAAATTTTGCCCCATTCTCCCGTTGCGAAGTAGAGAAGGTTCTTTGACGTGCATGTGCCGTCGTACACGAAACGGGACCTCAGTTTTACTTCTTATCCGAAAGAAGGCAGACTCGGGGTCTGTCTCTCGCCCGAAAGAAGTCAACCTACCTCGGTCCGGTATCGAGCCTAGAACTACTGTCACAGTTACCGAGCGTGCTACCCACTACACCGCGGAGGCGGGTCACAAAACACCAACGAAACAATATAATTTGATAAGCGGGATAGTAAGTTGGTTGAGGCACCAACAGCAATTCAAGCAGTAAGGTATAGGACCCCTGAAAACTTTTGGGTAAGAGCTATTAAGGTAAAGTCAAGAATTAGGTTTTTCACAGAGTTATGTTTTTCAAAATCAGTACCCGACCCTGCCATTGGCGGGAATAGGGTTTGGAGTTGCTTTTGTTGCGTCTGAAATCGTCATAGGAGAAGCCTGTTTGGTCCATTACAGGAATGCAGGTTATTGGAAGCACTCTGGCTGGCGAAGGCCAAAGCAGACTTGGGAGCAAACGGTACATACGGATATGGTAGTGGGGCGGTTAGACAGGCACTGAGTGGTAGATAGGTAGGAATAAGCAGCCCTGACCCTGTCACAGGCAGATAAGGGTATGATGATGTTCCGAGCTTTGTATGAATATCACCTGTTGAGAGGTTTGGCGCCCTGAGTGGTGCGTACAATATCACTTTCTGTTAGAAGAACCCTTTCTACAATGAAACGAGTGGATTGACAAAATTCCCAGGTATAGGAGCTCGGTGAAGTGCCCCAACCAGCAGTGGGGCGACGATTATAAGCATAGGGATTATAGTTTAGGTCGGCAGTCGGCCATATAAAAATACCGTCCAACAGACCCAACTTTGCCATAGGCGAGGAACGTTAGTAGTTCCATGTTTCTCTATAACAATATGTATCTCCTGGTTGAGGCAGGTGTACTGAACCCTGCCGCGAAAATCCCCCTACTTACCCTTTTCCCGCCTATGGCAGGGTCAAGTGCCCATCTTTGTCACTCGGGATGGGCGATCCAGTTGGACGGTGTTTTGATGCAGCTGGCTGCCGACCAAAGTTGCACCCGCTATCCAAATATATCGTCGACCAACTGTTCGTTTGGGCCGCTCCACCGAACACCTACACCGGGGAATTTGGCCCCGTCTACCCTTTGCGTAGTAGAGAGGGTTTTTCTCCGTGCATATGCAATCGTGCACCTCACGATAGGGCACCGACAGAAGGCACACACCAGGCCTCTCTCTTTCTCTCCATCCCCCGAAAGAAGCTAATGCACCTCGACCCATAATCGAAGCCTGAACCTACTGGGAGAAGTAACTTTGCTATCATAGACGAGAACTGGACTGGGGAAGATCTACAGCAGGCCTCTTGCGGCCTGCACAATCGATGCAGTGCAGTATACATATGGGGACTGCTACTCGGAGGCGTAACGAAGGGGGACAGTAGCCCTCGGGCGCAGTTGCAACGGAGCGCCGTGAGCACTGTATGGGCCTCATGCCAACACATATGCTACCAATGTGAGGGAGCGGCTCTTTGCGGTGGACACACCAGTTCTCGTCTGATCACTGAAGTTAAACAACGCAACCGCAATTAGTACTGACTACTGACATGGGTGGCCGCTTGGGAAAACTGGGTACTGCTAAGGCTGAAAAATCGTCGCATTATTGTAGTGTCTTTGCGGTCTCTGCATAAGAACTACGCATTGCATGGGGCTCTATAGACCTTGTAGCTGAAAGGCCCTAAAACACCAGCAGAACAAAATGCTACCAATGTGGACCTCGAGGTACCCCTAGTTTGGCATACCTGATCAAGAGCCATGTGTGTTGAGACAATTTGTTTTCTAAACATATTGGAAACCGGTACGCAGGTGTTGTTTACGTCACTGGCAGTTGGGAAATCACATGTTATCTTGTCACTGACTCATTCGAACATATTTTCACGTTATTTGTCTTTGATAACCTGGATTCGACCCTCCTCCGCGGCGTCAAATTAGCGTCATCTATCAATGCGACAGTTTTCCACTTCCGATACTGATTCGAGGTCAGTTGATTTCTCGAGCAAGGGGTGTGTGCCGTGGTGTGTACCATGTCATCACTGCACGGAAAGATATCCTTTCTACATGCAACTTGTAAAACCATCGTCATACCGTTATCCCGCTTGTGGCAGGGTCGGGTTTGTCGGTTCTAGCCCTCAACTCCCGCCTAACTCCCGGGAGCGGCAGTATTGCGTTGGACACACCAGTTCTCGTCCGATCACTGAAGTTAAGCTGCGCAACCCCAGCTAGTAGGGGAGACTGTTGTACCTAGACCATGGTGTACCTAGAACCACTTTGAATATCTGGCACATGCCGCCATTTAGGTAGGTGTTATGGAGGTTTGGGATTCTTAGGGACATACTGGTTTATACTTGTGAGTTTTGGCGTGCTTGCAAACCAACCACGTGTGCTATGTCAAAATGAAATTTTTGGCTTCCATTTGAGTGTGATTTTTCATTAAGCTAATCTACACAGCTTACATTCAATGTAACTATTGAATATCCTATTATTTGGTGAGTAAAAGGAGCATAAACTCTAACAATTATCTTATATAATCGTGTGTCAGTAGACATTGTTGTTGAAAAGTGCATACCCCTTGTACCTAGGGCCACAATTGCATCTTGTACCATGAGCCAGTTGTTCATGGCACAAATGAAGAGGGACAACATTTATTTTGTGGCTTTCAGATTTTGGAATTAAAACAAAAATGACAGCAGTGGAGAAAAATGGTGACAGGGTCCACTCTAGCGCTTACATCGCCCCAGACAAAAAGGCAAATTGCCACCCCTTCAGAATATAATGAAAGTTCAAGCAGCAGTTTTTGTCACACTTACAGTCAAAATGGCGTTCCTAAATTTTGGCACCCCAGACTAATGCCCGCGTTGCACCCCCCTAGAGCGGGCCCTGATGGTGCAGGTGCATAACATGTGGCTACTGAGTTCACTATCTGTGTGTTAGGATCACGTCAATTTGCCGCATGACCATTTGGCGTACGGAAAATTTGGCGTATGACAATTTGGCGTACATACCGATCTCTTGGGTGCACACATTTGTTCAAAATTGCAACTGTCATAACCAGTAGCAGATCCAGGATTTTCGTCGGGGGGATTATTTAATACAGGGGGGTTGAGCTAAACCTCACATATTATGCAAATATAAGTTTATATGTACATGGGAAGGGTTGCAACCCCAAAAACCCCATCCTAGATCCACGCATGGACATAAGTCATTGCAACGGTCCCGTATAACACAGTTGGGTTTGTTTGTGTTTTAGGGCCCATCGACTTCAAAGGTCATTAGGGGGCCCTATAACACAGTTATGGTAGGCATTCATTGTTCTATTACCTTGCAATGACTGTTGTTATGACCGTTGCAATTTTGAACAAATTTGGGCACCCAAGAGATCGGTATGTACGCCAAATTGTCATAAGCCAAATTATATATGCGCCAAATTTGTATGTACGCCAAATTGCCATACGCCAAATTGTCATGCGCCAAATTGACGTAGACCCCTGTGTGTTGGGGTAGAAGGCAATAGAGAGCTTAAATCATGCATTAGAAAACAATGCATGTTATGCAAAGCTGACGAATTACGTCCTGTGCATGGACAAAATTCCTAATAACGACATGTCCACCTGCACAGGACGTAATTCGTCTACTTTGCATAACTTACGTTGTTTTCTAACGGATCACTCAAGCTCTCTAATGAGTGGGAAACGTATGTTTATGATTTTTGCTTGTCCAATTAGGCAAAAGTTATCATTTTTGTTGTCAATGTTTGGTTGTATACATGTGAAACATAATTTTGATAATGAAAGTCAAGTTAATTTTGGCTAACTATGGTTTTAGCAGCATATTTGTAAGCATGGCCCAAGGTACAAGGTGGCTGTTTCAAGGTACATGAGCATATTGTACCATGATCCACTTTGCATCCTCTCACTTTTTTCCCTTGAATCCTTTTCAGGTGAGTTGGTGGGTTACATACATATGGTTTTTTGTTGTTGTTTGTTTGTGTTTTAGGGCCCTTCAACTACAAGGTCATTAGAGCCCCGTCCACAGCATAGTTCTGATGCAGAGACTGCACAGACACTACACTAATGTGACGATTTTTAGGTATCAGCAGTACCCAGTTTTCCCAAGCGGTCACCCATGTCAGTACTAACTGGGGTTGCGCTGCTTAACTTCAGTGATTAGACGAGAACTGGCGTGTCCAACGCAATTCGTCGCTCCCTACCTACCCACTACCATGTCCGTGCGCAACACCTCCTCCCAAATCTGCTGTGATCTACATGCGGCGTGTTGATCTGCGAAATTCCCGGGTGTAGGGAACAGCTGTATTGCGTTGGACACACCAGTTCTCGTCTGATCACTGAATTTAAGGAGCGCAACCCTGGCTAGTACTAGCATGTGTGGCCGCCTGGGAACACTGGGTACTGCTGATACGCAAAATCGTTGTAACAGCGCAGTTTCCGTGCAGACTCAGCATTAGAACTATGAGGTGGAGGGGTTTGGTTGAAGTGCCCTAGAACACCAACGAGACAAGAAACCCGGGTTTTGGAGCTTTTGCCCACCTCCTGGTACCCGTGGAGAGCAAGTGTCCCAATAAAGAAAACTAGGTGGGCAATAAATAAGCATAGGGTTTGCTGCATTAGGTCGGTAGCCTGTTAGGTCAAAGTACTGGCCAAGAGATTTCTCTGAGTCCCAGTAGTACAGTATAGGGTGCGTGATGCTGCCATAGGCGAGGAGAGGGTTAGCTGCTCAAATGATGGGTGACTCATTTCAGCTGTTAGCATTCTTACGTCGTGTCTCTACCGGCTGCCGAAAATATTTTCATACGTTTATGAGTTCTTATAAGAAACATTCTCGTTTCTGGTTAAGTTCCTCTTTTGTGGTCCTAAGCCACAACGGAAACTTGTTTGGGAGCTGTTGTATTGCGTTGGACACACCACTTCTCGTCTTATCACTGAAGTTAAGCAACGCAAGCCCAGTTAGTACTGACATGGGTGGTCGCTCGGGAAAGCTGGGTACTGCTAATACCCAATAATCGTCGCATTGGTGTAGCGTCTGTGCAGCATATGCATTAGAACTACGCAGTGGACGGGTCTCTAATGACCTTGTAGTTGACGGGACCTTAAACACCAACAAACAAACAAACAACAACTGAAGTGAAGCAACGCAACCCCAGCTACTACTGACATGGGTGACCACTTGGGAACCCCGGGTACTGCTAATACCCAAAAATCGTCGCGTTAGATTAGTGTCTGTGCGGTCTCTGAAGGGCCCTAAAAACACCAACGAAACAAAAAGGGAGCAAAACGGAATCTGGTTCTGGCGTCAACATGTTTGGAGGCGTCCTAAAGCCCTTGCAAGTCTAAGTTTCACCTCATAGGGGTGTCTGGGCGTAATTTTTTATACGTTAATTTTCAGGGCACACATACCGACTGAGTGGGGGCCTAGAAGCCGACACGAGGGAGGCGGACGAACTGACAGTGGCGCGGACGACTTGACAGACAGTGGCTGGTTGATAGTGACCCCCGACGGGTTCGGGGGAGCGGCGAATTGCGTTGGGCACACCAGTTCTCATCTGATCACTGAAGTTAAGCAGCGCAACCCCAGCTAGTACTGACATGGGTTGCCGCTTGGGAAAACTGGGTACTGCTAATACCCAAAGGCCCAAGGGCTCTAAAACACCAACAAACAACAGCAACAAGTAGTCTCTTGGGAAAACTGGGTATCGGTATTAACCAAAAATCGTCCCGTTAGTGTAGTGTCTGTGCAGCCTCTGCATTAGATCTACACAGTGGACGGGCCTCTAACGACCTTGAAGTTGAAGGGCCCTAAAACACCAACGAACCAAAATGGACAGACTGACAGACGGGAACATAAACGCAAATGAATCCTTTATCGACCCCATTCCATGTAGGGGTTCTGGGCAAGGTCAACATTTGGAATGGGATCTTTCCTCCCTTTTCTATTTTTGGATACTTTGTTTATAGTATAAGAGATCGCGATAATTTCAAATTTTAAGAAAAAAAATTTTTTGTTAGAATTCGTTGAGTTAATCTAATCGTTGGACTATGTTCTTTTACCGACATTTGAACAGAAGATGGTCGTCACATGCTTTTCTTAACGATACGAAGTAACACTATAGTGCTCGCCACGAAAGATGACACATAGGAGGTAGAAGGTAGGAAAGTTCACTACAAAAATTAGGGAGTTTGAAAAAGGTCAAATGGCAGGCTTCATTCAATAATGGCAAACAGAACTTCAATACTTTCCCAATTTTTTGAAGAGGACTCATCCTTTGCCTCCCACCAATGTGTCAACTTTCGTGGCGAGCACTATAGTTAACCGAGATGTTAACTTCTGTCTAGATACAGCGTCACACAAATATAACCGACCAAAAATCAATCAGCCCATAGCATGTGCAATGGACATTGCGTACAGCTGTTGCCCCGTGTGATGCCCAACGTCACCACTGCGCGGAAATGATCTCTCACTACTATGAAACGGGTAGCAATCAACTACTAAACCCTTTTCCTTCCTATGGCAGGGTCGGGTACCCACCTTCTCGTCAGATCACTGAAGTTAAGCTGCTAGTACTGACATGGGTGGCCGCTTGGGAAAACTGGGTACTGCTAATACCCAAAAATCGTCACATTAGTGTAGTGTCTGTGCAGTCTCTGCGTAAGAACTATGGTGTGGACGGGGCTGTAATGACCTTGTAGTTGGAGGGCCCTAAAACACCAACAAACAACAGGTACCAACCATGTCCCTCTGCAAGGACACAAGGGTGATACAGTGGGATGATATTTCTCCGTGGCCGGCTGCCGACCAAAACGTAAACTGATGTTCTTTTTTCTCGTCGGTCAACTGTTCGTTGGGGCCCGTTGCATAGTATATGGGGTTCTTTGACGTGCACACTAGAGGCCTCTCTCCTCCCTCTTTAAACAACCCAAACCCATCTCGGTCATATCGAACCTAGAACCACTGACGCAGTTTTTGAGCACGTCAACTACTGTGCGCCACTAAGGCGGGTCTATAGAACGGGTAGTTGAGGTCAAATTCCCAGATGTAGGAGCTCGGTGGAGTGCCCCAAGGGAGAGGCTCTCGTCTGATCTCTGAAGTGAAGCAACTCAACCCCAGGTTGAACTGACATTGGTGGCCGCTTGGGAAAACTGGGTACTGCTAAGACCCAGTAATCGTCGCATTGGTGTAGTGCCGATGCGGTCTCTGCACTAGAACTATGCAGTAGACGGAGCTGTAATGACCTTGTAGTTGAAGGACTCTTAAGGCCCTTCGTCCACCGGCGCAACGCAATGCAACTGCAACCCAACGCGTTTATGGCAGTTGCGGGAGAGTTGCGTTGCACATTCCTTCGTCCACCGGCGCAACGCAATGCAATTGCAACCCAACGCGTTTATGGCAGTTGCGGGAGAGTTGCGTTGCACATTCCTTCGTCCACCGGCGCAACTCTCTTGCAACTAATGTCTTGCAACTTTTTTTCGCCAGTCTCGTCCACAATGGCAAACCGTGCAGTTAGTTATTGTAATGTTGTTGTTGCATATGGACAAGTGTGATGACAGTGTCTTTATTCAAGGCTCTTTGAAAAATAAAGCGTTCTTTGCAGTGGCGTCGCTAGGGTTGGCGTCACCCGGTGCGGGGACGCCATGGTGTCACTCCCTCTCCTGGAAAAAAGCTGCTTCTCCTGCCTTGGTGTCACCCATTTGTCTTGGTGTGCGGACCCCCCCCCCCCCCCGCAGACCCCTTGTGACACCACTGGTTCTTTGCAATTGGACAAATATGTGTACAGTATATTGAAATGGTGTGTATTGAAAGCGTTCTTTGCTGCGTTGCTGTACTAGCGTTGACAATAAAAACTTGAAAAAAGTCGCACAAGCGTCGGCCATGCAACTGACATGCCAGTCGTTTTGCAGTTGGTCGTTTGCCAGTCGATTGCAAGTTGCGTTGCAGTCGTCTAGGTGGGCGAGCAACTACACAATAGCAAGGGTCCAACTGGGAATCGACTCCCATCCAACGCTAAAACGATATTTTTTCGAGTCGGATTGCAATCGCGTTGCGCCGGTGGACGAAGGGCCTAAAACATCAAGGAAACAACCGAAATCAAAAACAATTAGTGCCCCAGCGAAGAGTAGGCCGACAATAAGTAAGCAGAGGGGTTGGAGCTTTGGTGGGCAGCTGGCTGCATCAAAATACCGTCAACAGATCTCCCATGTGTCCATTCAGGCGGACAAGATGGGTACCCAACCCTGCCTGAGGCCCGAAAGGGTTGTTGGGGTTTGTTTTTGTTCTGGAAGAGGTAAGTTTAGTTTGTTGCATCAAATGATCAAGATTATTGATTATAAGAAGGCGTTGTGTTGTAAGAAGAGGCTGATAAAAGTTGATAAGTTCGATTTTATTTTTATCAGTGTGCAAGGTACAGCGTTCCTAGCGTTGAGAAATATTGCTTTGGTTGTCTAGTGGTTCACTAGCCCGCTGTGACGTGAATAAGGTGTGTTCCAAGTAATGGGGATTTACACTCGTCAAGGTCGTTTAGGGAGGTCATCGTTGGTGACTTACCGAAAACATGTCACATGGTCTTGTCGCCTAAACAGTAAGCTTTTTTTTGTTGCCTATTTAGATCGAAAAGTATGCGAATCATAACTTCAATTAGAATCGCCGGGGTGGCGTAGTGGGGAAAAGAACCCTCTCTGTTATACAACGGGTAAATGAGGATTGCCCCACCGACTAGTAGCCGCTCGGTGGAGTGCCGCACCAAACAGTAGGAGCTCGGTGGAGTGTCCCACCGAACTGTAGGGGCACGGTGGAGTTCCCCACCGAACTGTAGGAGCACGGTGGAGTGTTTCACTGAACTATATGGGCACGGTGGAGTGCCCCACTGTTCTGTATGGGCACGGTGGAGTGCCCCACCGAACAGTAGGAGCTCGGTGGACTTGTTGTTTGTTGGTGTTTTAGGACTCTTCAACTAAAAGATCATTAGAGCCCCGTCCACAGCACAGTTCTCATGCAGAGACTGCACAGATACTACACTAATGCGACGATTTTTGGGTATTAGCAGTACCCAGTTTTCCCAAGCGGCTACCCATGTCAGTACTAGCTGGGGTTTGCGCTGCTTAACTTCAGTGATCAGACGAGAACTGGTCTTTCCAACGCAATTCGCCGCTCCCAGCACGGTGGATTGCCCCACCGAATAGTAGGAGCACGGTGGATTGCCCCACCCAACAGTTTTGGGGACTCCCAGTGCAGAGACTGCACAGACACTACGCTAATGCGACGATTTTTGGGTATTAGCTCTACCCAGTTTTCCCAGACGGCTACCCATGTTAGTACTAGCTGATGTTGCGTGCTTCACTTCAGTGATCACATGAGAACTGATGTGTCCATCACAATATAGCCGCTTCCCATTCAGATCGACGAGATGGGTATCCTACCCTGCCATAGGTGGGTTGAGGGTTAGGATTTGCTTTCCTGAAAGGAGGCTGTACCCTAGGATTGTTCCCTTAGTTGGTTTTTTTCAGGCGATGCACCGACCCCCATCTCACTGCACTAGCCTGGAAGCGGTTGTCACATTACTTCAAGCAGGCTGCTGTAGATGTGCCCGCCCATAGTGGTCCTCCAATTCTTTCGGTGAAATGCAGCTTTGCGTTTTTAAAAGTCGGAGCCGAACTCGGTGGATGACGTATCAATCCGCTACTCACTGGGGACAGGGTTGTTCCTTGGGGTGCCTTCTCTCGCCTGAAGTCAATCCCCCTATTCTTGGAATTTCATACCCGTAAACTTTGAACTTCGCAATGACCGGTTGGCATGCAACGCGTCACCTCTGACCTGATGTTGCAACGTCAGCTGTTAGTTTTTTCAAGAGGCTTTAGGGGACTGACGTAATATGCGGTTGCTAAAATTCCGTGGACCCTTGTGACGTTCGATTGTTAATTTCTGTTATGATTTCTTCATTTTTAGAGAAAGGGTTGGACCACGTAGCCGAAAATATTCTCTCATATTTGGATGCAAAATCTCTTTGTGCCGCTGAACTGGTCTGTAAAGAATGGTACCGTGTGATATCCGAAGGAATGCTTTGGAAGAAGTTGATCGAGCGCAGGGTGCGAACCGATTCTCTTTGGAGAGGTTTAGCCGAACGTCGTGGCTGGTATGTCATGCACTTGTTTGTTGGATGTTTGTCCTAAATGTTGCTCGTTTGTTTTTCAAATATCTTCAAACATACTTTTAGGGGGAAATATCTCTTCAAGCGTAAGCCTGATGATGTCAATCCAGATCACCTCTATTACCGCAAATTGTATCCTAGAATAATTCAAGATATCGAGGTTTGGTCACTTCTGTACCATGTTCCCGAATTTTGGATGTTTAGAACGGTGGATTTTGTTGTAAACATTTGTTTGTTTGTTTTCGGTAGAGTATTGAGAACAACTGGCGCTGTGGAAGGCATAATCTACAACGTATTAACTGTCATAGTGAAAATAGTAAAGGGGTATATTGTTTACAGTACGACGATCAGAAGATCGTTAGTGGACTCAGGGATAATACCATTAAAATTTGGGACCGGAACACGCTACAGTGTGTACAGGTGAGAATCTCCAACTGGTCTTTTGATTTTTTGTTGGTGTTTTAGGGCCCTTCGATTACAATGGTCGTTAGAGCCCCGTTCACTGCGTAGTTATTAATGCAGAATCTTCACGGACACTACGCTGTTAGAACGGTTTTGGGGTATTAGCAGTGCCCAGACCTCTACAACGTGTGGTAGGGCCTGGTGTACGAGTTCTGACTGTCCACTCCTTCGTATCTCTCACCAGGTTCCCCATCCACTTCGCACATTGCCATGTACCCTGTCTGTTCCCAAAACCCTGCATTGTCTATAACACAAGCAGTGCTATGTCCCCCCCCTCCCCGTATTTTTCCTGAAGCCTGCATCATCTGTAACCCCCCACACACAGTGCTATGTCTCTCGCCTGTTTCCAAAAGCATGAATTTTCTCGGACCCCGCACGCAGTGCCATGTTCTCCCCCTCCGCATACAAAACGAGCATCTTTTGCGACCTCGCACAGTTGCATGTCCCCTGTCATTTTTCAAAAACCCTGCTCTTCTGTGACGTATTCTCTGTAGCTTTGCAGTGCCATGTCCCCTGTCTTTCTGCGGCTACGCTTGCCATGCCCCCTGTTTGTTTCCAAAATTCTGCATCATGTGTGGCACTACCCAGTGTCATGCCCCCCTGTCTGTTTCCAAAAACCTACATTCTCTTTGACCTCACACAGTGCCATGTCCCCGTCTGTTCCTCTGCATGTCCCGTCTGCATCCTCTGTGATGGAGTTAACCTTTCCCTCCTCCTTTCAGACCATTTTTCTTTCACAACACCAATAGCTACTAAGCCATTGGGACACGTGGGGAATTTCTTGAACGGTAGTTTCAGGTAGCCCGGGGAGCGGCTTATTGCGTTGGACACACCAGTTCTCTTCTGATAACTGAAGTTAAACAATGCAACCCCAGCCAGTACTAACAAAACTGGGTACAGCTAATACCCAAAAATCGTCCCATCTGTGTAGTGTCTGTACAGTCTCTGCACTAGAACTATGCAGTGGACGGGGCTCGACTGACCTTTATAGTTGAAGGGCCCTAAAACACCAACAAAACAAAAAATTCAGGTAGCCGGCTGCAACCCCTATGACTATTTATTGTTGGTCTGCTGTTTCCTGGGGCATTTCACTGAACTCCTGCTCCTGGGCATTTGCCCTCATCTACCCGTCTGCAACACCTAACTTTTCCTGCCTATGCAGCATCGGGTACCCATTATGTCCCTTTGAATTGACGCAAGGGTGATGCATTGGACGACGTTTTTCCGCAGCCGGCTGCTGACCGAAGCTGCAACCCCAAGACTTATTTATCATTGGTCTAATAAGCTTCTGTCTTTTTTGATTTCAGATTTTGACTGGGCATACAGGTTCTGTTTTGTGCCTGCAGTACGACGACAAAGTCATTATTAGTGGCTCCAGTGATTCCACCGTCAGGCAAGTGATTAGTTGCTTCTGTAGGCTCGATTTTGTTTACTTGAATGGAAAGCATTCCACGTTTTGGTCAATTGACACGTTTGTTGCTCCTACCTCTTTTAGGGTGTGGGATGTGAACACTGGAGAAATGCTCACGTCGTTAATCCATCACTGTGAAGCAGTTCTGCATTTAAGATTTAATATTGGGATGATGGTCACGTGTTCCAAGGTTAGTATGATGGACTTAATCTACGGGGTTTTCTTTTTGTTTTTGTTTTGCACGCGTTCCGTCAAAGAGGGGAGGAGGAGCTCGGTAGGTCCATTACAGGAATTCAGGTGGTTGGAAGCACCCGGGGCGGGGGAGACCACATCAGAGATGGGAGCAGATTGTCCATACGGATATGGTAGTGCGTGGGGTGGACGGGGCCCTGGTGAGAGATAGGCGGAAGTGGAGGGCTAGAACCCGCAGACCCGCCCCTGCTTCAAGCGGGATATGGGTATGATGATGGTTGGGTTTGGTTAACCTTCCTAGGTGGCGCGATCCGTTTACTGCGCCATTGGTTCCAGGATCAGAGCGAGGCGCGTTCAGCGCCTTCGCCGAACCCAGCCTCGCGTTTATTAAACCGCCGCGCGCGGGCCTTTTATATTCCACGCTTGTTTTTCCTACAGAAGGCCTCGCGCGCGGGTCTTTTATATTACACGCATGCTTTTCCTACAAAAGGCCCCGCGAGCGGGCCTTTTATGTTAATTACATGCTTGTTTTTCCTGCAGAAGGCCCTGGAAAATATTTTTTAGTCCGGTATCCGCAAAACCGAGAACCGGTTTGCAGCATTCACCAGAACGCAGCCTCGCCCCCGGGCCTCTATATTGAAAATTTATTTCCCTACAAGAGGCCTCGCAAAATGTTTTTGAATCCGGCCCTGCAAAAGCTCGGCCGCCTCTGTACAGAATCGTTACTGGATCGAAGTGGGCAGGCTTTTTTTCCGACGAGAGAAAAGCCCAGTTAGGGCGAGGAGTGGAAGCAGTGCTGGATTTAGATATTGAGAGGTCCTAGGCTATTTCAATTTTGAGGCCCTTTTAAGTTTTTGAGCCCGCTAAATGATGAGGCCCTGGGCTTCAGTCTGATTAGTCTAATGGTAAATCCGGCACTGAGTGGAAGGGTTTGGTTCGTTGATGTTTTAGGGCCCTTCAACTACAAGCCCCGTCCACTGCATAGTTCTAGTGCAGAGACTGCACAGACACTACACTAATGCTACGATTTTTGGGTATTAGCAGTACCCAGTATTCCCAAGGGGCCACCCATGACAGTACCAGCTGGGATTTCGTTGCGCAACTTGAGTGATCAAACGAGAACTTGTGTGTCCGACCCAATAAGCCGCTCCCTCTGGTGGGGGCGGGGAGGGGGCATGCCAACATCCTCCAGTCCAATTTCCTACCGGTTGCAGACTCGTGACTGGGATGCCCCCAGTTAGCTGTCTCATTAAGAAAAGGGGCTAATCTCAGATTAGGGACGTGGAATGTGGGGTGATTGGGACCTGGTGGAAGATAGGCGGTAGTGGAGGGTTAGAACTCGCAGACCCGACCCTGTCACAGGCGGTATAAGGGGATGATGATGATGATGCACGTTTTCCCTTACCTGGAATTTTTCTATTTGACATGCAGGATCGGTCAATTGCTGTTTGGGATATGGTGTCTCCTACCGAAATCAACTTGAGAAGAGTGCTCGTCGGTCATCGAGCTGCTGTAAATGTGGTCGATTTTGACGAGAAATACGTCGTTTCGGCCTCTGGAGACAGAACCATTAAGGTTTGGAACACGTCAACGTGCGAATTTGTGAGGACCTTAAATGGCCATAAGCGTGGTATTGCATGTCTGCAATACAGAGATAGGCTTGTTGTGAGTGGAAGTTCTGATAATACCATAAGGTATTGCTGCAAATTTTGACAATGGATGACCAAAAGTCATTTCAGAGAGAGGAAGGGGGCCACTAATTCCATATTTAGGATTAGTTTCGTTGCGGTTTTAGGGCCCGTCAACTACAACGGTCATTAGAGCTCCGTCCACTGCGTAGATGGAATGCAGAGTCTGCACAGACACTACGCTGTCGTGACGAATTTTGGGTACTAAGAAGTACTCAGTGTTGTCAAGCGGTCACCCATGCTAGTACTAGCTGGGGTTGCGTTGCTTCACTTCAGTGGTCAGACAACTGGTGTGTCCAACGCAATACAGCCGCTGTCTCACTTTTAGGAATGAAGTCTCCAACTTGCCCTGACTTACATTTCATTTTCCGTTTCCCCCACCCCACAGGGATTTTCCAACTTCTGTTTTTTGTGCTGTTGGTGTTTTAGGGCCCTTTAACTACATGCCCGTTCACTGCGTAGTTGGAATGCAGAGTCTGCAGAGACACTACGCTGTTAGGACGATTTGGGTAGTAGCAGTACCCATTGATCCCAATTCTGCTTCCCAACTTCTGTCTGTGGGTTGGGTTAGACCAAGTTTGTTTGTTAGGTTTCGATATTTAGGATATTTGTTTGGGTTGGGTTACAGGTATGTGGGGTGGACGGGGACCTAGTGGGAGAAAGGCGGGAGTGGCGGGCTAGAATTCGTAGACTCCACCCTACCACAGGTGGAATATGGATATGATGATGATGTTTGGTTGGGTTAGGTTGACCTGCTTCGGTGGTACTTTACTGCGCCAGTAGTTCAAAGATCGATACTGGATCGAGGTGGGTTGTCTTTGCTTCTTTCGGGTGAGAAAGAAGCTCCAAGTGCACCTTCCTTCGGATGAGAAGTAAAGCCGAGGTCTCTAGTGGTGTACGATGGCATTGGCACGTAAAGAACCCTCACGGGGCTATCAAACGGGTGGGTGTGGGGCCAAATTTCCAAACGTGGGAGCTCGGTGGAAGTGCCACGACGACCGTTAGGCCGACGATAAATAAGCTTAGGGGTTACAGATTTGGGGCTGTTTGGTACCCATTGGTCTTAAATGGTCACCCACGCCTGTGCTATCTGGAGTTGGGTTGAGCAACTTCAGTGATCAGACGGGAACTGGTTGAGATGTTCTCAAAGGGCTCCGTTGTTGACGACTTCATCGTTTAGGTTGTTTCAATTAGCCCTTGCATTCCTTTCCCCCTTCTTTTCCGAAATGACTTTAGTCAAATGGTTACCTTTCTGTTTGTTTCGTTTGTTTTTGTTCGATTGAATGTATTGGTGACGGAACTTTTTTTCTTGAAGGCTTTGGGATATTGAATGTGGTGCCTGTTTAAGGGTGTTGGAAGGTCACGAAGAACTCGTCCGATGCATCAGATTTGATAACAAGCGTATTGTAAGTGGTGCTTATGATGGGTGAGTATAGTTTCTTGCATTTCATTGTGTCAAATTTCTGTTAATTGACGTGTAGCTGTCCCAGGCCGCTTTTAGGAAGTATCCTCCCGAAAGACAGACCCATATTGTGTGCCCAAACGTGCGCATGACTAATCTTTGATAGGACCGGCATACTCTCTAGTTTTTCGGGCCCCAGACCGCAGTTCCGCTGTCAGAGGAACATGCCTCTATTGAGTACCCCACACCAATAACTTTCTTTCCAAAGTCTCCCATAACCTCTAGTCGGCCCTGAGCTTATGTCTGTTGGACAAATTCTGGAAAGATAGCCTTGTGAAAACCTTCGAGTTCCAGTTCGTTAACCAGTGTCGGATTTACCGTTAGGCTAATTAGGCTGAAGCATAGGGCCTCAACATTTAGCTGGCTTCAAAATTTAAGAAAACGTCCTCCAAATGGCTTGAAAAGGGCCTCGAAATTGAAATAGGCACTGGCGTTAACACACTAGATACATTACCTGGTGATAGGGGATATTGAGGTCAGGGTCTGCTTGGTGTTCCTTTAGTCTGTTGTGTCCAAAATTAAACAGACCAATTATTATTACATTTTAGGATGTAAGAAATTTCGATTTGGAATCTTGGGAATTGTCCCATCGCGGGTAGACGTCCCAAGTTTTCCAGGATTGTCCCGATTAGGCCGCCTAAGTGCGTTCCACCTCTTGGGTCCATTAGGTCACACAAGTCCTTCCTCCTCCTTGTCCCTATCAGGTAGCACAAGTCCGTGCCACCCTCTTGTCCCGATCAGGTAGCACAAGTCCGTTCCCCGCCCTTGTCCCGATCAGGTAGCACAAGTCCGTTCCCCGCCCTTTTCCCGATTATGAAAGTCACACATCTGGCAACCCTGTATGTGGCCATGAATGAGTCTGTTAGTTCAGATTTGTTAGTGCGATCCTGACTAGGGCTGATGATTTTTTTCATCAACAGGGTAGACTGCAATTCCTTACTCTGTGCAGGGGCATCTCCGGACCCGGGCGACTTCTCAGTGCGAAAAACCGTAGTGGGTGGGGTCCAGCCCTGTGTGTTTCATCCCGTCAGTCCTTCGGGGTCCCACGTCGTTCCCCGTCGTCATTCCACGGGAAGTGAAACTTGGGAATGTGTGGTATTGTAGTAGTGCGGTGTCATCTTAGCGTAAGATGACCCTTTCTACGCAGAAAAGTAGACCTTAAGTGTATCCTTGGGAAAAGTTGTTGGACTTCTTAAAATTTCTTTAGTGGATGAAAGGGGAGGGGTTTGGTAATGACTTGCTTGTTTAATTGCTGGTATTTAAATCCAACGAATCTTTTTTTTAGGAAAATAAAGGTCTGGGACTTGGCAGCTGCTTTGGATCCAAGGGCGCCTGCTGGAACTCTATGCCTTCGTACTCTAGTGGTAATTTGTTGTTTTTGTGTGATATCTCTATGACTGTGTCTTACAACACGAATGGCTTATGGTCATTTTGGGGATCGGGGCAAATGTAATTGGACAGAAATGCAACCAACCTTGACGTTGTGAGACCCTTAGAGGACATCGGAGAAGGGCAAGTTATAAAATATGAGAAAACTTTTCCTAGTGAATTAAGGCTAAACCCTGGCTCCTAATTTTTTAAGTCTTTCGGGCGAAAGAGATGCCCCGAGTGCCCCATTCCTTCAATGCGAGAAGTAAAATCCTACACCACACGGGACGTGTGGTGATCTGGGATGATATCCAGACACTGGAGAAGTTTACCCCATCATCATCCCCACTACCGTCGGCCCTGCCTTCTTAAAACCAAACCTGAGGGCCTTTTTATTAAATGTCACCATGGTGGGGCGGCACTTGACACCCCAACCATGTTATGAATAACTTTTCCGGGCCCTAATAACCGAAGTAGTAGAGGGCCCAAAAACGCCAACAAAGAACTACGAACCTGATACCAGGTTTGTCGAGGTGGGTTGGCTTATTTCGGACGAGAACAAGAGCGGTCCGAAGCGCTGTAGGTGCTCTACCCCATGACGTGTACAATGTCACCACTGCACTGAAAAGAACCTACTCTACTATGCTACTGGTTGGTGAGGCAAAATTCTCAGGTGCAGGAGCTCGGTGGAGTGCCCCAACGAACAGTAGGCCGACGATAAGTAAGAAAAGGGGTTGCAGCTTAGGTCTGCAGCCGGCTGCTTATCAGTACTGTCCAGCAGATAGTTCCTGTGTCCCAGAGGGATCACAGTGTATACACGACCATAGGTGGGGAGAATGACTGCATTGCGTTGGACACACCATCTCTCGCCTGATGACTGAAGTTAAACAACGCAATCCCAGCTACTATTAGCATGGGTGACCTCTTGGGAACACTGGGTACTGCTAATACCCAAAAATCGTTGCAACAGCTTAGTGTCTGTGCAGGTTGTGCAGTAGAGCTACGCAGTGGACGGGGCTCTGATGACCGTTGTAGTTGAAGGGCCCTAAATCACCAACAAATGAATCATCCTAGGTATTACTAGCATGGGTGACCTCTTGGGAACACTGGGTACTGCTAATACCCAAAAATCGTCGCAGCACGCGTCGTGTCTGTGTAGACTCTGCATTAGAGCTACGCAGTGGACGGGGCTCTAATGACCGTTGTAGTTGAAGGCCCCCAAAACACCAATGAAACTAAAGGAGCACAGTGGGTACTCGGCCCTGCCGTAGGCGGACGGGGCGACTTGAAACTTGGTGCAATGGTTGCCAATTTCTGTCTATTTACGTTTGACCTCTCCTAAATCCAACAGAAATGACCTTAAGCCAAAAGAAAATCGCTTTGCAGTTGTTTATAATATATTTTTTTCCTCACGTTCCATGTTCAGGAACATTCAGGGCGAGTGTTCAGGCTACAGTTTGATGAGTTTCAAATAGTGAGTAGTTCGCACGATGACACCATTCTAATTTGGGACTTTTTAAATTTTCCTTCACCGGGTGACAACAAGTGTTCACCATCACGTACTTATACTTACGTCTCGAAATAAACACTTGACTGGCGGGTTTTTTTTTTCATTTTTGTTTTTGGAATGGTCACACCAATTTGGAAATCGTTCACGCCGCTGGAGCCATCTCGTGCTTTCTTGAGCTCAGTCTCGTTATCAGCCAGTTCATGGTGTCTCTCCCCCATCTCTCTTTTTCTCTCTTTCTCCCCGCCCCGCTCTCTCTCTCTCCCCCTAACTTCGTGACTCGCTGTGCGAGATTGTGTGATGCTTTCTTTTGTTAGACAACGGAAATGTGTTGCGGTTTTCATCTGCTGATGGCCTCCGATTCTAACAAGTGCTGTTGTGGACCCGTGAGCTCTTCTGTGTGTCCGTGGGTGTGCTGCAAGGTGCGGGCTACCCAGTGCCCACCAAAAGCCCTGGGACCTGCTGGCACTGTGTTTTTCCATCATGAAGTTGGTACAAATTGCAAGTGAGTGTGTTCGCGCTCGCGTGTGTCGGTGTGTGTTGCTTTCTCTCTCTCTCTCTCTCTCTCTCTCTCTCTCTCTCTCTCTCTCTCTGTGCTAGGGGTTCCGAGTCGTGTTATTGTTCATGAAGATTTGTTGGTGGTGCCGCGACACCCCTCCTCTGCTCCCTTGTATATCCTACCTCCTCTCCTCTCCTAATCATTGAAGTATTTTTTGTTTGTTCTTTTTTTTTTCTGTCCTTGCACATTTTGGACGGCGTTGTGACATGTCATCACTTCTAGGTATACAGTACATGAAATTTCTTTGGTGTTCGCGGAATATTTTGGAAAACTTGCGGTAATGAATTTAACTCCTTTTCCTCGCCCCCTAACATGTTTTCTCCCCTTCTTTTCCTCATTTAGACCCCTTCTGTCTCTTTTCTTACCTCAGATATTGCAATTCTTGAAGTGTTTTGTTGTCGCTTACAGAATGGAATACCTGTTCGTGTGACCCGCCACTTGTTGTTTGTCCCTATCATAACCCTTTTCTTCCCTATCTCCGCAGTTTTTATATTTGTAAAATATGAGCTTTTTTTGACAGATGATTTATTCTAACTAATTTATTTTGGAGTGAACTTCTTCCCCCTCCGCCTCTTCATTTCATGAAAGTCTCATTAATTTAATTTAAGTTTTGTTTGTCATTTGGGAGTTGCAGTAATGGGGAATTCGTTTCTTAGTAATCCATTTCCGTTGGTTCGTTCGTTCTCAGATGTAGGCACATCAAATTTGTTACCGCAGGTTGATCAATGGAATTTACCAGAACGTTTTGAATGTTTTTTAAATAACATTTGCCTGATTTTTCACTTTGAAAAGAGACGTTTTTTTGTTGTTGAATTGATGTGGTTCTGTGCGACCTTCTTAACCACTGGCCTCTGTTAACCGAGCTCGTCCTATGATCTTTGATAGGTCTGCTGTTTACTTGCGCAGTTTCTTGACTGGCTTAGGGGGCTCCATTTTCACCTTGTTGAACTAGAAAGAACTGGCCCTACAGGGTTGTAAGACATGCTTTTATTATAGATCTGGAGGTGGCGAACAAAAGGAGTTTTGTACCAAAAATAAGGGAGCGTTGGGCACACCAGTTCTCTGTTGATCACTGAAGTGAAGCAACGCATCTCCAGCTAATACTGACATGTGGCCGCTTGGCAAAACTGGGTACTGCTAAGACCCAAATATCGTCGCATTAGTGCAGTCTGCGTTAGAACTCCGCAGTGGACGGGGCTCTAATGACCTTCTAGTTGTTGACGGACCCTAAAACACCAGCGAAATCAGAAAAAAACTTAAGAAGGCGGGGAGTGATGGATTAGGTCCATTCCGGGAATGCAGGTTATTGAAAGCCTGCGGGACGAGGGAACACCACGGCAGACGTGGGAGCGGGTTGTATAAAGGGATATGATAGCGTGTGGAATGGATGGACCTTTGTGGAAGATAGGCGGCAGTGGAAGGCCAGAACCCGCACACGTCACCACTACTGGTGAGAGCGGCTGTATTGCGTTGGCCACACCAGTTGTCCTCTGACCACTGAAGTTAAGCGACGCAATTCCAGCTAGTATTGACATGGGTTGGTACCGCTAATGCCAACAATCGTTGTATTCGTGTAGTGTGTGTACAGTAGAGCTACGCAGCGGACGGGTCTTCATGACCTTGTAGTTGAAGGGCCCTAAAACACCAACGAACCAAAATTGGACACACCAGTTCTCGTCTGATCACTGAAGTTAAGCAACGCAAGCCCAGTTAGTACTGACATGGGTGATCGCTCGGGAAAGCTGGGTACTGCTAATACCCAATAATCGTCGCATTAGTGTAGTGTCTGTGCAGTATATGCGTTAGAACTATACAGTGGACGGGTCTCTAATGACCTCGTAGTTGACGGGACCTTAAACTCCAACAAACAACAATCCAGCTAGTACTAGCATGGATGAACGCTTGGGGTCTGCTGTGCGGACTCTGCATTAGAACTAGGCACTGAACGGGTCTCTAATGAGTTGTAATTGAAGGGCCCTAAAACGCCAACGAACCAACTTGAGTTGACGATACTTTTTTCATTAGTTGGTTGTTGCTACCATGCGCTCACATTATCCCATAAGAAACTGGGATAATGTTAACAGTTGATGTATTCTCAATGATAAGTTAGCGAATAGAGTATTTTGCCTCTGCTGGATGGGGTGACCGCTTGGGAGCATTGAGTACCGCTAAGACCCAAAAAATCGTCGCAACAGTGTAGTGTCTGTGCACTCTCTGCACTATAAGTATGCAGTGGACGAGGCTGAAGGACGCCAAATTGAGATTGTCCATTTGTCTTAATTCTATGTTTTGGTTAACCTTCCGTCCACAAGGTGGGGTCTCGGCAGACCCCATACCTACAAAATTGTGTCAACACATGTGCCCACTTTCTCCAATCTTAACCAACCTTTTATTACCTGTTCTCCCATGTTTTCTTTACTTATCTAGGGAAGTTGGCACGTGTCCTAAGTAATTAGCATATTTTATTTCTGGTTAAGCAATGCAACCCAAGTTAGTACCGACATGGGTGGCTGGTCAGAAACACTGGGTACTAAAGCAGACGTGGGAGCAGGATGTCCATAAGGATATGGTAGTGTCTGGGGTGGACGGGGACCTGGTAGGAGATGGGCAGGAGTGAAGGACTAGAACCTGCAGACCCGACCCTGTCATAGGTGGGATAAGGGTATGCTGATGATGTCTTGGGTTTCTTTGGTATTATAGAATTTTTTAGCATGTTTCCAAATTATTTTCATTGCTTAACCTTTACATGGATGGTGTTTTATTCAATATCCATAAAAATGTCCTTAATCGAAATATTTCATCCTTGAAAATCAAAAAGTCTTTTTGGAGTCATAACAAACCCCCATCCTTGCAGTGTGTTCCAGAAATCGTCACCTTGTGGACGGAAGGTTAATGCCTCCTTGAATGCTTTATTGCCCAAAAAGAAAATGCCCCTAACCTTAAATCACTAACGAGTAGTCTCTCGGACTACCCGACTTGTCCAAAATGTTAACTTTTACCCTTAAAATGAATGGATTGTTTTGAAATTTGGTGTATTTTCCTAATTTTTATATTTCAATTTCACATTGTCTTCTTGTTTTTGGCCCTGCCTTAATGAATGT
Organism: Trigoniulus corallinus; assembly: GCA_013389805.1. NCBI lineage: Eukaryota > Metazoa > Arthropoda > Diplopoda > Spirobolida > Trigoniulidae > Trigoniulus > Trigoniulus corallinus. The sequence continues at coordinate 3,896,788 of JAAFCE010006949.1, forward strand.
GAGGTGGTATGCAGTCTCCCAGACTACTCGTTAGTAACCATGTCATTTAAAATAGTAGTCCATCACACTACTACTTAAGGTCCCCACGCACGATCAGTTTGGTGTGCTCACATCGATGTGTTCAGTTTGGTGTGAAGGAATGAATTGCCCACGCACGATCAATTTGGTGTGTCACGTACTTATGTTCCGTTTCGTTAAACGTCGTGACGTCATTACTGTCCACATCAACCAATAATTCTACCGTTACCATGGTGCAATTTTTTAAAGATGACGTTTATCCATGTTTGGGCATGTGCAGAACCTAAAATGTGAAGAAATGATGTGAGCAACCCCACACACGCTCACTTCTAACTGACGTCAGTCCGAACTGACACACCAATGTGATAAAATTTCTTCACACCGTCAGTTAAAATTATTGGTGCGAGCAAAAACTTTCTTTGCACACGCACGTCAGTTTAGTGTGTCAGTTTGGTGTGTGCACACCAAACTTGATCGTGTGGGGGAGACCTTAAGAAATAAGGGCATCCACTACCTTTTTATATAATTATAATCCGTGGCGTAGCCAGGATTTTCTGAAAGGGGGGGATATGACTCGATAGGGTGTATACCTCTTCGTTATATTTGAGGCCCAAGGGGGGTTTAACCCCCCAAGCCCCCCCTTGGCATTTAAATTTGATTGAAATTCTTCACTTTATTGATTGTCACATTATGGTCTAGCATCCTTTGAATGTGAGGTAGTTTTAAAGCCCAGCGAAAAATGAGACGGTCTCCGCAGGTGACGCAGGGTGACTAACCATAAATTTCTGTGGCTCACATGATAGTATGTAGTTGTGCATTAAGTCGCAGGGTGACGTGACTCAGTGCCTGCGCCACGTGACCCTGCGGAGCGCAGTGCCAATGCTGCAGTTTCCTGCGTGAAGTTGGCGTGACAATAACAAAAAGCGGTGCGCGAAGCAGAGAAGTTTTCTTGTTATAGTAGAACTCCAATTTTCCGATCTCCTGTTATCCGAATCGCTTTCAGAATTTCAGAAAAAAAAAATTACGAGGAAAAGTACTGCGATTTTCAAAACAATGCGCGAATTGGCTGCCTGAAAACGGATCCTGACAGTCAAACAGCTTACTTTGGCCGAGATGTTCAGCAAGCAATGACTTTCATTTTCAGTATGGTACACGTGCATATTGTACTAATGTACAGCGCTTTTAAGTACGCTTAATATGTAAAAGTGTTGTCTTTTCATTTAATTAATTAAAAGCTCCTTTTATTTAAAAATAAGTTTTTTCTCCGATTTTCTCCCATTCAGACCCTCTTTTTCAGAAAAAATCGAATTATCCGAATTTTTGATTATCCAAATGGGGTCCTGTCCCAATTGATTCGGATAATTGGAGTTCTACTGTATTTGATGCAAGTATGGTGGAAAACTGCGATTCAATGTGTGGTGATTGCCGGTGTTGCATGGCAATCGCCCTCAACCGTTGTTAATCGAGGCCCATAACCTTCTTGTTGTGGAATTCAGACTATCTTTACAGTTGATATTTAAGCAGTAGATTGAGACTTACGTGACTGCTTGTGGTTTAATTTACACTGTTTACAGTTGACGTTTAAACAATAAGATTGAGACTTAGGTAACTGTTCGTTCTGCTGGACTGATCAAAACCGACTGACTGACTCATGAGTACTAGAGCTCTTCTTTTACTGGATTAGGAGCGGCGAGTTGCGTTGGACACACCAGTTCTCGTCTGATCACTGAAGTTAAGCAACGCAAGCCCAGTTAGTACTGACATGGGTGGTCGCTCGGGAAAGCTGGGTACTGCTAATAATCGTCTCATTAGTGTAGTGTCTGTGCAGTATATGCATTAGAACTACAATGGACGGGTCTCTAATGACCTCGTAGTTGACGGGACCTTAAACTCCAACAAACAACAAAAAAAAATTTACTGGATTAGTTTCGTGGGTTGGGGAGTAAGACAAGCAGCCATAACAGGACGAACCCTTAGGAGGCTGCCCGCGGGAGATGAGGAGATAGGTGAAAGGATGAAGGAGAGGGTTAATTTGCAGCACCAAACGTTCTTTACCAACCACCCTTGTTGGTATTGATGTGGGCTTGCGCTGCTTAACTTCAGTGATCTCACGGGAACTGGTGTGTCCACGCAACGCAGTCCAACGCAACTTTCGCATGCATAATCATTGTGACATCACACATACCTTTGTCAGTGATTATGCAACAACTTGAAGTATGCAGTCACATGACTTGAAATATCCAAAAACGTAACAGCCTGTGAGCAGAATTTTGCATGACCGCTACACCCTGCATCACCCTGCGCCTTGCGTTTCAATTCAAACAAGAAGTGCACAGGCAGGTAGATTGGGACTGGGAAGGGATGGCTGATGCTATGTAGGACAAGGGGATTAGGAAACATGTGGGAGGGTATTTTGGGCCAGCCAACAGTAGGAAGTGATAAGGTAGAGGCAGCTATCAAACAAACCAAGGGAATTGCAATGGGGATCAACAATCTGCAATACACTATATCAGTGTTTTTCAACCAGGGTTCCGTGAGGTCCGCCCAAGGGTTCCGCCAATGGCAAGGTAAAATATAAAAATAACAATGAAATACAAGAAACGAGAACGATTTTTGTTTGTCGAAGATGAACTTCGGGTGTCTCTCTCAAACATTAGGCCACTAATTCAACTGCTTATGCTAACACACACACCTGTATCAATCAATTTTTTTTTTTGTCTGTCACTATGGGGTTCCGCTAAAGGTCTAAATGTTCCCAAGGGTTCCGTTCCAATAAAAAGGTTGAAAAACACTGCACTATATGCAGCTGAACACCACAGCTAGGAGGACCCTTGCCTTCTCCAAAGGCAACTGTGTGGTCAGTTACAGACAACAGATGGAGAGAGGGAAATTTTAAACCTGGCCTAGGCTAGTGATAGGGTAACTCAGGATATACCCTGCACAAAGCCTCATGAATCTTGCAAGGGTAGAGGGCGACATTCACACCCATCCAATGTATCATCCTTGTGTCCTTTCAAATGGACAGGATAGGTACCCGACCCTGCCATAGGTGATCTAGGATTAGTTAAAGAGGCGTTATAACATGCAAACTTTACCCTGCCACTACGAAGTCTACTTGTGGAAGTTTTAGATGAGTTCTATCATACTAAGCAACCTTCATCCTGTGGTACAAGAAAGGGAAGAAAATGTTCAGTCTGCCCCAACAGAATAGCACCTATTATAAGGATTTGTTGTCTAGTGCAAAACGGCTATGCCTGGGGATTTCAAGGCAGAAATATGCGCAGATAAAAGTTGGCCACTGAAGTTGGTAGTCTGACACACTACTCGTTAGTGAATGTGTAACAGCAAAGAGAGGGAGCGGCGAGTTGCGTTGGACACACCAGTTCTCGTCTGATCACTGAAGTTAAGCAACGCAAGCCCAGTTAGTACTGACATGGGTGGTCGCTCGGGAAAGCTGGGTACTGCTAATACCCAATAAACGTCGCATTAGTGTAGTGTCTGTGCAGTGTATGCACTAGAACTACACAGTGGACGGGTCTCTAATGACCTTGTAGTTGACGGGACCTTAAACTCCAACAAACAACAACAGCAAAGAGGATGTTAGTGATCTAGGGTTAATCAGTGGCGTAACTATGGGTGGGCAGGGGGGACAGATGTTCCTGGGCGCAGAAGGCAGGGGGCGCAAAAATGCGATTCACATTAAGTTTAGCGGGTGCAGCTTTCGGTCTTTGTCCCCGGGCGCAGAATACCCTCGGTACGCCACTGGGGTTAATGTAGTAAACTTAGAAAATGAATTAGTTTTGGCAGTTCGTCTCGAGCCGCCTGAGTTCTGTGTTTCAGTAACGGGTTGGGGAGTAAGCCAAGCTGCCATAACAGGCCAAACCCTTAGGAGGCTGCTCGCGGGAGAGGAGGAAATAAATGTAAGGGATGTAGGAGAGGAGAAATTTGCAGCACCCAACGTTCTTTACCAACAACCCATGTTGGTACTAACGTGGGCTTGTGTTGCTCACGAGAACTCGTGTGCCCAACGCAACTTGGCCACACTTGCTTGCCTGTTGCGTCAGTGTTCCAGGGTCGTTTTTGGATCAAGAAGGGTTGACCTTCGGGAGAGAAGGAGAGAGGCCCCGTGTGGTGGTTGTTTGTACCATGTCACCACTGCACGGAAGAGAACCGTGCAACGTGTGAATCGGTAAAATTCACAAGGGTGGGTGCTCGCTCTCTCACTGGCATCTTTCGTGGTGACGATGCGTAAGCAGCATTAGGTTGACAGCCGGCTGCGTAAAAATAACGACCAGCTCATCTCCCAGGTGTCTCAATGAGGCAAAAATGGGTTCTCGACCACCCCCCCATTGGCGGAAACGCGGTTATTATTAATTCAAATCATTTCTTTTCACTTTCAAATTATTTCCTGTCCCATTGAGGCACTGAGGGGGGAGCAATTGCTGCATTGCTCCTTTCCCCTGGATCCGCCCCTGGGTATGGAACCATCTTGGTGTTTTAGGGCCATTGACCTACAAGGTCATTAGACCCCCGTTCACTCCATAGTTCTAATGCAGAGACTGCACAGACACTACTGTAATGCGACGATTTTTGGGTCTAAGCGGTACCCAGTTTTCCAAAGCGGCCATCCATGTTAGTACTACGTGGGGTGGCGTTGGTCAACTTCAGTGATCAGACGAAAACTGGTGTGTCCAACGCAATAAGCCCCTTCCACATGGAACCATCGGTTAATATCCTGCGCTAACCTGATATTTCGTTCTTCCGACCCCCCCCCCCTTT